>JBCFYV010000100.1:56845159-57159888 GCA_039000515.1 Timema cristinae | reverse complement strand
AAGGTTGAATTAGAGGAAGTGAACCCGTATTTACGTGGAGGGAGAGTGGAATGCCATTTAGGAAAAACCACCCCCAGTTCACCCGACCGAGATTCGAACCTTGATCTCCCCGTCCTCAGCAGTCGAGCTCAACATGACAAGCGCGTTAGCCAACTACGCCACCGAGGCGGGTGATTTTAAATATTAACATGGAGCTTATAAGATCGTAGCGTAATTCGTCAAGGAACTGAACAATAGTTTTGTCCAATGCTGTAAACCCTAATTGTGTTTCGAGACAAAACCTCCCATATCAGGCGAGCTAGTCGGTGTCACAGTTGTCACACCATGAGAGGCTCCATATCAGGCAAGCTATTCAGTGTCACAGTTGTCACACACATGAGAACCTCCCTATCAGGCAAGCTAATCAGTGTCCAAGCGTGTCACAGTTGTCACACCATGAGAACCTCCCTATCAAGCAAGCTATTCAGTGTCCAAGCGTGTCACAGTTGTCACACCATGAAGGCTCCGTATCAGCAGTCACAACGCAAGACGGGACCGAGTCACCGACATGGCCCTGTTATCGCAACCCGTCGAACAACTAAGAAACCGCCGCTATGTGGCAGATAAGATAGTGAGCCGTCGATTGGCGAGAGTTACACGTATGTTTTGTTTGACGGGACAGCAAATAGCGGCAGCATGGGGCGGAAATGGCTGTGGTGGTGTTGCTTCTCGATCCTTCTCGCTGTGGTCGTCTGCTCAGCGGACGAGGATACGCTCGATTGGGTCGAAGACGACGAGTTCGAGGTCGAAGACGATAATGACGACTACGAAGACGACGAATCGCCAGGGAAAGGGCGACAGGAAGACGATGGCTATCACCGAGAGGATCCCCCCGACGTCGAGGAGGAGAGGGTGGACGTATCCCCCGAGGTCACCGCGGCGGAAGAAGACGACAGTCCCCGACCTCCTCCTAGTGGACCCATCGTGCCCACGGCTGAGGGTCTCGTCAGGGGAACCATCCTGGCCACGAGGGAAGGCAAGACTATCTACTCCTTCCTCGGTATCCCGTACGCCAAGCCTCCTCTGGGGGACCTGCGGTTCAGGGTGAGTGGGGGGCCTACACAGGGTCCGTAGTCCGTAGTCCGTAGTCCGTAAGAAGAAGCCACAGCGACACATAGTCCTCCGAATAAGTCGAAACAACTTTTTTAACTTTCTAAGGACTTTAGTAACGGACGGACACGGAGAATAATTCACATTTAGACCAAGGCCGTAGTCAAGAGGGGTTGAACCCCTCCCCCCCCTTTTCCCGAAATTTTATGAACAAAATATATATGGCCTTATTTATGGTTCAACAAATATCGAAATTAAGATACAAGTACAATACAAATTAGGGGGCTATGTTGCCATAAAAAGAAACACTTCAGATAGTTTTTAGAACTGTTTATTATTTATAATTTTTTTTATATAGTTTCCAGCAGCTGGGGGATGTGCCCCCCCCCCCTATAAAATTATTGGCTGGCCACGGCCTTGATTTAGACAAACAGACGAGCTATGACTGTCGCAAATCAAAATGAAATCATTGCTGCTTGGTTAAGGCAATTGTCGTGTTCTAAACACAGAGTATTTTCATTTCATTTGTCTGCCTTTAGTTTTAATATCAATTATTCCTGGACTTGCACTTTATCAACCGACTGATTGTATCAGAACACGATAATTTCTATGAACGATAGCGAAAGGTCCTACCAAATTTTACCCGGAAAGATATATTCCAGGGTTATTTTACACAATCGCCACAATCGACACGAGGGGACAGACGGCTTCACTTCCCCTCCGAAGGAAGTTGTGCTACGGAATTTTACCAGCTGTTGTTATTGTCCACAGCCTCCTGAAGCCCCTGAGCCGTGGTCGGGAGTGCTCGACGCCACCAAGGACAGGCATAGGTGCGCCCAAAGGAGTCACCCGGAGCGTCTCGTCATAGGTCACGAGGACTGCCTCCATATCAACGTGTACACGACCAGGGTGAGGAGGGACAACGACCTTGGTTCGAGTACCGGCTGTGTCTCTTGTGTATTCACATGCCTGGGGATTCAGGATAGTTGCGCTACCGGGGGGGGGGGGGTCAGTAACCCCCTCTTAGCCCCCAAACCACGTGCTTTGTACAATTATAACAAATTGCATTAGTGGTAACACTACTATTATACTATAATACATTTAGAGTTTAAAATACATGTATGCTACTATAATAATATATGAGTCTTTGAGAAGACTATAAAATCATGTATGCTAGTTAATACATATTGAGTCTTAAGAAGATTATAAAATACATGTATGCTAGTATAATACAATATTGAGTCTTTGAGAAGACTATAAAATACATGTATGCTAGTATAATACAATATTGAGTCTTTAAGAAGATTATAAAATACATGTATGCTAGTATAATACAATATTGAGTCTTTGAGAAGACTATAAAATACATGTATGCTAGTATAATACAATATTGAGTCTTTGAGAAGACTATAAAATACATGTATGCTAGTATAATACAATATTGAGTCTTTAAGAAGATTATAAAATACATGTATGCTAGTATAATACATTTTAGTCTTGAGAAGACTATAAAATACATGTATCTAGTATAATACAATATTGAGTCTTGAGAAGACTTAAAATACATGTATGCAGTATAATACAATATTGAGTCTTAAGAGATATAAAAACAGTATGTAGTATATACAAGATTCTTTTAGGATTAGAAACGAATCCAGGTAACACATCGACTTTGAGATGTCAGGCACATTTTGAGAGAAACAAAGCGGTCCGGGTTCGTAGCTAGGGCGAGTATACTAAGATGTAACTTTCTTTGAACGGTTTCCCACTGTGTGAGTAGCGAGAAACCCCTCCCCCCTCTATCACGAATGGCGAGAGTTGAACACCTCCTCGTTCTGCTGGTCTCCTAGCTCCTGAACGACACCAAAGAGGAGAACCTGCAGTGGGACGTTGTGGTCCTGCTCCACGCTGGGGGCTTCACGCACGGCTCCGGTAACAGCATCGACTATTGTCCGGACAACTTGCTGGACAAGGACGTCATCTTGGTGGCGCCCAACTACAGGCTTGGGGCCTTCGGTGAGCACCCGTCGCGCCGTGGGGGTCCGGGGTTCATTCCTCGGTCCCGGCAAACCCTTCCTTCACCTCTGACAAGACATCTTGTGAATGTGGGGAATGCCAGGCCTCCACCGTGGTTCGGATCCCACGTTAAACTGTAGGTCCTTCATTTATCTCACAATCACCTACCATTACACATTAGCGTAAGTGCGTACAACCCGAACGGGTAGTAAGACGCGGTGCTAATAATAATATAGAAAATACAAACATAACATTTTGTTTGATAGAGATCAACAAATGAACCTTTCTCTCTCTACCAGATATTTATTATTTTTTCTAAGGCACAAATATTCGCTATCTTGATTAGTAAAAACTGCCGCAACAAATTGTAATAAAACTCTAGTAGAGCTAAACAATGCCTTGACAGAGGGAAAGAAAGGATTTTATGAGTTCATGGTATCTCGTCAAGATATGTGTTCATTTGTTTGTCAGACTGGATCAATATTTAAAAAAAAAACAGTGGTTCGTTGCGTCTCCTCTAGGGACTAGGGTAGAGTCACCTAAACATCAACAAAATTAGACATTTTCACTTTTTCTGACTTTTTTTTTTAAAAAAAGGACAAAATGGGACACATTATTTCTCTCCACATAAAAATGAAATAGTACGTAATTAATATAAAGTATATTTGAACAAGTTATTTACTACTAGCCCCTTCCCCGTAAAAAAAATATTTTAAGGAATCCTGTAAAACAAAGCTTCAAATCATCCATCATGTCAATATAAAAACAAAACTATTTTTTTAAATACAGTCCTACCATCACTGTATAGCCCTCCTCTTTTTATCCTCCCTCCTATTTTCATCTCATTCCTCTTTCCTCACCCCTACTCCCCGCCCCCTTCACCAACCCACTTTCTCTTCAATAACTTTTTTTTTCCAACGACTATATAATATACTATCGACATTTTTATGAGGAATAAATTAAATTTTCAAATAAAATATAGCCTGTGTTACTCGCTGGTAATGTAGTTTTATATTGGTGAAAGAATTTTTAAAATCGGTCCAGTAGTTTTTGAGTTTATCCATTACAAACAAAAATTCAAATCTTTCCTCTTTATAAATATTAGTATAGACTTTTTGGTGACTGGTGGTCTAGGTAAGTGTCAGACTTCTGTGCTGGCGCCGGTTCGATCCTCGTCCGGGACAGATTTATCTGATTTCCAAACCTTCCTTACCTTGACAAGACATCTTGTGAATGTGGGTAATGCCAGGGCTCCACCGTGTTCGGATTCACGTTAACTGTAGTCTTCATTCATCTCACAATCACCCTACCATTACACATTAGCGTAAGTGCGTATAACCCAAGGTAGTAAGACGCGGTGCTAATAATAATAATAATAATAATAATATAGTTTCAGCATTGTCTTAACATTTCATTCAATTCAAACTAAGATCACGTTAGAAAGAAACCAGCATCCTATACAACAATTTACTTGCCGGATCAAATAAAGCATATTAACAAAACGCACAATTTTTTATCGCATTTATTAGTCTAAACAGCTTTTTCAGCAGTGCTAACACACGTTGCAGCATTTCGATTTATCGCAAGAGAGAGTGCGTCGACAATAGTTGACAATCGTCACAGCGTGCACATATCCGACCTCGGAATATAATAAACTATGCTTATTTCACGCATCATTAACAGAGTCTCGCACACATTTGACATTCAAAACGTTTCTAGTTTCTAGAACTACCGCGGTCATGCCAACATTAGTAAAAAAGGGACTGGAATTAATAAAAAGGGTAAATTTAGCAGCCTCTCGTTCAAGTTTCATTGGGGACAACGGGACCACAGTCAACAAAAAGAAAGAGGGGGATAATTCCGTTAAAAATGGGATGTCTGGTCATCGTACCCTGGGGTACGTGCCCCCCATTTCATTAAACTCTGGCTTAAGGCTTTATCGTACTTCTAGTCATCACCCTGACTTATGTACGTTTATTATTATTATTAAATCTGCACCCTTTCTATGTGTTTTAATGTGATAATCACAATATATATCACAGAAACTAAATAAACAATGTTGAGCTGCGTTTAAACCTTGCGCGCGCTCATTAGTCACGTGATTATACCATGGTCTGTCTGTTTCAAGGTTTCCTGTCGACCGGCGACTCGCATGCCCCTGGTAACTACGGTCTCAAGGACCAGGTGGCAGCACTGCGCTGGGTGCAGAGGAACATCGTGTACTTTGGGGGAGACCCAGACAGTGTCACAATCTTAGGGGCTCAGGCGGGCGCGGTCAGTGCCCATTACCACATCTTGTCTCCGCAGTCCACGGGTAAATAAACTCTTCACCCCCCACTATTTGAAACAGTTACATTTTGGGTGGGATGGAAGGGAACGCAGATCAAATTTAATATTTTTGTCGTTTTTTGATTAAAAGAAAACTAATTAACTACTATACTTTCAAATTTTGTAGTAAAAACGTAATATTAATTGGTATGTGTATGATGAGGCAATTAATTTGAACTTGAAACTTTAAAATGGTGGTTAGTAAGATTTTCCAATTGCATGAGTCATTTTTATTTATCTTTATCTAAAAACACAATTAGTTATTAATATGTAAACCGTACACAAAGTAAATATAATTATTATTTTTCTACATTGCTTTTTCTACACATTTGACTAGCAGGAGTATATAATAGACCAGAAGGTGGCGGATGATAAATATTGTGTATTGTAGCTTCAGTAAACCTGATTTTGGTTGGAGGAACAGTTTAGAAAATGCAAACATATTTCTTTGCGGCCAACATTGCTAATATTCAGAGGGGGATTAAGCCGATTGTGAGGCCCCTGGCGGTAAAAATTTTGAGGCCCTTAGATTCAAGCTCTAAAACAAAGAAATTGTGTGATGAAGTGATTACTTTTTCGGAAAATTTTCAGTATTAGATTTTTAATGAGTTAGCTTAAACCAGCAATATGTAACTAATAATAAAATTACACTTAAAGATTTTTTTATGTAAACACTAGATTTAATTCACTACATTAAAAATAATCACTCCTCTATTCAAGTAAATTTAATAGATTAAAATACTTATAAATTAATTTGAAAGATTTTTGAATGTAAATACAAGAAAGTTATCCTAAATCTAATGTATTATTATAGTGTTATAGTGTACTTGATTTAGATAATAAATATATAACTATAACATAAGAATGGAAGGCAATGAAATACTATTCCATGGCACTATTTCTCAACATATACAATCTGATAATCAGATAACTCTGAACTTTTGGATAGTATAAAAAATGCTGAACATAAAAATAAGAGAAATTAACACTCGGAACGGGTTTGATTAAATATCATGCTGCCCAAACTTATCCTAATCAAATGTTTACGATATTCAATTATAAACGAGGTAGAACTATCCATAATTCATTAAATTATTAATGTTGTTACTATTACTTCGCAAATAATTCACTAAAATAGTGAAACTATTAACAGTTTTAGTTACGAGTCTTTTGCGTTTACATGTAGAACACGTGAGTAATATTAAATATTACATCTTTCGCTTTTTCTGTGGTGGCCGTTTTTAACTAGGAATCTATCAAGTTCGGGGTCTCTTAGATATTCGGGGCCTCTAGGTCTGCCAGACGCTTAATCCGCCCCTGATATTATTTGTGTTATTTTATGTATCCTTCCGCGCCAACAAGAACAGATGGATCACGGAAACTGTAGATGGTGCTAGCTACTCGACAGGTCTTGCGGAAATATCAGTTTTCTCGATAACGAGTGAAAATTTTATGTTGATATTTTCAACACCCCTTCTAATATAATGTATATATGTTTATTAATTGTTACATTTTCTTATTTTTTGTTATGAAGCTGGCAGTTTTTTTTTATCGAAAAACGCCAATGTTATCGATATTTGATCACTGTTAAAATTATACAGGAGGTGTTTATATAAAAAGTATAACTTAATCAACATGCTTCTATTCTTGAACAAACCGTTTCCGAAAAGAAAATTGCAAACAATAAAACTTCTTGAAGATAACCTTTTGTTCCCATGGCTCTGCATTTCCACGCCAAATGAAAAGGGACAATCGCCTTAAATTCAAATTCAAGTCATTAGTAAACTACCCTTAATTTAAGGCATATGAACAACGAATTTTAAAAAAAACTCTAAGAGGTATGATCATACGAGTATGACATATAAATATAAAGTTTGAACAGAATCAACTAATTGGTTTCAGCCGTGGCCCAAGGCCAGAATTTGTAATAGCCATTTGTGTGGGATAAGGAGCACATAACACGTTTATATTTCTCAGACCAAGTTTAGAAGATGGGAGGGGGGAGGTTCGATGTTTCCCGTCCGAAACGTTCTGTTCCGTTCCAAGGTTTGTTCCGTAACGCCATCTCGCAGTCGGGAACAGCACTGACGCCGTGGGGGCTGTTGGATGGACAAGAGGCTCGAACAAGGGCCTTCAAGCTGGGGAAACTGCTTGGCTGCAGGAAGAACGAACTGAAGGACTCACAAGCCCTGGTGAGGTGTCTCAGGATGAAGGAGGCGGGAGATATCTCCAGGCAGGCCGTAGACACCGTGGTGAGTAGCGTCTACTGAGATATAACACTGTGGTGAGTAGCGTCTACTGAGATATAACACTGTGGTGAGTCGTGTCTACTGAGATATAACACTGTGGTGAGTAGCGTCTACTGAGATATAACACTGTGGTGAGTAGCGTCTACTGAGATATAACACTGTGGTGAGTCGTGACTACTGAGATATAACACTGTGGTGAGTCGTGACTACTGAGATATAACACTGTGGTGAGTCGTGACTACTGAGATATAACACTGTGGTGAGTCGTGACTACTGAGATATAACACTGTGGTGAGTCGTGACTACTGAGATATAACACTGTGGTGAGTCGTGACTACTGAGATATAACACTGTGGTGAGTCGTGACTACTGAGATATAACACTGTGGTGAGTCGTGACTACTGAGATATAACACTGTGGTGAGTCGTGACTACTATATAAAATGTTGTCATTCCAGAAGCTTTACAGTCCTATTTCAATAGAAGGACTTTTATAAAATACTAACGTTTTTTTAACGTCTAACATTGATAACATTACATATAATTCAGTGTTGTTTTTTTGGTAGTGATAATATCTATCAAAAGGGACAGCTATAGATCGCATGACTTGACGTTGAATGCATGAAAGAGCTCTAGTAGCTTTTCTAGCCCTTCCTTATATTGTACGTAGACAAAGGAACAGTTTCAAAGTAACTAAAACATTTATGTATTTACTCAAGACACGAGATCTGCAGCTGTAACTTTATAGATATTATTAATACCTAAAAAATAACGTTTTGCATTTTGTAACATTTCTTTGTTGATAACGAGTGATTGTGTCATTGTTCCAGGACAGGGTGTCGAGATCATACCTTCGTTCCGGTGGTAGATACGAGGCGTGCCTCAATTCTTACAGACCACCCTCCGTCTGATGGCGAAAATGAGCCGGGTGCTTGGTTGGGGAGTAGTTAGCGAGGGAACTCCCCAGTGCACTACGTGAGTCCAGTGACTTGTACTATATTTGGATGTACAACCCTTCCAGGACCAAACAGGACGTTAAGTTTGTCATCTGCTTGATTCTGAGGGACCAGCTCTAACGCTTTCTTTCAATGTTATGTGCAATCATTATTCTTTGAATAAACAGAAAATATGAGTGAAGAATTACACTATTCAGTTTCACAGGTAATATTGTACAATACAATACAATCTTTAGTGTAAAAATTAGCTATCGTTACAGTAGCGCCGGAGAGCAAAGCTGTTCAAGCATCGTGTACAACAGGTTGTATAGGATAAAGCGTACAACAGAACGCTAAGATAAGATTTGCTCTGTAATTATCATAAAATAGCGACCATGTATTTAAATGTATTGGTTCACACAGAAAGCTAAGCTTGTACGCCGCGCTATGTTTCTCAATTGGCGGCAATTTTCATCCCATCTTGAGCCATCTTACGTTGCGCATGCGCATAACGCAGCTTGGGCTCCGTGTTGAACAGACGCAGTGCTGGTTTGGTGAAATTAACTAAAGAAGTGTTGACGTTTTGTTTTTTCAGTTTGTTTCACGTGTATTTCAGTAATATTCTATTTAGGTTCTATAATTATTATATGTTTTTATATTAAAATGGAAGTGTTAATTGAACAAGTCAAACCCCCGCCTCTTAAAGTTTCTTCATCTTCCAAAACAGCATCATCTTCTCTTCCTCAGTATTATCATCTGAACTCAAACAAGACATTTTGGAGTACGCCATCATAACTAAAGTTCACTGGAGCAGACCAGAGAGAAACAACAATGAATTCTGAGGGACCATTGTTTAGCTTAGCAATGAGCGTGAAACCAAACTGACAGAAACTTATAACGAGATATCCCGACCCTTTCTTAGCGAGCTGGTGGAACAGCGCATCCTGGTAGTGGAGTTAAAGGGTCTTAGTTTCATCCTTTATTGCAAGAATGCGTGACCGACACCGGACCAAGGTTCGCTAAAAGATGTCAGGACTCGAAGAAGGTGTTTCTATAGTAAATTAATTTGTTTTTTATGTCACCAGAGGCCATGGTATTTCCGGCGCTGATGGACGGTCTAAACGACGAGACAGACAAGTTCCTGTTGCAGTACATTGGTCTTTCTGTCCAACCCAAGGAGAGAGCGCGAAGCATAGCCAGGAAGATCTGGAACTATTACTTTCACAACGACACGTTGGAGTACGCCAACCTAGCGAGACTGGCGGACGTGAGTGCAACTAAACTCACTCTCCTATGCTGTGCCATCAGGGACTCGATATCCAGTCCACCTTATTACACACTATCTTGAGCTAGTTCTATCCAGTCCACCTTATTACACACTATCTTGAGCTAGTTCTATCCAGTCCACCTCATTACACCCATCCCTATCTTGAGCTAGTTCTATCCAGTCCACCTTATTACACCTATCCTATCTTGAGCTGGTTCTATCCAGTCCACCTTATTACACACTATCTTGAGCTAGTTCTATCCAGTCCACCTATTACACACTTATCTTGAGCTAGTTCTATCCAGTCCACCTCATTACACCCTATCCCTATCTTGAGCTATCCTATCCAGTTCCACCTCATTACTATCCTATCCCTATCTCGAGCCAGTTCTATCCAGTCCACCTCATTACACCCTATCTCTTTCAGGTCCATTCTAATGTTATCCTCCAATCTGAGTTTAGGTCTTCCCAGTGGTGTCTTCCCATTGGTTTACCAGTCAATAACCTGAACAAGGTTCTATATCCACATTGTAGGACTTTCTCTCCACAAGATTGATTATCCCAACAATGTCTTGTAATGAGTACAGGTATGCTACTCATCATTATGTAACCTCTTACACTCCCCAGTAGCCTCATTCCTTTTAGGACCAAATATCTTCCTAAGCACCTTGTTTTCGAACATCCTAATTTTTTTTTTCGTCATAAAAGTTAATAAGGTGACCAGACCTCTATTAGCGTACTTTGTTTCTATATCAGAGATGTGGCGTGCGCTATCTAGTAGTTAAGAGAGAAACTATTATCTTAGTTCCATTATTAACTACCAAGATGCGCTGCAGAGATCAAGGTTCATTAAACGAGGTCGGGGCACTTAGGTATAAAATTCATGTTTGGGACTTAAAATTGAAATCTGCTGCTTTATTTTTAGGTTCAATTCAAATAATCAGTAATATGGTTTTCCTTATATTTCTTAACTAGTGGAAGAAAACATTTCATTCTACTTTCTCGTATTAGACTGGATTGCTGGTGACGAGGTTGGGGTTCAAATCCTAGTAGAGTGTACTGAGAGTGTTTTTTTTCTGTAAACTGTTCCAAACACGTTATTATTATTTATATCACCGCATCTTACTACCCGTTTGGGCTGTACACTAATGAACTAATTACTCTAAAGTGTTAGTCATCAGGAAGGTTAAATTAAGAGGAGGTGCATCCGTATTTTCGTGGAGTGAGAGCAGAAAACTATTTAGAAAAAACCACTCGAGTACACCCGACCGGAATCAAACCGTGATCTCTCCGTCTTGAGCATATTATTTGAACACCGCGAGTAACACACACTATTGGACTGGATTGCTGGTGGTGGGAAGACTGAAGTTCAAATCCCAGTCGGGTGTAATAAGGGTATTTTCCCCTAAAATGTCACCCTAATCATTTATGGTTCATTAAGACGATTATTGCATGTGTATAACTCACACGGGTATTAAGTCGTGAAGAAAAAGCACTATTGCGATGACTACCAAGAGCCTCGGGCGACTTAGTTGGTAAAAATATATATTTTTGGTGAGTTTTAGGGGATTGACTCCAAGCCAATGGAAAATATTTGAAAATAATACTAGATTGTTATAGATCCTGTTTGAAGTTTGGTGCAAACCATCTTTCTGCTTAACTAGAGTATATCAGAGGGGAGTTAAACAAATTGGAGGAAGGCACATTTCGATGAGGTGGAGAATAAATTGGTGGTAATACCCCACCCTCCCCCTTTCCCAGGCCACCCTCAATGAGTAACATTGGATAGAAAACTA
Source organism: Timema cristinae (assembly GCA_039000515.1). NCBI lineage: Eukaryota > Metazoa > Arthropoda > Insecta > Phasmatodea > Timematidae > Timema > Timema cristinae. The sequence continues at coordinate 57,148,209 of JBCFYV010000100.1, read as the reverse complement.
TCGACAGACACACCGTCCGGGGAATGTAGATCTTTTCCTCAGCGTCTGAAACATCACCGCATCTTATTACTTCTACGCATTATGTACTAATGTGTTACCTGAGCGGGTCTAAAAAAAACAGGGGGGTGGGAGACGTTTCGTTGGCCACATAGTCTAAGGCGGAGGTCCCCAACCTTTTTATGTACCTTAGAGCGCATTCAAAACTAACGATAGTGCGGCGGGAATCGATCACTTTTTCGAGATAAATTTCTAGCCAGCCGAATATAGTTCATAATGCAAATAACACAAACACATATTATTTTTAAATCGCATATAAAATAACTCAAATGCTACTCACGCAAAGTTTGTCCAAAACGAGTTCAAACAATTTTTAATTTTAAGTTAATGTCAATTTAAAAAAAAAAATACAGTAGACATGGATATAAGTGAGCCGAAAGGTTCGTGTGTTGTGTTGACGTCATCTACTAGCCATATTGGTCCAATTCGATCGAATCAAACGTATGTTGTTGATTGTGGAAGACGGTTGGTTTGTCGATACGTGAGTTGACTCAGTCGTCAGTTGGGATTAGTGATGGGCATAATCGAATGATTTTAAGAATCGAATAATCATTCGATTCTTTTAAAAATAATCGAATGAATCGAAAGAATCATTCGAATGATTTTGTGAAGTAGTAAAGAGTCTGTAATAATCGAATATTTACTACTTCTAAAAGTATTTACTAGTTGCTCATTTTGCTTTGTGCTACTATTCTCTCGACCCTGCTGTCGAATCTCCCAGCACACATTCCTTTGAAGCTTATCAACACTTTTCTATTACTGCATTTAATTCCTTGTGACAATGTCAAAGATCAAAGTACAGCCACAACAAAATACTAAACAGTGAGAAAAAGTAAACGCATTTCTCAAATAAGTAGCTCGCAGTTAATCTAAATACTTTTGCGTACGATTAATAATTAAATAAGGAACATACGTTTCCCTTTGTGTTTTTAAACACAAAGTCGAAATATTTTACCCTTTAATATTTCCTAAACTAAACATAACAAAAATATATAAGCTTACAATCGTAAAATTATTTCAGTGAATAAAATTATAATACGATCTTAATATTACGGCCGGGCAATATTTTATTAAATACATACATTTAAGTCAACGTTAAAAAAAATTATCTCTCAAACCATTCGTGCTATATGCGATTAGTTAGGAAGGTAAAATTTTAAGGAAATGAAAAAGAACAATCCACGTAGTAATCTAGCAAAATAATCGAATCATTTTGTAATTTTCATTCGAATTATTTTTGGCTGTTATTCGATTGTAAACTGTACAACCACTTAAACTTTGTATTAAATTAGCCTTAGAATCATTCGAATGCGTAAGGTCGATTATTGTGTAGCAATGGGGACTATTTATTGAAAATGAACCTAATAGAAATGAAGACCTGTATAGAGATAGCCTGGAATCATTCATAATCATAAGGTCGATTTTCCTCAGCACTTCTGGCAAGGGTGGGGTAAGAGAATGAATCGGCCAGCTCGCGTCAAGTCGGCTATTGTTTTCATTCGAATGTTTTTCTCATTCGAATTCTTTTTTAATTCGAATGATTTTGAAAGAATCGAATGAATCGATTATTCAGAATAATCGAATGAATCGATTCTATTCATCCGATTCTGCCCATCACTAGTTGGGATTTACAAGAGCTACACTGTCTGTAACTTACAGGTTTGTTGGAGAAACATTTAATACATTTCTTTTGGGAGTAGTTTTCTTAAAATAAACCTACACGAAAAGGCTGGACGTCACGGACTATTTAATTGTTTTAAATTTACCTACTACCGGGGTTTATTTAAAGGTCTCATTTTCTTTAATATCAGGCTTAAAAATCAAGTTGAATTTCTTGGGAAATAAGATAATATGCAAGTTTGTTTTGATTATAAAGAACGATATTACTATGAGCGTTTGGGGCCTATTAGGAGATGATAAAATAAACTATGTACAATGTCCAGGGTGTGGTTGGGCGATTGGTTTCCCCAAGGTTCCTTAAAGTGTAATAATAAGCAACTCAATCTTAGTCTGAAAATGTTTTAGTAGGTATTGTTTGTGCCACCAGGTCACCACGGACTATCACTATTTCTACGGACTGGCCAAGACAGTTGAGCTCCAAGGAGCAGTTAGCAGAGCTCCTATATTCGTGTACGAGTTCTCTTACAGCAACAGAGAGTCTTCCATGGTACTTGGTGAGTTGGAGGTTGTGATGTCTGTTACACGAGGGGCGCTGGTCACATGTTACTTGTCAGATGGGGAGGAAGGGGGAAGTTAGTTGCATGTTACTTGTCAGACGGGGTAGGAAGGTAGTCACATGTTACTTGTCAGATGGGGGAGGAAGGTAGTCACATGTTACTTGTCAGATGGGGGGGGAGTTAGTCGCATGTTACTTGTCAGACAGGGGAAGTTAGTCACATGTTACTTGTCAGACGGGGTAGGTAGTTTGTCACATGTTACTTGTCAGATGGGGGGGGGGGGGGAGTTTGTCACATGTTACTTGTCAGACAGGGGAAGTTAGTCACATGTTACTTGTCAGACAGGGGAAGTTAGTCACATGTTACTTGTCAGACAGGGGAAGTTAGTCACATGTTACTTGTCAGACAGGGGAAGTTAGTCACATGTTACTTGTCAGACGGGGTAGGTAGTTTGTCACATGTTACTTGTCAGATGGGGGAGGAAGGTAGTCACATGTTACTTGTCAGATGGGGGGGGGGAAGTTAGTCACATGTTACTTGTCAGACGGGGTAGGTAGTTTGTCACATGTTACTTGTCAGATGGGGGAGGAAGGTAGTTACATGTTACTTGTCAGACAGGGGAAGTTAGTCACATGTTTCTTGTCAGACGGGGTAGGTAGTTTGTCACATGTTACTTGTCAGATGGGGGAGGAAGGTAGTTACATGTTACTTGTCAGACAGGGTAGGTAGTTTGTCACATGTTACTTGTCAGACGGGGTAGGTAGTTTGTCACATGTTACTTGTCAGATGGGGGAGGAAGGTAGTCACATGTTACTTGTCAGACGGGGTAGGTAGTTTGTCACATGTTACTTGTCAGATGGGGGAGGAAGGTAGTCACATGTTACTTGTCAGACGGGGTAGGTAGTTTGTCACATGTTACTTGTCAGATGGGGGAGGAAGGTAGTCACATGTTACTTGTCAGACGGGGTAGGTAGTTTGTCACATGTTACTTGTCAGATGGGGAGGAAGGTAGTCACATGTTACTTGTCAGATGGGGGGGGGGGATTTGTCACATGTTACTTGTCAGACAGGGGAAGTTAGTCACATGTTACTTGTCAGACGGGGTAGGTAGTTTGTCACATGTTACTTGTCAGATGGGGGAGGAAGGTAGTCACATGTTACTTGTCAGATGGGGGGGGGGGAAGTTAGTCACATGTTACTTGTCAGACGGGGTAGGTAGTTTGTCACATGTTACTTGTCAGATGGGGGAGGAAGGTAGTTACATGTTACTTGTCAGACAGGGGAAGTTAGTCACATGTTTCTTGTCAGACGGGGTAGGTAGTTTGTCACATGTTACTTGTCAGATGGGGGAGGAAGGTAGTTACATGTTACTTGTCAGACAGGGTAGGTAGTTTGTCACATGTTACTTGTCAGACGGGGTAGGTAGTTTGTCACATGTTACTTGTCAGATGGGGGAGGAAGGTAGTCACATGTTACTTGTCAGACGGGGTAGGTAGTTTGTCACATGTTACTTGTCAGATGGGGGAGGAAGGTAGTCACATGTTACTTGTCAGACGGGGTAGGTAGTTTGTCACATGTTACTTGTCAGATGGGGGAGGAAGGTAGTCACATGTTACTTGTCAGACGGGGTAGGTAGTTTGTCACATGTTACTTGTCAGATGGGGGAGGAAGGTAGTCACATGTTACTTGTCAGATGGGGGGGGGGGATTTGTCACATGTTACTTGTCAGACAGGGGAAGTTAGTCACATGTTACTTGTCAGACGGGGGGAAGCTAGTTGTGAGCGTGTTACTTGGGTCACTCACATGCATGTAACTTAAAGAGACTCCCATTGAGAAGTGGGGGGGGGGGCATGTGTCTTAATACCCATTCGGTTTGTATACATATATACTGATTCCACTAAGTGAGCTCACATTTGTAGACTATGTTCGAAACAGTGGGTCTAACCTTGCACAGCACAGGGACTAAGATATGTGATGTTTCAGGTGTCCCCCAAGGCGATGACACAGAGCTGCTGTTCCCCAACATTATCTCTGACGTGAAACTCAAGGTGAAGAAACAGCATCTCACCCTTTTCAAGAGGTTGTTGAGGATAGTCACCAACTTTGTGAGAGACGGGTGAGTCTACACCACAACTTTACTTTAATGCAGCGATTCTTAACTGGGCCTCAAAATGTTATTTGCTTATTACTGAAGTCAATTATCTTACATTGTCAGTAGGGTAATGGAGGGGAGGGAAATCACGGATAGTACAAATAATGCCCATCTGTTTACTATCGCCATTCAAAATTTGCTGCCCTTTGTTTCTACTTATTTATGTGAAAAGGGATTTTCCACAATGGTGAATATTAAAATGAAGCAAATGAAATAGATTCCTGCATGCGAATGGCATTAAGTAATATAATTGAAACAAGAGTATTAGTAGAATATATCTTAATGATTAATATGTTAGTCTACAAGTAGTAACCGCTGTTTTAATGTATTCATACTTCAGTTCAAGTGATCTGCCCTGTTTTATAGCTGGAGGGAAATATTTACTGAAGCAGGAATAATTGTTTGATAATAACAACAACAACAACAACTTTATCTTTTCCAGTGTTTTCATAGTGTCTCAATAGCCCGGGATTCGAACCTCGATCTCCCCATGATAAGCAGAATAAAAACAGTTTTCTCTTTTGTATTGTGTGATATTTTAGGGAGGGTAAATAACAGCAATTCACAAAAATAAACTCTTTAATTGTGTGTACAGGGAGGGGCACTGCCCCACCAGTAATAAATTTGTTCCTGTTTGGATTTATTTCACTCCCTCTGATATTAAAGGATATGGATATTGTGCAAAGTTTCATTAAAATTAATATACTTTTTTAAAACTATAAATACAGGGACCATTTGAAATAATTAGCTGTCAAGTGATTCAAAATGCGATAACAGAAAATCTTGAGAGTGGTTGCTTTGCATTCAACTCTGTGTCTATGGATGAGGATACCCTTTGCTGTAGCTGGAGTTCTAGGCCGTAGAGAATCTTAGGAACTGGTAAGTTGATTGTAAGCGCCTCCCTTTATACATATTTTACCAAGATTCCAATGTTACAGCCATCCGACCCTTGAAGAATCAGAGGAACTGGGAAGTCTGGATTGGCCCCGAGCTCGACCAGGAGAGTTGCAGTATCTCAACATAGACATGGAACTGGAAGTGAGAACAGGCTTCTATCAGGAGCGCATGGCATTCTGGGAGAGTATCCACCAGGAGCTGTTGACTGAATACCAGTCCTATGACCAAATACCGACTCCTCCCACCAAGGACGAACTGTAGCCAATCGCAATGGCAGGCATCAATAGCAGTAAATATATATATAATTTGTATGATCGAACAATTTTTGGAAGAAAAATGTATGAACATCACATTTGATAAAATATTGTTATTTATTTTAATGTCTGTCTCTACATGTATTTGTTATTAAAGTTTCAACATCTACAAGTCTTGAAGATAATATTCTACATGTCTACCTTTAATGTTACACCATCTACAGAATTTGAAAGTATTACAAACTTAAAATATACTTTGATCCTTTAATATTAGCACCATCTTCACCATTTGAAAGTTATTGAAGACTTGACTGATCTTTTGATGTCAATATATGGCTATTGTCTTTGTTGTGAGAATTGATTAGTCTCAAATAAGGTTAGTGACTGAAGTTTATTTGAAGAGCCTCCCTACTACATTGAATATTAGTTCAACGAAGGAGCTGATGTAGATTTGCTTCTTGTAATGTCTGACTTAACTTGCCGCCGCCAGTGTGCTTCTACTAGATACCTTTTAATACTTCTATATGTATTATGAAAGACTGACTTGGCCTAGAAACTAGAATTGAACCCAATTAGTGACTCTTGAGAGGCGGGAGAGAGAGAGAGGTGTGTATCATCTCTTTAGCTCAGTGCATTCTTAGTCTATAGATTAATACTGTTATTTTGGGGAAGGCAGCAGGAAGTGTTATATAGATGTGCATTTTTGTTGAACTATAACTTTATTTCTGTTGATACATTAAACATTTCATCAAAAGATTCGTATTTTAGGGAAAAAAATATATAAAGCTTGTTTACATTTAAGAAAAGATCAAGCTCCTAACACACATTTTTAAAAATAAATTACTATACTCTCCAAACATATATTTTAGTGTACCTTTGCTGGTGAAATCACTATTCCAGCAGGACTGTTGTCTAAGGTCATGGGTAAAGCAGCAACAGTGCCCTTTTTTTTATTATATATAAAGGCCTATCCCCTTTGTGCCTTACAAGGACTATAGCTCGGCCATCATGCTCCCATTTGGGTGGGGGTATAGAGCAGGGTTCTCTCCCGATGAATAAGTGTACATCGTTGCGAGACAAAATATGAAACAACGTTCTACATGAGCTAATTAAATTGCTCTTCGGGTTATGCACATATGAGTTGAAGGTGGGGAAGTTCTCACATAGTATCGTGCTGTCATGGAAACAGGTCTAAATTAACTGTGGGGGATGTAAAATGATAATAAAAGATACTCAGATATAGCCTTTTTCTAGTGAACCGGGATTGGGAGGGGGGGGGGGGGGTCCTTTATTTCATTTCAGGGTGGTTTTTTTTTCCTCTCATACATTTTGTTTGCCCAAAGTCTTACCTCAGCTTCCACCTTTTATGTACATGAGTGAACAGATATGATATAATGGCTGTACTGGTGGGAAAGCCTTACACACCCCTAGTTTAGAGTTATTTATTGTAACTAATAGATAGAGCTGGCTAAGGTACATAAAAGATCATCACCTTCCTTAAAAAAAAAGTACATGCACAAATGCACAACTATCTTAACTTCCTAATAATTTCACAGAAAAAGTCATGGTTTAAATTAGGAGGTGATGTTCGGTGCACGAGTCTTAGCTTTTTACTGCCAGTCTTCTGGCAAGTATGCTCTCTTAACCTCAAAGGGCTGTTTTTGGTTATTTCCACTGCCCAGCCATCCCTTCTAATCCAAACAATAGTTATAAATTAACCATCTTTGTGTATAAATAATCTCAATATGATAGTTTGGCCACATGGTAGTAACTTAATGTCATAGTGGTACATTATTATCAAACTTAGCATCCAGAGTTACAATAGAAAACAAAAAATATGGAATGTATTTACTATTTATAAATAGTTCCAGCTTTGTACATCTATAATGAAGTAAATAAAAGGTTGAAATTAAGAGTAATTTACTCCTAAAATGAGACAATATAAAAGCGCCTATGTTGGGTGCCACAAGGATTTTTATTTCTAGAGTTGGGTTCAGAGTGAAAAAAATTAATTTAGAGAGTTATTTTTTTACTCGAATTAGTGATGGGTCTAACCAGCTCACTCACTTAAAAGTCATATCGTTCACCGCATGGCTGGCTGGCTCCCAATCCCTTCACCCCTTACCCAACAATAACTTGATGAGCGAGCGCTAACTAGTTCTCACAATTCATGTTCCAGGTGTGCAAATCTGTACCTTTCCTTTCAACTTATCAACGAATAAGTTTTATGTGTAATTTATCTGAATCCTATTGTGTGTGATTCTTTAATTCTATTACTTATAATAATTAACCTTAGCATATAAGTGTCCAATTCACAGAATTATGTCTAAGTGATGTTAAGAAAAATAGTTTAATAATATTGTAGGCAGTGCTGCTATCTAGTAACGATAGTAAGAATAATATTTATAGTTGATTTTTTCTTAGTAGCGAACAAAGAACGACAGAAGAGTCATGAATGACAAACACACCTGACTCTTTCCAGAGCGGATGAACGAGTGCAAGAAAGTCGTGACTGACTCGATCGTGAAGCAAAAGTTGTTCAATTTGCTCACGAGCGACCCATCACTAACTCGAATGTTTGATTATAAGAATTTTAAATATGGCAGGAAATGATATCGCACACAATTGTGATTTGCCCCTCAAGCTCAACTGCCAATATCAAAAAATGTTATTTGTGGGTGGGGGATATTATTCACGTATCGGATGATAGCTGCTAGGGTTATTTACACTAACACAGGCTTTGTTAAAAAGTACAATAGTTTGTCTGAAAGTGTAGAATTTTGCATGTAGATACATTTGTTTATGTTGTGAACTTATAAGCCTTATAAAATGGGATTTCACAAAATAATTAAAGTGTTAGCTCTTGTTGCTCAGGTTTTTCACGCATTTATCTTAATGAAATACCATTTCAACAGAGGTCTATTTCGAGAGTGCCGTCTTAGACTTAACCAGGTTCTCACTACCGCTAATTATTTAAAGATATTTATAGCTTTATTAGGGTAAAAAAAAACTTGGTCATCAAGACACCTTACTAAACAATCTCAAGTATATAATGTTGTACTCTTAGGTTAAGCAGATCAATGAACAGATTTGATGATGTCGAGCCGTTACTGTTGCTTACATCCCTCCTTGGATTTGCTCTTCCTTCCTTTCTTCTCGAGAGACATTGTGCGCCGCTGTCCCTGGATGGGCATGTACGGTGGTACTGGACTGTCCTCATCTTCTTCGTACGCTGCGGACAAGAGTTTAGAGTGAGCTGGCGAGAATCAAATGAGCACAATACCTCAGTAGGCTCATGATGCTATTAAGTTAAGGATGAGAAAGGGTAAATTCAAAGGAAGTGTAACCGCATATGCATGGAGGGGGAAAAACCAACCTCCTTGTCATATCGGCAGTCGTCTAAATACGAGGGTGACGCCTTAGAGCATCAAACCACCAATATGGATTAATGGCTGTTAACAGCTTTAGATTCAAAGTTTATAATTTGAAACACATTTGACTTCTCTAATCACCCCAAGGAGTCATGCTCTCACCTTGTACGGACGGCGACATGACTGGGCTAGAAGAGGCGTACAGTTCAGAACCACCGGTCCTGGCACGGCGGGGGTAGGTGGGGTCAATAGCCATGGCTATGTTGGGCAGGGTATGCCCATGGGAGGGGCCAGCTTCTGGGGAACAAGACAGCACCTCGATAGCTTCAGGATCCGGGAACCTACGCACAGAAACACACACTGGTACATTGAGGGTGTGCCAACTACTCAAAAATTAGTGTTCAAACACTCAATTTTATCTAAAATAAATGGGTGACTCAAAAAAGTATAGCTTTTAATTAATAGGTGTGTGCAAAGTCCATTTTTTCAATTCAAGCTCAGATATTTTTTGTTAGTTGTTTAAAGCCCGGCAAAATATTTTTGTTATTTATATAGATTTATACACTATAATGTTTTTACTGCAGTTGTCTGTAATATTTTATTTTGTTCTGAAGAATCAAACTATATAGCAACTTATAATTTTTAAGCTTTAACAGCTCACATTTCTGATTTAATTCATTATTATCAGTTTAAAAAGTAAATATAATCCCACAACCTCACCCCTTGGTTAGGAAAGTTTGGTTCTGTCTTTTCCTGACCTTTGTCGGGGTTTGCGGGGACCGGTCGAGGTCCAGATCCGTGGGACGGACAGCGGTTGAGTGGGGAGGGATGGGCTGGTCCCCCCAATCACTGTGAGGGCCAGAGGAACCCGGGGACATGGCTAGGCCCTCGTCGTCTGACACACCAGGACCTCCAGAATGTTGCTGTTTTTTTAAAAGGGCCTTCTGTTTGGCCCGTTCCCGCGCGCGCTTGGCTTTTGCTCGCTCCTGAAACAAGAAACAGTTACGGTGACTCGGCATGGAACCATCTGAACCTTATAGCTCCCAAGTTAACAATGGCCTAACCCAAACTATTATAACTGAGGAATAGCGTGTCGGAATGACGGGGCTCACCCTCTCTTGAAGCAGGCGAGCCAGTTCCTTGTCCTGCGCCTCAATGGCCATCAGCCTGTCCTGATCCAACATGGAGAGCTGCCGGGCGCCTTGCTCATCTTCTTGCAGTCTTCGCGCCAACTCCTGAGGAAAAAACATTCATTCAGACAATTCAATAGGGCTGAGTTGTACCAAGTTAAAGTTGATTTACAACATGCAATTCATTTTCTAAAGATTTTTGCCAAATTAGTAATACTTTTTTAATTCAAACTCCATGGGATCATTTAAACAAATTCGAAATATCCAGAATACAAAAAAGCCATTTTTATAACTTAGTATTTAGGTTGTTTCTACTCGATAAATTAATCACCTCAAGATATGCTACATGCAACATATAAACGCACATACACAATATTTTATTCAAGCAATAGATCCTTTGAATACTAATTTTTAGTTTTTATTATTCCCAAACAGAATGCAAACATTTTCAATATCTATAATAAAACCAATACCAACAATAAAGTTTTAAAATTTTGAATTATAGATAATGATATAAAATAGTAACTGAAAATTAAAGGAAAAATGTTCGAATTCTTAATTTTATAAAGTAGGTAGTTTATGTATACATTTAATAAGGATGCTAAAACCAATGTGTTATTTCAATCAACGAAAATTATTATACTATTCCCGTGATTTATAAGTGGATGCACATTGTTAAGTGAATGTAATTTTTGTCTACTTATATTTAATATCATACAAATCATTTTATAAAGAATAGCTGCTATTCCAAATATTTTTTGACTTGTCTTCTTCAAAGATTGTAGAAGACAAAATCAATTGTACTGTGATAGTGCTTAGTTCATAATTATAATATTTTAAAACTCAAATATAGGCCTTCTTTTCTAAACAAATTAATATAGCCATATTTCTGCATTTTGCTACGATGTGTTGAGAATGTTATATGTTATTATTATAGTTGTTTGGGTCATTCAAACATTGAAGGCCAACATTAAATATGTAATCATGTCAATATTATATATATTGTGACAATAAAATTTAACACTAGTAGTAAAATGTTACAATTAATTATATTCCATAACATCCAATGTGCTAAACATTAAGAAATCAGTCACAAGATGGCTCTGTAAGCTGATCTAAGAGGGGCATATTTGGTCGTGGAGTATGAGGAAAGTATAATACGCGAGGAGCTATATTTTCCTCGAAAACACTGCAAAATAACTTAGTTTTGAGGCTCCCAAAATCTAGAAAATGTGAGGTGGTGTATGAGGAGAACAAGGCAATACAAGAGGTGTTTCGTTATCCTTTTTATAAACTTACAAATGCGAGATAAATTGGCTAACAAAAAAGGTAAATATTATATCAATTTATAATTAAATTAATACACACCGAATAATATGATATAATGAAAATACATTAGTCATTACAAATTATTTACCAAGTTAAATGTGTGATTAAGGTCTTAATTAATAAAGATAATAAAACTCTCGAATAACTAGGAAACATTTTAATATTAACCTTGTACATGACATATAGTTAATACACTATAATTAACAAAATTATGCTATTATAATTATTAACATTTATTCCACATTAATAAATATAAATGATAGTTTGATTTATATCAAGACATTTAAATAAACAACATTTTATTATAAGTGAACTACTATTGTTTTTTAATTAGTTCTCATTATTGTAGATATTGTAATCTATATATATAGACGAGAAATGATAAGTATTGTTTTTTATATTAAAAATATATTTGTTACAAATATTGTTATGTATTACTATTTGAATGTATTAAATAATTAATACAACTGCAATTAAATATCTTTTATTCAAGTAATGGATCCGTTGAATACTTATTTTTAGTTTTTATTTTCCTAAACATAATGTAAACATTCTCAATATCTATAATAAAACCAAAACCAACATAAAGTTTTAAAACGTTGAATTATATATAATGATATAAAATATTATCTTAAAATTAAAGGAAAAAACTCGAATTCTTAATTTTATAAAGTAGGTTGTTTATGTATATATTTAATGACGATGCTAAAACCAATGAGTTAATTCAATGAACGACTAAATGTATTATTCTCTTGATTTCTAAGTGGATGTACATTGCTAAGAGTTGTAATTTTATTCTAGTTATATTTAATATCATACCTTTCAATTTATACAATAGCAGGTATCCCGAATATTCTTTAAACTTACTTCTTCAATCACTGTAGAAGAAAAAACCAAGTGTACTGTGATAATGCTTTGCTCATAATTATATGATTTTAAAATTCAAATATTGGCCTTCTTTTAAAAACAAATTAATATAGCAATGTTTCTGCCTATCTCGTAGATGTGTTGTGAATGTTATATGTTTAAATTATTATAATAGTTATTTGGGTCATTCAAGTATTGAAGGCCAACATTAAATATGTAATCTTGTCAATGTTGAATATATTGTAACTATAAATATTAGGACTTGTGCTAAAAAGTTACAATTATTTATATTCCATAACATCCACTATGTTAATCATTAAGAAATCAGTCACAAGATGGCTCTGTCTGTAAAATGATCTGCGAGGGGCATATTTGGTGTCGGGGTATGAGGAAAGTATAACAAGCGAGGAGCTATATTTCCCATGAAAACACTGCCAAATAACTTAGTTTTAGAGGCTCATAAAAGTTAGAAAATATGAGGTGGTGTATGAGGAGAACAAGGCAATACAAGAGGTGTTTCGTAATCCTTTTTATAAACTTACAAATAGGAGATGTATTGGTTAACAAAGAAAAGAAAATATTTTATCGATTTATAATTAAAATAATACCCACGTATAACTATTATATAAAAAATAAAAATTAGTCTTGACAAAATTCTTTAACACAGTTAAATGTGTAATTAAGGTCTTAATTAATAAAAATAATAAAACTCTCAAATAATTAGGAAACATTTTAATATCAACTTTGTACAGGACATATGGTTAATACACTATTAAAAATTACATTATTATGCTATTATAAATAGTAACATTTATTCCGCATTAATGAATATAAATTCTAGTTTGATTAATATCAAGACATTTAAATAAACAACATTTTATTATAAGTGAACTATTATTGTTTTTTAATTAGTTCTCATTATTGTAGATATTGTAATCTATATATATAGACGAGAAATGATAAGTATTGTTTTTTATATTAAAATTATATTTGTTACAAATATTGTTATGTATAACTATTTGAATGTATTAAATAATTAATACAACTGCAATTAAATATCTTTTATTCAAGTAATGGATCCTTTGAATACTTATTTTTAGTTTTTATTTTCCTAAACAGAATGTAAACATTCTCAATATCTAAAATAAAACCAAAACCAACATAAAGTTTTAAAACGTTGAATTATATATAATGATATAAAATAGTAACTGAAAATTAAAGAAAAAAAGTCGAATTTTTAATTTTATAAAGTAGGTATTTTATGTATACATTTAATAACGATGCTAAAACCAATGTGTTAATTCAATGAACGAATAAATATATTATTCCCGTGATTTATAATTGGATGCACATTTATAAGTGAATGTAGTTTTAGTCTAGGTATATTTAATATGATATCTATCATTTTATAAATAATAGCAGCTATCCCAAATATTCTATTAACTTGTTTTCTTCAAACATTATAGAAGTAAAACCAAGTGTACTGTGATAATGCTTAGCTCATAATTATATGATTTAAAATTCAAATATTGGCCTTCTTTTAAAAACAAATTAATATTGCAATGTTTCTGCCTATCTCGTAGATGTGTTGTGAATGTTATATGTTTATTATATTATTATAGTTATTTGGGTCATTCAATTATTGAAGGCCAACATTAGATATGTAATCTTGTCAATGTTGAATATATTTTAACAATAAAAATTAAGACTTGTGCTAAAAAGTTACAATTATTTATATTCCATAACATCCACTGTGCTTATCATTAAGAAATCAGTCACAAGATGGCTCTCTCTGTAAGCTGATCTGAGAGGGGCGTATTTGGTGTCGGAGTATGAAGAAAGTATAACACGCGAGGAGCTATATTTCCCATGAAAACACTGCCAAATAACTTAGTTTTAGAGGCTCATAAAAGCTAGAAAATATGAGGTAGTGTATGAGGAGAACAAGGGAATAAAAGAGGTTTTTCGTAATCCTTTTTATAAACTTACAAATAGGAGATGTATTGGCTGACGAAGAAAGGAAAATATTATATAGATTTATAATTAAATTAATACACACCGAAAGATATTATATAATGAATAAAAATTAGTCATTACAAATTATTTACCACGTGTAAATGTGTAATTAAGATCTTAATTAATATAAATAATAAAACTCTAAAATAACTCGGAAATATTTTATTATCAACTTTGTACAGGACATATAGTTAATACACTATTAAAAATAACATTTTTATGCTATAATAAATAGTAAAATTTATGCCGCATTAATAATCATAAATGATAGTTTGAATTATATCAAGACATTTAAATAAACAACATTTTAATATAAGTGAACTACTCTTGATTTTTAATTAGTTCTCATTATTGTAGATAATGTAAAATATATATATATATTATATATATATATATAGACGAGAAATGATAAGTATTGCTATTTGTATTAAAAATATATTTGTTACAAATATTGTTATGTATAACTATTTGAATGTATTAAATAATTAATACAACCGTAATTAAATATATTTTATTCAAGCAATAAATCCTTTGAATACTAATTTTATAGTTTTTATTATTCCCAAACAGAATGCAAACATTTTCAATATCTATAATAAAACCAATACCAACAATAAAGTTTTAAAATTTTGAATTATAGATAATGATATAAAATAGTAACTGAAAATTAAAGGAAAAATGTTCGAATTTTTAATTTTATAAAGTAGGTAGTTTAAGTATACATTTAATAAGGATGCTAAAACCAATGTGTTATTTCAATCAACGATTATTATTATACTATTCCCGTGATTTATAAGTGGATGCACATTGTTAAGTGAATGTAATTTTTGTCTACTTATATTTAATATCATACAAATCATTTTATAAAGAATAGCTGCTATTCCGAATATTTTTTTGACTTGTCTTCTTCAAAGATTGTAGAAGACAAAATCAATTGTACTGTGATAATGCTTAGTTCATAATTATATTTTAAAACTCAAATATAGGCCTTCTTTTATAAACAAATTAATATAGCCATATTTCTGCCTATTGCTACGATGTGTTGTGAATGTTATGTGTTATTATTATAGTTATTTGGGTCATTCAAACATTGAAGGCCAACATTAAATATGTAATCATGTCAATATTATTTATATTGTGACAATAAAATTTAACACTAGTAGTAAAATGTTACAATTAATTATATTCCATAACATCCACTGTACTAACCATTAAGAAATCAGTCACAAGATGGCTCTGTAAGCTGATCTAAGAGGGGCATATTTGGTCGTGGAGTATGAGGAAAGTATAATACGCGAGGAGCTATATTTCCCTCGAAAACACTGCAAAATAACTTAGTTTTCAGTCTCCTAAAAGCTAGAAAATGTGAGGGGGTGTATGAGGAGAACAAGGCAATACATGAGGTGTTTCGTTATCCTTTTTATAAACTTACAAATGCGAGATGTTTTGGCTAACAAAGAAAGGTAAATATTATACCAATTTAAAATTAAATTAATACACACCTAATAATATGATATAATGAATATACATTAGTCATTACAAATTCTTTACCCCAGTTATATGTGTGATTAAGGTCTTAATTAATTAAGATAATAAAACTCTCGAATAACTAGGAAACATTTTATTATTAACCTTGTACATGACATATAGTTAATACACTATAAAAAATAACATAATTATGCTATTATAAATAGTAACATTTATTCCACATTAATAAATATAAATGATAGTTTGAATTATATCAAGACAATTAAATAAACAACATTTTACTATAAGTGAACTACTCTTGATTTTTAATTAGTTCTCATTACTGTAGATATTGTCATCTATATATATATATATATGAGAAATGATAAGTATTGCCATTTATATTAAAAATATATCTGTTACAAATATTGTTATGTATTACTATTTGAATGTATTAAATAATTAATACAACTGCAATTTATTTCAGGGTGGTTTTTTTTTTTTCCTCTCATACATTTTGTTTGCCCAAAGTCTACCTCGGCTTCCACCTTTTATGTACATGAGTGAACAGATATGATATAATGGCT
The DNA here is from genome assembly GCA_039000515.1 of Timema cristinae. Classification (NCBI taxonomy): domain Eukaryota; kingdom Metazoa; phylum Arthropoda; class Insecta; order Phasmatodea; family Timematidae; genus Timema; species Timema cristinae. The sequence goes on along the minus strand of JBCFYV010000100.1, from coordinate 57,131,904 downwards.
GTACTGGTGGGAAAGCCTTACACACCCCTAGTTTAGAGTTATTTATTGTAACTAATAGATAGAGCTGGCTAAGGTACATAAAAGATCATCACCTTCCTTAAAAAAAAAAAGTACATGCACAAATGTTTAACAACTATCTTAACTTCCTAATAATTTCACAGAAAAAGTCATGGTTTAAATTAGGAGGTGATGGTCGGTGCACGAGTCTTAGCTTTTTTACTGCCAGTCTTCTGGCAAGTATGCTCTCTTAACCTCAAAGGGCTGTTTTTGGTTATTTCCACTGCCCAGCCATCCCTTCTAATCCAAACAATAGTTATAAATTAACCATCTTTGTGTATAAATAATCTCAATATGTTAGTTTGGCCACATGGCAGTAACTTAATGTCATAGTGGTACATTATTATCAAACTTAGCATCCATAGTTACAATAGAAAACAAAAAATATGGAATGTATTTACTGTTTATAAATAGTTCTAGCTTTGTACATCTATAATGAAGTAAATAAAAGGTTGAAATTAAGAGTAATTTACTCATATTGAGACCATATAAAAGCGCCTATGTTGGGTGCCACAAGGATTTTTATTTCTAGAGTTGGGTTCAGAGTGAAAAAAATTAATTTAGAGAGTTATTTTTTTACTCGAATTAGTGATGGGTCTAACCAGCTCACTCACTTAAAAGTCATATCGTTCACCGCATGGCTGGCTGGCTCCCAATCCCTTCACCCCTTACCCAACAATAACTTGATGAGCAAGCGCTAACTAGTTCTCACAATTCATGTTCCATGTGTGCAAATCTGTCCCTTTCCTTTCAACTTATCAACGAATTAAGTTTTATGTGTAATTTATCTGAATCCTATTGTGTGTGATTCTTTAATTCTATTACTTATAATAATTAACCTTAGCATATAAGTGTCCAATTCACAGAATTATGTCTAAGTGATGTTAAGAAAAATAGTTTAATAATATTGTAGGCAGTGCTGCTAACTAGTAACGATAGTAAGAATTTATAGTTGATTTTTTCTTAGTAGCGAACAAAGAACGACAGAAGAGTCATGAATGACAAACACACCTGACTCTTTCCAGAGCGGATGAACGAGTGCGAGAAAGTCGTGACTGACTCGATCGTGAAGCAAAAGTTGATCAATTTGCTCACGAGCGACCCATCACTAACTCGAATGTTTGATTATAAGAATTTTAAATATGGCAGGAAATGATATCGCACACAATTGTGATTTGCCCCTCAAACTCAACTGCCAATATCAAAAATGTTATTTGTGGGTGGGGGATATTATTCACGTATCGGATGATAGCTGCTAGGGTTATTTACACTAACACAGGCTTTGTTAAAAAGTACAATAGTTTGTCTGAAAGTGTAGAATTTTGCATGTAGATACATTTGTTTATGTTGTGAACTTATAAGCCTTATAAAATGGGATTTCACAAAATAATTAAAGTGTTAGCTCTTGTTGCTCAGGTTTTTCACGCATTTATCTTAATGAAATACCATTTCAACAGAGGTCTATTTCGAGAGTGCCGTCTTAGACTTAACCAGGTTCTCACTACCGCTAATTATTTAAAGATATTTATAGCTTTATTAGGGTAAAAAAAAACTTGGTCATCAAGACACCTTACTAAACAATCTCAAGTATATAATGTTGTACTCTTAGGTTAAGCAGATCAATGAACAGATTTGATGATGTCGAGCCGTTACTGTTGCTTACATCCCTCCTTGGATTTGCTCTTCCTTCCTTTCTTCTCGAGAGACATTGTGCGCCGCTGTCCTGGATGGGCATGTACGGTGGTACTGGACTGTCCTCATCTTCTTCATACGCTACGCACAAGAGTTTAGAGTGAGCTGGCGAGAACCAAATGAGCACAATACCTCAGTAGGCTCATGATGCTATTAAGTTAAGGATGAGAAAGGGTAAATTCAAAGGAAGTGTAACCGCATATGCATGGAGGGGGAAAAACCAACCTCCTTGTCATATCGGCAGTCGTCTAAATACGAGGGTGACGCCTTAGAGCATCAAACCACCAATATGGATTAATGGCTGTTAACAGCTTTAGATTCAAAGTTTATAATTTGAAACACATTTGACTTCTCTAATCACCCCAAGGAGTCATGCTCTCACCTTGTACGGACGGCGACATGACTGGGCTAGAAGAGGCGTACAGTTCAGAACCACCGGTCCTGGCACGGCGGGGGTAGGTGGGGTCAATAGCCATGGCTATGTTGGGCAGGGTATGCCCATGGAGGGGCCAGCTTCTGGGGAACAAGACAGCACCTCGATAGCTTCAGGATCCGGGAACCTACGCACAGAAACACACACTGGTACATTGAGGGTGTGCCAACTACTCAAAAATTAGTGTTCAAACACTCAATTTTATCTAAAATAAATGGGTGACTCAAAAAAGTATAGCTTTTAATTAATAGGTGTGTGCAAAGTCCATTTTTTCAATTCAAGCTCAGATATTTTTTGTTAGTTGTTTAAAGCCCGGCAAAATATTTTTGTTATTTATATAGATTTATACACTATAATGTTTTTACTGCAGTTGTCTGTAATATTTTATTTTGTTCTGAAGAATCAAACTATATAGCAACTTATAATTTTTAAGCTTTAACAGCTCACATTTCTGATTTAATTCATTATTATCAGTTTAAAAAGTAAATATAATCCCACAACCTCACCCCTTGGTTAGGAAAGTTTGGTTCTGTCTTTTCCTGACCTTTGTCGGGGTTTGCGGGGACCGGCGAGGTCCAGATCCGTGGGACGGACAGCGGTTGAGTGGGGAGGGATGGGCTGGTCCCCCCAATCACTGTGAGGGCCAGAGGAACCCGGGGACATGGCTAGGCCCTCGTCGTCTGACACACCAGGACCTCCAGAATGTTGCTGTTTTTTTAAAAGGGCCTTCTGTTTGGCCCGTTCCCGCGCGCGCTTGGCTTTTGCTCGCTCCTGAAACAAGAAACAGTTACGGTGACTCGGCATGGAACCATCTGAACCTTATAGCTCCCAAGTTAACAATGGCCTAACCCAAACTATTATAACTGAGGAATAGCGTGTCGGAATGACGGGGCTCACCCTCTCTTGAAGCAGGCGAGCCAGTTCCTTGTCCTGCGCCTCAATGGCCATCAGCCTGTCCTGATCCAACATGGAGAGCTGCCGGGCGCCTTGCTCATCTTCTTGCAGTCTTCGCGCCAACTCCTGAGGAAAAAACATTCATTCAGACAATTCAATAGGGCTGAGTTGTACCAAGTTAAAGTTGATTTACAACATGCAATTCATTTTCTAAAGATTTTTGCCAAATTAGTAATACTTTTTTAATTCAAACTCCATGGGATCATTTAAACAAATTCGAAATATCCAGAATACAAAAAAGCCATTTTTATAACTTAGTATTTAGGTTGTTTCTACTCGATAAATTAATCACCTCAAGATATGCTACATGCAACATATAAACGCACATACACAATATTTTATTCAAGCAATAGATCCTTTGAATACTAATTTTTAGTTTTTATTATTCCCAAACAGAATGCAAACATTTTCAATATCTATAATAAAACCAATACCAACAATAAAGTTTTAAAATTTTGAATTATAGATAATGATATAAAATAGTAACTGAAAATTAAAGGAAAAATGTTCGAATTCTTAATTTTATAAAGTAGGTAGTTTATGTATACATTTAATAAGGATGCTAAAACCAATGTGTTATTTCAATCAACGAAAATTATTATACTATTCCCGTGATTTATAAGTGGATGCACATTGTTAAGTGAATGTAATTTTTGTCTACTTATATTTAATATCATACAAATCATTTTATAAAGAATAGCTGCTATTCCAAATATTTTTTTGACTTGTCTTCTTCAAAGATTGTAGAAGACAAAATCAATTGTACTGTGATAGTGCTTAGTTCATAATTATAATATTTTAAAACTCAAATATAGGCCTTCTTTTCTAAACAAATTAATATAGCCATATTTCTGCATTTTGCTACGATGTGTTGAGAATGTTATATGTTATTATTATAGTTGTTTGGGTCATTCAAACATTGAAGGCCAACATTAAATATGTAATCATGTCAATATTATATATATTGTGACAATAAAATTTAACACTAGTAGTAAAATGTTACAATTAATTATATTCCATAACATCCAATGTGCTAAACATTAAGAAATCAGTCACAAGATGGCTCTGTAAGCTGATCTAAGAGGGGCATATTTGGTCGTGGAGTATGAGGAAAGTATAATACGCGAGGAGCTATATTTTCCTCGAAAACACTCCCAAATAACTTAGTTTTGAGGTCCAAAATTAGAAAATGTGAGGTGGTGTATGAGGAGAACAAGGCAATACAAGAGGTGTTTCGTTATCCTTTTTATAAACTTACAAATGCGAGATAAATTGGCTAACAAAAAAAGGTAAATATTTATCATTTATAATTAAATTAATACACACCGAAATAACTATGATATAAATAAAATACATTAGTCATTAAAAAATTTTTTAAACCAAGTTAAATGTGTGATTAAGGTCTTAATTAATAAAATAATAAAACTCTCGAATAACTAGGAAACATTTTAATATTAACTTGTACATGACATATAGTTAATACACTTTTAAATTACAAAATTATGCTATTATAATTATTAACATTTATTCCACATTAATAAATATAAATGATAGTTTGATTATATCAAGACATTTAAATAAACAACATTTTATTATAAGTGAACTACTATTGTTTTTTAATTATTTTCTCATTATTGTAGATATTGTAATCTATATATATAGACGAGAAATGATAAGTATTGTTTTTTATATTAAAAATATATTTGTTACAAATATTGTTATGTATTACTATTTGAATGTATTAAATAATTAATACAACTGCAATTAAATATCTTTTATTCAAGTAATGGATCCGTTGAATACTTATTTTTAGTTTTTATTTTCCTAAACATAATGTAAACATTCTCAATATCTAAATAAAACCAAAACCAACATAAAGTTTTAAAACGTTGAATTATATATAATGATATAAAATATTATCTTAAAATTAAAGAAAAAAACTCGAATTCTTAATTTTATAAAGTAGGTTGTTTATGTATAATTTAATGACGATGCTAAAACCAATGAGTTAATTCAATGAACGACTAAATGTATTATTCTCTTGATTTCTAAGTGGATGTACATTGCTAAGAGTTGTATTTTAGTTCTAGTTATATTTAATATATATCCTTCAATTTATACAAATAGCAGTATCCCGAATATTCTTTAAACTTACTTCTTCATCACATGTAGAAGAAAAACCAAGTGTACTGTGATAATGCTTATGCTCATAATTATATGATTTTAAAATTCAAATATTGGCCTTCTTTTAAAAACAAATTAATATAGCAATGTTTCTGCCTATCTCGTAGATGTGTTGTGAATGTTATATGTTTAATTATTATATAGTTATTTGGGTCATTCAATATTGAAGGCCAACATTAATATGTAATCTTGTCAATGTTGAATATATTTAACATAAAATTTAGACTTGTGCTAAAAAGTTACAATTATTTATATTCCATAACATCCACTGTGCTTAATCATTAAGAAATCAGTCACAAGATGGCTCTGTCTGTAAATGTGATCTGGAGGGGCATATTTGGTGTCGGAGTATGAGGAAAGTATAACACGCGAGGAGCTATATTTCCCATGAAAACACTGCCAAATAACTTAGTTTTAGAGGCTCAAAAAGCTAGAAAATATGAGGTGGTGTATGAGGAGAACAAGGCAATACAAGAGGTGTTTCGTAATCCTTTTTATATAACTTACAAATAGGAGATGTATTGGCTAACAAAGAAAGGAAAATATTTATATCGATTTATAATTAAATTAATACCCCGTATAATATTATATAATGAATAAAAATTAGTCATTACAAAATTATTTACCACAGTTAAATGTGTAATTAAGGTCTTAATTAATAAAATAATAAAACTCTCAATAATAGGAAACATTTTAATATCAACTTTGTACAGGACATATAGTTAATACACTATTAAAAATTACATTATTATGCTATTATAAATAGTAACATTTATTCCGCATTAATGAATATAAATTCTAGTTTGATTATATCAAGACATTTAAATAAACAACATTTTATTATAAGTGAACTACTATTGTTTTTTAATTAGTTCTCATTATTGTAGATATTGTAATCTATATATATAGACGAGAAATGATAAGTATTGTTTTTTATATTAAAATATATTTGTTACAAATATTGTTATGTATAACTATTTGAATGTATTAAATAATTAATACAACTGCAATTAAATATCTTTTATTCAAGTAATGGATCCTTTGAATACTTATTTTTAGTTTTTATTTTCCTAAAACAGAATGTAAACATTCTCAATATCTAATAATAAAACCAAAACCAACATAAAGTTTTAAAACGTTGAATTATATATAATGATATAAAATAGTAACTGAAAATTAAAAGAAAAAAGTCGAATTTCTTAATTTTATAAAGTAGGTTGTTTATGTATACATTTAATACGATGCTAAAACCAATGTGTTAATTCATGAACGAATAAATATATTTATTCATGATTTTAATTGGATGCACATTTCTAAGTGAATTTTTATCTAGGTATATTTAATATGATATCTTCAATTTTATAATATAGCAGCTATCCAAATTCTATTAACTTGTTTCTTCAAACATTAAGAAGTAAAACCAAGTGTACTGTGATAATGCTTAGCTCATAATTATATGATTTAAAATTCAAATATTGGCCTTCTTTTAAAAACAAATTAATATTGCAATGTTTCTGCCTATCTCGTAGATGTGTTGTGAATGTTATATGTTTATTATATTATTATAGTTATTTGGGTCATTCAATTATTGAAGGCCAACATTAGATATGTAATCTTGTCAATGTTGAATATATTTTAACAATAAAAATTAAGACTTGTGCTAAAAAGTTACAATTATTTATATTCCATAACATCCATGTGCTAACATTAAGAAATCAGTCACAAGATGGCTCTGTTGTAACTGATCTAGAGGGGCATATTTGGTCGTGGAGTATGAGGAAAGTATAATACGCGAGGAGCTATATTTCCTCGAAAACACTGCCAAATAACTTAGTTTTAGAGGCTCATAAAGCTAGAAAATATGAGGTGGTGTATGAGGAGAACAAGGCAATACAAGAGGTTTTTCGTAATCCTTTTTATAAACTTACAAATAGGAGATGATATTGGCTGACAAGAAAGGAAAATATTATATAGATTTATAATTAAATTAATACACACCGAAAATATTATATAATGAATAAAAATTAGTCATTACAAATTATTTACCACGTTAAATGTGTAATTAAGGTCTTAATTAATATAAATAATAAAACTCTCAAAATAACTAGGAAACATTTTATTATCAACTTTGTACAGGACATATAGTTAATACACTATTAAAAATAACATTATTATGCTATTATAAATAGTAACATTTATTCCGCATTAATGAATATAAATATAGTTTGATTTATATCAAGACATTTAAATAAACAACATTTTATATAGTGAACTACTATTGTTTTTTAATTAGTTCTCATTATTGTAGATATTGTAATCTATATATATAGACGAGAAATGATAAGTATTGTTTTTTATATTAAAAATATATTTGTTACAAATATTGTTATGTATTACTATTTGAATGTATTAAATAATTAATACAACTGCAATTAAATATCTTTTATTCAAGTAATGGATCCGTTGAATACTTATTTTTAGTTTTTATTTTCCTAAACAGAATGTAAACATTCTCAATATCTAAAATAAAACCAAAACCAACATAAAGTTTTAAAACGTTGAATTATATATAATGATATAAAATATTATCTTAAAATTAAAGGAAAAAACTCGAATTCTTAATTTTATAAAGTAGGTTGTTTATGTATACATTTAATGACGATGCTAAAACCAATGAGTTAATTCAATGAACGACTAAATATATTATTCTCTTGATTTCTAAGTGGATGTACATTGCTAAGAGTTGTAATTTTATTCTAGTTATATTTAATATCATACCTTTCAATTTATACAATAGCAGGTATCCCGAATATTCTTTAAACTTACTTTTTCAATCACTGTAGAAGAAAAAACCAAGTGTACTGTGATAATGCTTTGCTCATAATTATATGATTTTAAAATTCAAATATTGGCCTTCTTTTAAAAACAAATTAATATAGCAATGTTTCTGCCTATCTCGTAGATGTGTTTGTGAATGTTATATGTTTAAATTATTATAATAGTTATTTGGGTCATTCAAGTATTGAAGGCCAACATTAAATATGTAATCTTGTCAATGTTGAATATATTGTAACTATAAATATTAGGACTTGTGCTAAAAAGTTACAATTATTTTATATTCCATAACATCCACTATGTTAATCATTAAGAAATCAGTCACAAGATGGCTCTGTCTGTAAAATGATCTGCGAGGGCATATTTGGTGTCGGGGTATGAGGAAAGTATAACAAGCGAGGAGCTATATTTCCCATGAAAACACTGCCAAATAACTTAGTTTTAGAGGCTCATAAAAGTTAGAAAATATGAGGTGGTGTATGAGGAGAACAAGGCAATACAAGAGGTGTTTCGTAATCCTTTTTATAAACTTACAAATAGGAGATGTATTGGTTAACAAAGAAAAGAAAATATTTTATCGATTTATAATTAAAATAATACCCACGTATAACTATTATAAAAAATAAAAATTAGTCTTGACAAAATTCTTTAACACAGTTAAATGTGTAATTAAGGTCTTAATTAATAAAAATAATAAAACTCTCAAATAATTAGGAAACATTTTAATATCAACTTTGTACAGGACATATGGTTAATACACTATTAAAAATTACATTATTATGCTATTATAAATAGTAACATTTATTCCGCATTAATGAATATAAATTCTAGTTTGATTAATATCAAGACATTTAAATAAACAACATTTTATTATAAGTGAACTATTATTGTTTTTTAATTAGTTCTCATTATTGTAGATATTGTAATCTATATATAAAAGACGAGAAATGATAAGTATTGTTTTTTATATTAAAATTATATTTGTTACAAATATTGTTATGTATAACTATTTGAATGTATTAAATAATTAATACAACTGCAATTAAATATCTTTTATTCAAGTAATGGATCCTTTGAATACTTATTTTTTAGTTTTTATTTTCCTAAACAGAATGTAAACATTCTCAATATCTAAAATAAAACCAAAACCAACATAAAGTTTTAAAACGTTGAATTATATATAATGATATAAAATAGTAACTGAAAATTAAAGAAAAAAAGTCGAATTTTTAATTTTATAAAGTAGGTATTTTATGTATACATTTAATAACGATGCTAAAACCAATGTGTTAATTCAATGAACGAATAAATATATTATTCCCGTGATTTATAATTGGATGCACATTTATAAGTGAATGTAGTTTTAGTCTAGGTATATTTAATATGATATCTATCATTTTATAAATAATAGCAGCTATCCCAAATATTCTATTAACTTGTTTTCTTCAAACATTATAGAAGTAAAACCAAGTGTACTGTGATAATGCTTAGCTCATAATTATATGATTTAAAATTCAAATATTGGCCTTCTTTTAAAAACAAATTAATATTGCAATGTTTCTGCCTATCTCGTAGATGTGTTGTGAATGTTATATGTTTATTATATTATTATAGTTATTTGGGTCATTCAATTATTGAAGGCCAACATTAGATATGTAATCTTGTCAATGTTGAATATATTTTAACAATAAAAATTAAGACTTGTGCTAAAAAGTTACAATTATTTATATTTCCATAACATCCACTGTGCTTATCATTAAGAAATCAGTCACAAGATGGCTCTCTCTGTAAGCTGATCTGAGAGGGGCGTATTTGGTGTCGGAGTATGAAGAAAGTATAACACGCGAGGAGCTATATTTCCCATGAAAACACTGCCAAATAACTTAGTTTTAGAGGCTCATAAAAGCTAGAAAATATGAGGTAGTGTATGAGGAGAACAAGGGAATAAAAGAGGTTTTTCGTAATCCTTTTTATAAACTTACAAATAGGAGATGTATTGGCTGACGAAGAAAGGAAAATATTATATAGATTTATAATTAAATTAATACACACCGAAAGATATTATATAATGAATAAAAATTAGTCATTACAAATTATTTACCACGTGTAAATGTGTAATTAAGATCTTAATTAATATAAATAATAAAACTCTAAAATAACTCGGAAATATTTTATTATCAACTTTGTACAGGACATATAGTTAATACACTATTAAAAATAACATTTTTATGCTATAATAAATAGTAAAATTTATGCCGCATTAATAATCATAAATGATAGTTTGAATTATATCAAGACATTTAAATAAACAACATTTTAATATAAGTGAACTACTCTTGATTTTTAATTAGTTCTCATTATTGTAGATAATGTAAATATATATATATATATATATATATATATATATATATATATATATATATATATATATATATATATATATAGACGAGAAATGATAAGTATTGCTATTTGTATTAAAAATATATTTGTTACAAATATTGTTATGTATAACTATTTGAATGTATTAAATAATTAATACAACCGTAATTAAATATATTTTATTCAAGCAATAAATCCTTTGAATACTAATTTTATAGTTTTTATTATTCCCAAACAGAATGCAAACATTTTCAATATCTATAATAAATCCAATACCAACAATAAAGTTTTAAAATTTTGAATTATAGATAATGATATAAAATAGTAACTGAAAATTAAAGGAAAAATGTTCGAATTTTTAATTTTATAAAGTAGGTAGTTTAAGTATACATTTAATAAGGATGCTAAAACCAATGTGTTATTTCAATCAACGATTATTATTATACTATTCCCGTGATTTATAAGTGGATGCACATTGTTAAGTGAATGTAATTTTTGTCTACTTATATTTAATATCATACAAATCATTTTATAAAGAATAGCTGCTATTCCGAATATTTTTTTGACTTGTCTTCTTCAAAGATTGTAGAAGACAAAATCAATTGTACTGTGATAATGCTTAGTTCATAATTATATTTTAAAACTCAAATATAGGCCTTCTTTTATAAACAAATTAATATAGCCATATTTCTGCCTATTGCTACGATGTGTTGTGAATGTTATGTGTTATTATTATAGTTATTTGGGTCATTCAAACATTGAAGGCCAACATTAAATATGTAATCATGTCAATATTATTTATATTGTGACAATAAAATTTAACACTAGTAGTAAAATGTTACAATTAATTATATTCCATAACATCCACTGTACTAACCATTAAGAAATCAGTCACAAGATGGCTCTGTAAGCTGATCTAAGAGGGGCATATTTGGTCGTGGAGTATGAGGAAAGTATAATACGCGAGGAGCTATATTTCCCTCGAAAACACTGCAAAATAACTTAGTTTTCAGTCTCCTAAAAGCTAGAAAATGTGAGGGGGTGTATGAGGAGAACAAGGCAATACATGAGGTGTTTCGTTATCCTTTTTATAAACTTACAAATGCGAGATGTTTTGGCTAACAAAGAAAGGTAAATATTATACCAATTTAAAATTAAATTAATACACACCTAATAATATGATATAATGAATATACATTAGTCATTACAAATTCTTTACCCCAGTTATATGTGTGATTAAGGTCTTAATTAATTAAGATAATAAAACTCTCGAATAACTAGGAAACATTTTATTATTAACCTTGTACATGACATATAGTTAATACACTATAAAAAATAACATAATTATGCTATTATAAATAGTAACATTTATTCCACATTAATAAATATAAATGATAGTTTGAATTATATCAAGACATTAAATAAACAACATTTTACTATAAGTGAACTACTCTTGATTTTTAATTAGTTCTCATTACTGTAGATATTGTCATCTATATATATATATATATAATGAGAAATGATAAGTATTGCCATTTATATTAAAAATATATCTGTTACAAATATTGTTATGTATTACTATTTGAATTTATATAAAATAATTAATACAACTGCAATTTATTTCAGGGTGGTTTTTTTTTTTTCCTCTCATACATTTTGTTTGCCCAAAGTCTACCTCGGCTTCCACCTTTTATGTACATGAGTGAACAGATATGATATAATGGCTGTACTGGTGGGAAAGCCTTACACACCCCTAGTTTAGAGTTATTTATTGTAACTAATAGATAGAGCTGGCTAAGGTACATAAAAGATCATCACCTTCCTTAAAAAAAAAAAGTACATGCACAAATGTTTAACAACTATCTTAACTTCCTAATAATTTCACAGAAAAAGTCATGGTTTAAATTAGGAGGTGATGGTCGGTGCACGAGTCTTAGCTTTTTTACTGCCAGTCTTCTGGCAAGTATGCTCTCTTAACCTCAAAGGGCTGTTTTTGGTTATTTCCACTGCCCAGCCATCCCTTATAATCCAAACAATAGTTATAAATTAACCATCTTTGTGTATAAATAATCTCAATATGTTAGTTTGGCCACATGGCAGTAACTTAATGTCATAGTGGTACATTATTATCAAACTTAGCATCCATAGTTACAATAGAAAACAAAAAATATGGAATGTATTTACTGTTTATAAATAGTTCTAGCTTTGTACATCTATAATGAAGTAAATAAAAGGTTGAAATTAAGAGTAATTTACTCATATTGAGACCATATAAAAGCGCCTATGTTGGGTGCCACAAGGATTTTTATTTCTAGAGTTGGGTTCAGAGTGAAAAAAATTAATTTAGAGAGTTATTTTTTTACTCGAATTAGTGATGGGTCTAACCAGCTCACTCACTTAAAAGTCATATCGTTCACCGCATGGCTGGCTGGCTCCCAATCCCTTCCCCCCTTACCCAACAATAACTTGATGAGCAAGCGCTAACTAGTTCTCACAATTCATGTTCCATGTGTGCAAATCTGTCCCTTTCCTTTCAACTTATCAACGAATTAAGTTTTATGTGTAATTTATCTGAATCCTATTGTGTGTGATTCTTTAATTCTATTACTTATAATAATTAACCTTAGCATATAAGTGTCCAATTCACAGAATTATGTCTAAGTGATGTTAAGAAAAATAGTTTAATAATATTGTAGGCAGTGCTGCTAACTAGTAACGATAGTAAGAATTTATAGTTGATTTTTTCTTAGTAGCGAACAAAGAACGACAGAAGAGTCATGAATGACAAACACACCTGACTCTTTCCAGAGCGGATGAACGAGTGCGAGAAAGTCGTGACTGACTCGATCGTGAAGCAAAAGTTGATCAATTTGCTCACGAGCGACCCATCACTAACTCGAATGTTTGATTATAAGAATTTTAAATATGGCAGGAAATGATATCGCACACAATTGTGATTTGCCCCTCAAACTCAACTGCCAATATCAAAAAATGTTATTTGTGGGTGGGGGATATTATTCACGTATCGGATGATAGCTGCTAGGGTTATTTACACTAACACAGGCTTTGTTAAAAAGTACAATAGTTTGTCTGAAAGTGTAGAATTTTGCATGTAGATACATTTGTTTATGTTGTGAACTTATAAGCCTTATAAAATGGGATTTCACAAAATAATTAAAGTGTTAGCTCTTGTTGCTCAGGTTTTTCACGCATTTATCTTAATGAAATACCATTTCAACAGAGGTCTATTTCGAGAGTGCCGTCTTAGACTTAACCAGGTTCTCACTACCGCTAATTATTTAAAGATATTTATAGCTTTATTAGGGTAAAAAAAAAACTTGGTCATCAAGACACCTTACTAAACAATCTCAAGTATATAATGTTGTACTCTTAGGTTAAGCAGATCAATGAACAGATTTGATGATGTCGAGCCGTTACTGTTGCTTACATCCCTCCTTGGATTTGCTCTTCCTTCCTTTCTTCTCGAGAGACATTGTGCGCCGCTGTCCCTGGATGGGCATGTACGGTGGTACTGGACTGTCCTCATCTTCTTCATACGCTACGCACAAGAGTTTAGAGTGAGCTGGCGAGAACCAAATGAGCACAATACCTCAGTAGGCTCATGATGCTATTATGTTAAGGATGAGAAAGGGTAAATTCAAAGGAAGTGTAACCACATATGCATGGAGGGGGAAAAACCAACCTCCTTGTCATATCGGCAGTCGTCTAAATACGAGGGTGACGCCTTAGAGCATCAAACCACCAATATGGATTAATGGCTGTTAACAGCTTTAGATTCAAAGTTTATAATTTGAAACACATTTGACTTCTCTAATCTCCCCAAGGAGTCATGCTCTCACCTTGTACGGACGGCGACATGACTGGGCTAGAAGAGGCGTACAGTTCAGAACCACCGGTCCTGGCACGGCGGGGGTAGTGGGGTCAATAGCCATGGCTATGTTGGGAAGAGTATGCCCATGGGAGGGGCCAGCTTCTGGGGAACAAGACAGCACCTCGATAGCTTCAGGATCGGGAACCTATGCACAGAAACACACACTGGTACATTGAGGGTGTGCCAAAAATTAATGTTCGAACACTCAATTTTATCTAAAAAAAAGTAAATAAATGGGTGACTCAAAAAAGTATAGCTTTTAATTAATAGGTGTGTGCAAAGTCCACTTTTTTCAATTTAAGCTAACTTATTTTTTGTTAGTTGTTTAAATCCCGGCAAAATATTTTTGTTATTTATATATATTTATACACTATAATGTTTTTACTGCAGTTGTCTGTAATATTTTATTTTGTTCTGAAAAATCAAGCTATTTAGCAACTTATAATTTTTAAGTTTTAACATCTCATATTTCTGATTTAATTCATTATTATCAGTTTAAAAAGTAAATATAATCCCACAACCTTACTCCTTGGTTAGGAAAGTTTGGTTCTGTCTTTTCCTGACCTTTGTCGGGGTTTGCGGGGACCGGCGAGGTCCAGATCCGTGGGACGGACAGCGGTTGAGTGGGGAGGGATGGGCTGGTCCCCCCAATCACTGTGAGGGCCAGAGGAACCCGGCGACATGGCTAGGCCCTCGTCGTCTGACACACCAGGACCTCCAGAATGTTGCTGTTTTTTTAAAAGGGCCTTCTGTTTGGCCCGTTCCCGCGCACGCTTGGCTTTTGCTCGCTCCTGAAACAAGAAACAGTTACGGTGACCTGGCATGGAACCATCTGCACCTTATAGCTCCCAAACCCAAACCATTATAACTGAGGAATAGCGTGTCGGCCATGGGATAGCCCGGAGGAATGACGGGGCTCACCCTCTCTTGAAGCAGGCGAGCCAGTTCCTTGTCCTGCGCCTCAATGGCCATCAGCCTGTCCTGATCCAACATGGAGAGCTGCCGGGCGCCTTGCTCCTCTTCTTGCAGTCTTCGCGCCAACTCCTGAGGAAAAAACATTCATTCAGACAATTCAATAGGGCTGAGTTGTACCAAGTTAAAGTTGATTTACAACATGCAATTCATTTTCTAAAGATTTTTGCCAAATTAGTAATACTTTTTTAATTCAAACTCCATGGGATCTTTTAAACAAATTCTAAATATCCAGAATTCAAACAAGCCATTTTTATAACTTAGTATTTAGGTTGTTGCTACTCGATAAATTAATCACCTCAAGATATTCTAGCATGCTACATGTTACATATAAACACACATACACAATATTAAATATGTACATTTAAAACACAAAAATTAACATAAGGAAATTGGAGACTTAAATGATGTCATGAAAGCGAACACATCCCCTATTAAAAGAAACTAACTCACTGTAAGTGAAGAATTCCCCACTTAATCTTTTACTATGCTAACTTTATGTGACATTCTTAGCATCTTGGGTAGTTTAGTAATCATTGTTGAGATAAGTGGAACTGAGTACAAACTTTTTTTTTAGCACCAAGTCTTACTATTCGTTATACTATCGGTTTATATGCTAAGCTAGTGGATTGGGAAGGTTGAATTTAGAGAAAGTGAGCCCACATTTGCATAGGAATAGTGGAAAATCATTTTGGAAAAAACCACCCCCAGTTCACCCGACCAAGATTTGAAGCTCACTCTCCCCAACACGAAACTAGCGCGTTAGCCAACTAAGCCATCGAGGTGGATCGAGAACTAACTTGATTAAATTAACAATATTTAGGCTTCAGAATTTGAACTATCCAAATATTTCCTTTTAACACTCAAATTAAATGTTATCGATTTTAATAAGAATTTCACAGGTTTGAATTATACAATGTCTAATCAGCCAGATTTTATTGTATATTAAATATTATCGTAATCTAAGTTGAAATGTTTTATGCTTGAAAAAAATACCTCTTAGCCGCCATGATAGGAGAAGCACCATGGTGTCACAATGTGTCCACAGTCGACGAGTGTCACTCTAGTCACGAGTATCACAGTCACGAGCACTATAGTGTCACTCGCCGGCCGGAGACAATCGTCCTTCAGAGATACTCACCGAGTGCCCGCTTGTCAACAGCAAACTCGATTTATACAAGTATAAACATAATCGAATGTTTCAGGGCTGTGGCTGAGTCAGTTTAGCTTTTTTTTAGCAGCGTTTCTTTCTGCCTGTTCAGGTTTCACGCTTGTGGTTTTAGGAATTAGGAAGGTTATAATTAGAGGAAGTGTACCCACATTTGTGTAAAATGAGAGTGGAAAACCATTTTAAGGGGAAAAACCCTCAGTACACACCACCAAGATTTGAGCCTCACTTTCTCAGTCATCTGTATTCTTGTCAACTATGGGAGTAACATATTTAGACCATTCTTCTTGTCTCACTTGCACACTTGCTGTTATTACACTCCCCCTGTTTCTTTTTTAAGCCCATAATGACAAATATATCCACAAAGTTATGTCCTGGGTGCATGCTTTGTTCTCGCCAGTGACTACCTTGCGCAAAGCTTCTTCCTCGAGGTGCTTCCGGAACTACCCTGAGAATCCTCCTGGCCGAGTGTTCATAATTGTAAGAAAAAAAACCAGTGTTACTATAACTTAAAATATGAGTGAGTCAGGGGGTCCTCGGTGCTAGCATCAGGTGTTCTAATATCTTAAACACACCTCGTCCTTCTCCTCCTGCAAGCGACGAGCCTCGTCCTCGGTGAGTACCCTGGAGGAAATAGGGGAGGAGGAAGAGTCCATCACGTAGCCATCTTCGGGGCTGGTGTACCCGCTGTTGGTCTGCACCGCCGCATCGGTGATGGTGCAGATCCTATGTGACAGGTCATAACCGTTAATGAATGATCCAGTATAACACTCATTAGTTGAAATAGAGGTTATTTGGGAGTTCTTTTCTCTCTCTTTACACACACGCATGCATATATTAGCATCACGTTTTACGATCCGTTCAGACTATAGGTCTATCTACTAACTATGGTAATGGGTGAGGGATAAGTAAGTTTCAATCTAAAGGAAGTGTATCCACATTTGTGTGAGAGAGAGAGGTGATAAACCATTCAGGTAAAACCACCCTCATTACATCCAACCGGGAATTGAACCACAATCATTGGCAGTTCAGTCTATTGTAGGATCATGCAGTCATCAAAGCAAGTTTATTAAAATTGCTTCCAATAATTTATCCAGCCAATCTTCCTTCTATCCATTAATTATTAAGACGTAAATTGTGAGAGGCTACCCTGCAGGTACTCACCTGAACTGTTGAGACAGGTTATCCTGCAGATACTCTTCAGGCAGGGGCAGACCAACACTGTTTATATCGCGCTGGTACTGAGAGAGCGCCACATCGGGAAGATCACCGAGTGGAGAGCTCGCCTCCCCTCACGGCACTCACGTTTACGATGCGCGATACGTAGTCGTTCGTGTTCCTGTTGAGATATGTTTTACTTGAACAAACAATGTAAACCATGAGACTGAACCTAACCATTAACATATTAACAAGCACCGCCATGACACCAAAATCAAGAACCCGGTACAACCAGTCTTGGCTCACACCTCCACTCAGCTTTGAGGATTGCTACAGCTAACTTGCTCCTCGCAACCTTCATTCCCGTGCCTCCACTTTCCTGGTCTCTGCTGCATGAGTGACAATGGGCACAAAGTTAGACCCTTAAACTAGATCTACACTATGAGATAGTGGAGGAAGCTAGGATGAGGTGGTATGGTCATGTAATGAGGATGTTGGAGTACATGAGATAGTAGAGGAAGCAAGACTGAGATAGTATTGTCGTGTAATGAGGCTGGAAGGGGAGAGGATTCCAAAATGATTAATGGATATGAAGTATGTAGGGAAGAGATGGGAGGAACAGATAACAGCAAGTGTGCAAGTGAGAGAAGATGAGTGGAAGGACAAAGGGAGATGGAGGGATTTTACTGAACAAACCTGGCCACAGGTTGGAAACAGTTCGTAATGATGAGTCATAAATATAGTATAGTAATGTCTTGAATAAATGGAAAAACATTTAAAAAAAAGAAAGACCATTCAAAGAACCTTTTAAAAGATAAAAACCACTAAACCGGTGGTTGTTTGAAGCAATTATTTTGTCCAGTGGTACTGATAGCCAAAACCAGACAGCAAAATTATCTACGAGACACTCATGCGAGGGGGGGGCAGAGTAAACAGAGTCCAAGGGGTTGCCCCAAAGAGGAACAAGCAGCGATGCATGCAATGCCACAAATAAATAATAGGCGGTAACATAAGGAGTCAGACTCAATTCCTTTATTCCAACAATTCCAACTAGTATCGAAAGAACCAAGAAACAATCTTAATATCACAATTTTTAACGCTCAAGATTCCCGGCTCTTAAAGATTTTGGAATTCAAACCAAATAATAATAATCAAGGGGTATTTTAAGTGAGCTTGAATTGAATGCATGAAATATTCTCAAAGTCAAATCAAAGATAGAATATGTTTAGTTAGTTTTACGTTTGAAAAATATTATATTGTGTCTATTTAATAAATAACGTTAATCACTAATCACTGAGAAAATGTGTTATTGCACAAATGTTAGTAAATCTTCATCCTAATCTGATAAATCAAGTTATTATCACAACTTACAATTCAATTACTTGATCTTTTTCATATAAATATTGATATGTAATGTTTATAACAGCACAGAATGGAAATGATTGACCGTATGTGTGTATTTTAGCTGTCAACATTTTTATTTGAAAAGGTTAATAATTGTCAAAGCCAGAAGTTTTTCGTAGTTTTGCCCACCTTTAGTAAAGTGGTTCTGTTTCTTTTGACACCAGTGAGTTGCGACACATTTATCGAGATAGCCAACCACTAGAGGCAAGGTTAGCACATCTGTCTGGATACACGCCTGTCTCCTTGTGACAATATGAAGGGAAGGGGTGGTGGGGTTACAATTTCATGCTCACTACATCATATTTCTGTTTTACCTGATCCTCTACCTGAGGGAATGGGGGCTCCGTGGACGGCTAGACACAAAAACACTCAAAATGTATGTTTAGTTCAAAATTTAAAATAGAAATGACACAGTAAGTTTTAATACAAGCTAAAAACATTATTATTATTATTATAGCTCTTTTGAATCTGTTTAGTTATGAATTAAATCCAAACGATGGATAACATTCCATATTTCATTTTAATCTGTAAAGTTTTTGTTAATTAGTTGTCCTTTTTTCCGCGCATGATAACATGCTACTTATTGGTGACAAGCTCAACTACCAGAACCCAGAGCATTAATCAATGTTGATATAGTCCTAATGGTATGGATAAACTGTATCTGACAGATAGGAAAGTTACTAGATCTACTTTCATGTATTCATTCGCCAAGTCATGTCCCTGTTTTCACCTGTAGTTTTTTAGCCACCTCCTCATCCTGCTCCTCAAGGGTCCTCCGTTTCTCCTCCTCCTCCTGCTTCAGCCTCTGCGCCAAGTTGTGCGCCACGCTCGCGTCAATCTCCTCCCTCAAACACAACAAAATCCAACTTACTTATGATGCCAACCATATTCTCGACTAAAATGTTAGTGAATACCAAAACGGAGGCTGCGAATCGTTGTAATTACGGCACTGTACGTTAGCGGGGCCGTATTTTACCACTTGTTCGGGTCATGCACTTTGTACTAATTAAGTTAGTGGTTTTAGAGATTAGGTAGATTATATTTATAAAAGTGTACCCACATTTACATGGAGAGAGAGTGGAAAACCATTTTGGAAAAAATACCCTCAGTAAACACAATCGGGGATTCAAACCGTCACCGCTAGTCTAGTCTACTGCGACATTTTGATCCTGATGACGAGCTTAGAGAGAGAGGAACGAGGAGGAAGGACACTCACTGCTGCAGGACCATCTGGTGATACATGACCCTCATGGCTGCCGCCGTCTCCTCCTCTCTACGTTGCTCGTCCTGGGCCCTCGGGAAGTCCTCTCGCACCTGCGCGTTGCGAGACTTGTTGCCCGTGTAGTGATGCTGGACTGGGGGACACACAGACACATTCAGTAGATACATGGTTCAAAACCTGTACATTGTTGTATCTTTTACATCATACTACATAGCCGCTTAACACAAGAGGGGCGCAAAGTGGGGTGGCCACGATGGTTATCACTTCATAAATTATATATATATATATTGGTTGGAAAAAAAAGGCTGTATTCACTAAATAACTTCTTATTTTGAGCCAAACCCAGAGATAGATTGTATTAAAAGTTAGAGAGAGAAGGAGCCACTTCGGTGGTTGAATGTTCTAAAGATGTCAATCTCGCTGTTGATGGGGATATCAGTGTTCGAATCCTCGTCGCTGGTTTTACACTATCCCTACATTCAGATATGGGTGGATTCGTGCTCAAACTCTATTGAGATGTGATGAAAATAAGAGAGAAGCAATGCTTGTATTATGACTTTTAAACATTCCAATTGGTGGGAAAAGCAACTTTGTAAATATTGTTAGTTTGAATCTGCGACTCAGGTAACATCCTCGTGTATTGCAACTACTTGAATGATTCATTTAATGGACACTGAATGAAACTATTTGTGTTTGAAGAGACAATATCTTACAGTAAATATTGTTTATCTCTGCGGACTCGAGCTTGTGGACCTCCAATATCAGTCTTCCAACAGCCATGCGGAGTTGACGCAGCTCTGCGCATATCGTGCCCTCCAGTCTGGACACCATCGCATGACATAGATCCGAGGGAGCCTCGCTAGCGTATTCTGCAAGGAACCCTCTCCTTTCTACTAACCCCGTGGGGAGCCTGCAGGCCCCATTAAGGGTCGGGTCCGAGAGACGGGACAATATGGGCCGAGGACTGCCCCCGGCAGCCTGTTTGAGCAAATGCAGCTGGTTCGTCATCGTCACGTGAAGGCGACTCAGTTCCGAGTGCACACGCCGTAGTTCCAAGTTTATCCGTACCGCCAATGTGGGGCAGCAGTAGCATTACGCTGCCTCCTTGCGTTGTCCGCGACTGGCAACCACATCGACCAGATCTTGTACCACTCTCTTCGAAAGTATCAGATTCACAGCACTGACCTGTAGTTGCTTCAGTCCATAGTAGAATTCAATCAACTGTGTTAGGTGAGCATGTTTACTCTAATGTTCAAGGTCATAACAAACATAGACCCGGAGAGAAAATAAACTCAAATAAATTCATTCACTAATGGCCAGCAATGGGTGTGCAAAGGCCACTTTTAAAATTTGAAGTGAAGTCGAATTAGATATATTTTGTATAGTAATACATCTGAATGAAATTAAATGTAATTTAAAATGTTATTGCAAACATGATTATGATATTTTATCCTACCGTAAGCTGAATAATTTTACGCCTCCTATAACTACAAAAAAAGTATTTTATATATATTTTTTTTTTGGTAAAGATTAATTTGTGATGTACTTTCTGTTTACCCTGAAAAGTAGCAGCAGTCTTACCTTGAATGATGACACTATGGCCCTATCTTATAAGCTACACCATAGTGGAACCAATCTAGGGAAGCTTATTACTGTTCAGGGTAAATGAGAGGAATATAAAGTGTCCAAACAAGAAAAACTTATTTAAAAAATTTTTTATCGGTGAAGTTTCGTAGCTCCTTAAGGCAAATTTTAAAAGATGGTTCTGTAAATTACTCCAAAGATAATCACTTTGATAAGGATACATCCATCGCAAAATAAACAGCAGTTTCAAAATTAAAGTGAACTGTTTGAAATGAACCCAAGAAACAAGTTTGAACGTCAGCCGACTTATCCTGAGAGTTGCACAGTAACATAATGTTGTGTGTGAAGACACAGGGTCTACACTACCTCCCGGTGACAGTAACATGATACCGAGGAGGGTACAGAACAATACACCAGCATCCTTCACGCTGTATCACCCCCTCACTTCAACTCCCCTCTCACTTCCAAGGGATAGATACGCCGGCAAGATATTAACAGGCGGTACTAACTTTTAACATTCGGATAATGTTAGGAAACAAATTGTTACAATGCTCATTTATTTTAAATATGACAATTAACTCTTGTTGGTTAATCTTTTGTAGTCATATCTGCTTCGCTGGTTGAATGGCATAACTCGCAATAGACTGGACTGTCGATGATACGAAAATAGAGGTTCAAATCTCGGCCGGGTGTATTACTGAGGGTGATTTATTTTCTCCTAAATGGTTTTCCTCTATCTCTTCCCCCTCCCACAAATCTCTCTACACGCAAATGCGGGTACCACCCGAACAGGTAGTTAAGACTCATTGAAAAAAAAAAGTGTAGACATATTTGTTATGTACTTCCCAATGTAGTTGAGCACCAAGTACTAGAAGTTTAACTGCCATTGGTACAACTAACTTGGCCTGTTAAAGCAAGTATCACAGTGGTTTGGTCAAATAATATTGCGTTGCAACTGACAACAAATCCATCAACGGTTCATGACAATGTTAAGGTAAACACAAGAGATAACTTTTCCACAACAATTAGATATTTTCGCCAAAATAGAGTCACTGTGATTTTTTTTAAACCATTTTTGATTTAAAAAAATGGTATAAATAATCAGAACGTTAATTAAGTGTCCATGATGATATAACACAGAAAACTCACATCCTAGACTATAAATTTAATGAACCAAATCATTCAAACACTCTGCCTACAAAAATAACAAACTAATAGAAAAAACATTTATTTTATTGGCTAATAAAATCACTGTTCCCGCTTCCTCGTTTAACTGGAAAATTTAACCAGAATTTACAAATCAAATGCCACCATTTTCAAACTTAACCATTTCATTAAGTTTTAAAAAAATGTTTTTTTTTGCGATATGAACAATGCTGTTACTGGTGCAATTGTAACCAGAACCAGCTCTGATGAATCTAGAACTGTAGTGAGACTTGCGTCTTCCTGTGCTCAGCACCGGAACAGGATGACATTGATTCACTTGTCCTAGGGTCGTGTTGCACTTCCAGAGAAATAACCTACTTACAACCTTTAAGTGCCAGCACTACACAACACTTGTCCAAATGAAACAAGCTTGGTCAAGCGATGGATCACTCTACTCAAGGTACTGAGAGTGAGCTTTACAAGAAAGACAAAACTAAATATCCTGTCTCGCCTTATAGGTTAGGTGGGTAATACAGCTCAAACCAGACGTCTCACCCCACAGGTACAAGAAGTTGTAATTTAGTGCGGTTTTCTGAGATCTTAATTAGAAGTTGTAATTTAGTGCGGTTTTCTGAGATCTTAATTAGAAAACAGAAATGAAACCCTTAATCTTTTTTTTTTCTTTGAGACTCAAGTTCTTAAGGGTTGTTGACCATAGGCTTAAGGTTGAATACGGCAATAATCTTTATTATAGATAATATATACATACGTAACAAAATATTTTTAGCCCTACATCTTACTATCGTTGTGGTTGAATGCCTATATACTAATTACACTATGTATTAGGGACTAAGAGGATTTGAGAGGAAGTACACCCACATTTGTGTGGAGGGAGGGTGGAAAACCATTTAGAAATAACCACCTCAAAGCATCCAGCCGAGATCCAACCTTGATCTCCCCGTCTTCTGTAGTCTAGTCCAACATAAGAGTAGCGCGTTAGACCATGCGGCCACCGAAGCGGGTCATGACAAAATTATTAAACAACATTTTAAAATGTTGCAACAATTTTATATTCAACTATTCAGACTGTAGAGTTCTCAGGTCTCTCAGAGTCACTTTAGGTCTGAGAGATATATCTGCCTGCGCTCACTTACACTCCTCATTCTGCAGCCGGACAGCGAGCGCTCCGTCTTCCTTCACCAACCATTCCCGGCAGACTGCAACAAGCGAGACACACATTACATCAGACGAAACTTCACTGGTTACCAGCCACAAGGACCGACACATGCTGTCTACTCAACTTGACCCATGAGCTGAGCCCTGATTTCCCCTGATCATTTCCTCAAATTCCCGACTCAATAGTATGTCCACACCCTTTTGACCTCCCCCCCCCTCCCTCGTACAGTTTTCGTTATCAATCTTTTTTATGAATAATAATACATTTTAGGATTTAAATAAAGTTTTTTTATTTTTATTAACATAGTCTACTAGGAGTTGGAAATTAATGATTTCATGATTATTATATTTCATATTTTGAGTAAACCAACATTTTCCCAGATTTTTTTTAACTTAACAAATTCCCAACTTAGTTTTTTTTTCCCCCTGACTACTTCAATTTCAAATTTCCCAGGTGGCACACACCCTGCCGACAGCTTTACTTCACTTCCTAACAAAGATGTGTTATATATTTTAACCTCTCAAGAAAAATCCTGCGACCTCGGCCGGGTTTGAACCACCAACATCAGGTCCCGAAGCGAGCACAGAGGTTGGCCTTTACATTTCTATGAATATTGCCTATATTTGAAAACGTGAATATATTTATTTCAATAATGATTTCTGCTTGACAAATTCTCATTAAAAAACACACAGGCCACCTTCAAGACACAACGTGGCGGCACAAAAATCAACCTTTCACACGAGTGTCACACATAGGCCACTGTGTTAATTCAATGTTACGACTAAGCTCAAGTGGTGTTGTTGCTGTCACAGAGAAAATAAGGAGACCGGGGTTCAAATCCTGGTCAGTGTAGTGAGTTTTTTAAGATTGTTTTCAACTTTCTATCCAAGCAAATGTGGGTACACTTATTCTAAACTAAACCTTCCTCACACATTAGCATACACATGTGTAAAACCCGAACGAGTGGTAAGAAGTGGTGGCAGTTTCACTTTTGATATCCAAACAAACATCATAACAAAGGCCTACCAAGGGAAACAATAGTGTTTATTTTATGTATTGGTTCAAATTATCTAAAAATGGGAACAAGGCTTTACTTTTGTTTTAATAAAGGTAGACAACTCTTTTTACCAATAAAAGAAATGTCCGTGCCTTTTAGTATAGTGGGGCAGTAGAGCTCAAAACATTCAAGGTCACAGCTTTCATATGAGCTAGTAGCAACAAACAAAACAAAAACAACAAAACAAGTGTCTCTCTCTTTCCCAGGATGGATGTTGGCAAGCAAACAACTGGACCAGCTCTAAACTAGGTCTGGTGATGATATATCGTAGCGAGAGGCTCACCAGACACTCAAATACTCGGGTTACCAGCTTAGAACCAGTTTCAAGGTTTAGTAAATGAATAATTGTGTCGTCAAATTTTAATTGAAAGGAACTTTTTTTTAGCACCGCATCTTACTTCCAGTTCGGGTTATACACTTATGTACTTCTAATAGTTTTTAAGGATTAAAACGGTTATATTTAGAGGAAGTGTACCCGCATTCGCGTGGAGGGAGAGTGAAAAACAATTTCAGAAAGAAAAAACCACAGTCCATCCGACCGAAACTCAAAAACGGATCATAAGTTATGAATCACAGCCGTCACTTTTTATAAATACAATAAATACCTTTAAAATTAAAATAATAAAAATATTATGTTTGTTTTTAACATTCTATCTGTTTGTATTGTAAAAGTGTGTACGGTACTAGTTAGGATATAATGTTAGAGAGGAGAAGGTTGGATTTAGTATAAGTGTACCCACATTTGCATGGCGGGAGTGGAAAACCATTTAGGAACATCCCATGTTAAAGAGATCCAATATTTTAACACTTTTGATTCCCATGGTGAAACTTTCAACTAATGACTCTAAAATAAAATCTTTTCTGTATGTTTTTTTTCTTCAAAAATTTTGTTTGTGACAAAATCTGGGTCAAAAATACTAAAGCATGACCTTGAAAGTAAAAACTGTACTTTTCACTCAATCAAGTAAGAAATCTACTGCATAAAGTCGACGTTCGGCCCTTTTTTACGGTTCCTCAGAGGTATAAACACTTCTAAATATTATTTGATTGTGACCAAAATTACCTTAATCATAATTGTCCATTTGTTTATGCTACAATAGTTCATGGATATGATCATTTATGACTCAATGGCCTCAGTGGTAGAGTGGTCACGAGTTCCTGGTTACAGACCCAAAGGTCCTGGGTTAGATCTCTGGTGCTTCCAGATATTTTTGCAAAGCAGTGGGAAGGAATGAGGTCAACCCAGCCGTGTGAGGACAAATGAGAAGCTCCAGTCTAGAAAACTTAGATAAGAGCCGGAGGGTTTGTTGTGCTGACAACATGACGCCCACTATCCTCCATACTAGCATTATAAGACGATTCAGAGGGACAAAGGGAGTTCTCCAGTTGCCCAAAGAACACTCTGGATGTGAATGGTTGGCTAGATGTGTCTCGATCAAGGATCGATCCTAAGGCTCTTTGCTATTGATATTCTGAGCTTTGGAGAAAATACTTGTTTTCACCCCGGTCAACAGTAACACCGCCAGCACATGCCAATCTCGCTCGGACTGGATTGCTGATGATGGGAAGATCAGAGCTTGAATCTCGGTCGGATGTTAGAATTTTTTCCCCCAAAATGGTTTATAACTCTCCCTCTACATAAATGAAGGTACATTTCCTCTAAAAGTATATCTTCCTCAGCCCTATTTGAATGGATAAAAGGACAAATTTAAAAAAATATATATATAACATTTCCCAATACTATTATCATTATTCTATAGATATTATTAAAATATCTACCAAAAAGTGACTTGACGCATGAATATATGAAAAGTGTTTTGGTAAATTTTATAAATAACAAAAAAGTCTTCCAATCTAAATCAAACTGTAGCACTAGAGTCATTAACACAAGTTGAATATAGTTTTATCTAAAAATAAAGCCTGTTTGGTTTGGGGTCAAACCAAGGAGCCTGTGAAAGCTAGAAGTGACAGGAAGTGGGACAAGTGAAGTGTGGAAGTGTGTCACACCGATCTGTGTCTGGTGAAACTGAGGCCAGCGACGCGATGCTCTCTGCCTACATAGCCAGGGGCAGCTTGACTAGCTAAACAGACCCAATCACTCTGAGTCATTCTCTAGCTTTATAACTGGAGCATAAGCTCCTTACCATGTCACAGACGCAACACCTGGGTCTGGGTTTGAATACTGGCTGGATTCATTGTTTTTACAAACTGCAAATATGTAGGGCAAACACTTTTAATGCCTCAACTCTGAAAACCACATAAAGTTGTTTCTTAAAAACAAAGATGATTAGAAGAGTAGTTTTACTTTGACCAAATTTATTATTTTAAAGATGTCTAATGTTTTTAAGCAAATCTTACTACCCATTCGAGTTATACGCCTATGTACTAATTACACCAATGGTTTTAAGGACTAGGAGGTTATATTTAAAGGAAGTGTACACGCGTTTGTTTGAAGGGAGAGTGGAAATTGTTTTGGTAAAACTACCCTTGGTGCGACTTACCAAGATTCAAACCTCGATCTCCTAGTTATCGTGAGTCTAGTCTACTGCTAGAGTAGCGTGTTAGACCGCACAGCCATGGAATCGGGTTGTCCATTGTTCATTAAAACAATTTTGCGGTTCATTTACAAAAGATGAAAAGAATAAACATTTAGAAAATAAGTTACTATCATCACCATAGCATCTATTTATTAATATTATTATTATTGTTATTTTATAGATATTGATAACTCTCAAAAGTGACAGCTGCAGATCACATGACTTGATGTATGAACACATGAAAGAAGTTTTATACATTTTTTGCCACTTTCAAATGCGGTCCATTTGAAAGAAAAAAAAAATCCTTCATTTTTAATTAAGTCTTTATTTTAAAAATCCTGATATTTCCGCTTCGGTGGCCACATGATCTAAGGCGCTACTCTCTCAATAGACTAGACTGCCAATGACAAGGAGATCAGGGTTCGATCCCGGTTGGGTGTAATAAGGGCGATTTTCCCTGAATGGCTTCTCACTCTCTCTCTCTCTCTCTCTCTCTCTCTCTCTCTCTCTATATATATATATATATATATATATATATATATATATCAAATGAAGGTACATTTACTTTAAATTTAATCTTCCTCATCCTTAACAAATTAGTGTAATTAGTGGATAAGCATAAACAAGAATGGGTAGTAAGAAGTGATAAAAAAAATTAAAACTAACAATAATAATTATGTTTTTTAAAATATCTAAAACACAACACAATGGAGCCAAATTTTGTCCATAGGCCAACAAATATTGACAGCCATCCTTTAAAATTTAACTATACAAAATATAGAATGTTTGTTTTGTGTCACTCTGACAGGAGCCCGGTGTTGTTGGGACAGTGACTGTACAACAGGTGGTATGCAGGCAGCTGCTCTGTGTAGGGGAGGGGGGAAAGGGGAGCAAAAAACCACAGGAAACAACAACCAGGACTCTGACATTGCGTGACTGGCTGAGGCACTGCCCTCGGGACATAGAGCCTCCCGACACACCACAGACGCAACTGGTGTCAGAATAGCTACATTACAGTCCGATTTTCATAGGAAGAACCTTATCTGACAGCTAGAAGAGTATTTATCTACTTTCACGTATTCATACATCAAGTCATGTGATCTGCAGCTGTCATATCTGAGAGATAATATCAATAAAGATCCAGTAAAATGTTGTCAATGTTGACAGCAAAATATTATTTTTGTATTTTATAAAAAGGTCTTCTTATGGAAATTGGATGGCACTAAAATTCTAAAACTGGACAGGCCCGGCTAGTAACAACAATGTTAAATTGTTGAATAATGCCCTTGATTTGGGTAATTCGTGTACAGGACTTCCCAGGACCAAAGAAGACTTAATCCGCATAACAGTATTTGAACAGGACTATCTTTATTTAAAGAGACCTGTTAAAAATCCTCTATGCTAATGACATATTAAAGCACTGGTGATATCACCAAATGTAGAGAATTAAAATGAACATAGGTACAGTCCGATTATAATAGGAAACCAGTTACTCAAAACCTTGAAACTCATGCTGCCACTATGCCGGAATAAAAAATTACAAATTGGTTTCAAGTTAACTTATTTCCTAGTCTGTTGTGTTTATAATGCAAAGAGAAATTTGAATAATCCCATAAGGAAGTATTACTGCCTCTGTGGTCTAGTGGTCGGGATTCCTAACTTAAGATCTAGAGGTCTTAGGTTTGATCCCCGTAGCTTGAAGATTTTTCTGTGAATTAATGTGTCTGGAACAGAGTAACTCAACTTCGAGAGGACAAATAAGGAACTACATGAATTAATAGGTAGAAGCTCCAGTCTAGAAAAGTGAGATTAACAGCCAGAGGGTCCGTTGTGTTGACCACATGAAACCTTCCATACTCAGAAGTTGGCATTATATTCGCCAACATACGATGGGCGTTCTTCACTTACACCATGGGGAATTTTGATAGCTTTTTAGAAATTAACTTTATGATTAATAAATCAAATAATACATATATCTAGAATACCAGATTATAATAGTTTTCAATCAATGTCAGTGGTCACAAGTGGGCTTCCTATGCAAGTAGTAAGCCACGAGCTATATCTTAGTGGACCAAACGTTCTGCAGGGCTGGTGTGAATAGAGCGTTGGAGAAATTGTCACTTTTTTTACTTGTAATTAAAGCTCATTTCAAAATAGTTTTATATTTTGGAAGTCTTGCTAAAGGCATGTTACCTTTGTTAAGTGTGACAAGACCTTATACTCTCTTGATTCAGATAGGGTGAGCCAAAAAATGTTCAAAAACCAAATTCAGACGAGGTAAAACTAAACTGGAGAGAAGTAGTCATATTTTTAAAGTCATTGTTTTCAGTTTTATTTTTTTAATGGTGGAACTACGTTTAACACAAAGGCTATTTTGTATTATTCTTATAGTGGAAAAAAAAGTTTCCAATATTGGATTAATCCAATTCAGAGGGGGAAAAGGATGGTTTTAGAGGAAGTGCACTCACATTAGTATGGGAAGGAATATGCAAACACCAGGTGCAGGCATCAGAGTTATTTTGACAATCTAATGGGGTACAGGTTTGGATGGGAATGCCCCATACTACATTTGTAGAATAAATGGTTGGGAGAATTAAAACACCAAACCAATGAAAGGGGTTCAAGTGTAAAAAAAAGGCACTGGCCTTAACTTCGCCCAAATAAAGACTATTAATATTAATATGCTCATTCAAAGAGTTGAACCAATCCACACATTTTATATTTTGAGCTCTAATAATGACCAGTTTTTGTTTTAGACCTATAGTGTGACAACTTAAAAAATAGTAAGAGTGAAAGTCGATTTGTATTAGTATTCCCCATAGTGTAGTACACTGACCCCTGTGGGGTACATGCCACTAAATTTTATTAAGGATTTTTCTTTCTTTTTAGTAGACAGACAGATAAACAAATCTCTAGAAAAATAATTAACAATATTGTAAGCATAGCAAGAAAGATCAAACAATCCTTAATGGCGTATAGAAATCTCAACTTTCCCACAGTGATTCAAATAATTACTGTAAGACTATTAATAAAGTAAGGTGAAGTTATATTTGTGTCTATATCCTGCCTTTAGTAGGCTAACTTATACTGTAGAATAATTATTTCCACTAGCTATTAAATCTCACGGATTTTAACTAATAGCTATATAAACATATTTTGAACTAGGCTTACAAAGAAAACAAAGGTCTTGACTGGTAGGAAATTAAACAAAGAAAATGAAAATGTAGGGATAGTTAGGCTACTAAGAATTCACTTAATATATATCATGTGAATTAAGTAATAAACCATTAATGCATAGAATGAAATAATATTATTATGTTGTGACTCCAATAACATTTAAATTGAAATATAATGACCTACCTTCGTTTACACGCCCAGGTTTAGGCAACGTGTCAGCGCTCGATGTGGCAGCTTCAGCCACATCAGCCATTCCTCGAATTTCACACTGCATTTTACAGTTTCACGGTAATAACTCATTACAAAATAATTATAAACATAGCTAATATTAGTATTTAATCAACTATTAGCTCCTCACTTTCCTAATAAATGTGTCATACAGGCATTTCGATACACTTTTTTTTCAACAAATAACAAAGAAATGCATCCAACCCAAGCACATTTGATAGATCACTGATATATGGATAAAAAGATCTCAGGCTTTATTCTCTAAAATGGTGTTTGGGAGCATCAAATAAATAAACAGCACTACTGCGACCTATATTTAGTATTCTGAACAAAAATAATAATTTTCTAAATAATTGATATAATATATAGATAGATGTCTTATATTTAGGTTATTCATAAGAGATTAAATTAATTATGTTTAATTATTCAATAAATCTGCATATTAGGATTACTATACTAAACATACATATTAATTCATGGATGAAAATAAAAGTATTTTGAACATATCTTTAGGCTGAGTTTATATTGATTCAATAACGCATAACTAATAGTAAATGGTGTATAGTGTACAGTGCACAGTTAAGATGAAAAATAAAATTATATATAATTAAATACAATGTATAAGTTTAAATCGATTGTCTTTTAGTCATATAAAAAGGCCTGACGTCTCTTCACTTAAGAACTTACCTTTGAAGATACTTCAATAAAGGATTCATTCGAAAAATATTTTGTACAAGGTTCTTAACACTCCCATTTGCGCTGTATGTCCTGCACATCGTAATCTAAGAAACTTTATTATTCTAACTATGTATTTTTATGAGTACAGGATATGTAACCCATTATTATGTACCCTACTCCATTCCCCAGTAGCCTCATCCCTTTTTGGATCAAATATCTTACTAAGAACTTTGTTTTCGAAAACCCTAAATTTGTTTTTGACATGTAAGTTAAGACACCACGTTTCACACTAATAGAGAACAATCAACCAGTAAAATTAGGCCTTATTGTTTTGTATATTCTGAGTTTTATATTCCTTGAAAGTGGGCGAGTTATCAACAACTTACTGACCAGGTAATAGAATCTATTTCGCAACTGTATTATTTTAATAATTTTAAATCTAATATTGTTATTGCTAGTTAAAATTGTGCCTGAATATTAAAACTCATTAACCATGTCTACTTATATGTTGTTCGCAGTATTCTATAAATTATCGTTAGTCTTTACAGCGTTCACTTCTAAACCCCTTTTAAAATTAGCCTTTAATAAAACTTTTGCATTCCTTTTGAAAACGTCTTTACTATTGACCAACAATGCTAAATCATCTGCGTATCCTGATAGCTACAATTTATCATCTAATGTCAACCCTTCCCTATTCTCTTTCATAACCCTGATAGCATTCTCTAAGGCTAGATTAAAAAGTAATGGGAAAAGTGCATCTCCTTATGCGACCCAATATGTAGGTACTTTTCGAAAATATATGATAAGTAACGTTCAACCCCTATCTTGTCACGCGTTACACTCAAACATAGCTCAATTAGCTTGATGAGATGTTAGGTATAACCATTGGCCTTTATAAAATCGATGCATATTTGATTAACCTTCATATTGTATTCCCACAGTATTATTAAATCAAATTCAATTTTAATTAAATTCCAATTTTACTGGTCATGAATATTCTAGCAAACCTATCAGTTACTTCATAGTAAAACTAAACATAGTGAAAAATTTAATATTACTCTTTGTTGTTGTATTTGACGCTAAAACACAGAAATTTGCGAATAATAATAAACAAGTATGGCTTCCACAAGGCATTTTAACCATAGACACGCAAGCTAGTTATTATTTTAATCTGTTTGTATAGTACTGGCGTTTAATTGGCTATACCCTCTCCTCGCATTCTCATTAATTTATACGTCTCAAGTCAAATCATTCTTTATACTACATTCCATGCATAACGTCTAAGAAGTTAAAGTTAAATCAACGTTATGTTTTGTACACTATTCACTAATTATCGATTATAAATGCTATCGTTGAAAATAATGAATTTAAATTTCATATTCACTATGTACTATTTGCTATACATTATGAATGAATACAAAACACAGCTTTAAAGTCTCTAATACAATAGTAAAATTAAACTATCTATATCACACAAATGTATAAAAGAATGATTACTTTCTTTCTCTAATGGCACTGAAGATATTTACGTCAATCACCCAGGAAGACTCGCACCCTATTCACTTCAAATACTACTTTTTTGATAATAACATCCAGTACTAAGCCATAAAGCTAGCCCCAACTAATCATGAATCTCGTCCATGGGATGGATGAGAATACATTTGTCCACACCTACATATTTATATTTAAAAGGAAATTAAATAACCACTTATACAAAATAAAAAATATAATTATGAATGTAATTTATCCGTGCCAATTGATGGACAGGGAAAGCTAGAAATCAATGTTCTAATATTTCAGGGACGTGGCAAACCACACAATTTGAAGACTGAACCTCGCGCAGCAAATAAAATCAATCTTTTGTGTAAGTTTGCCGGAGCCAAAGGTGGATTAAAGTACAAATAAACATAAAGGTACCCTTAACTGCCGGAAACCATGGTGTAGCTAATTTTATACGCCAAATCTCGTGGTACCATTTTGCCTCATGCTGGAATGTGGTCTGTGTATCATCATCAACCTCAGACATAGCTCCAGCCGGTTATATTTCTTATAAAGGATTGGAAATTTCTTCCTTTCCTTTTCACTATAATCTCACAAAACAGTATTATTGTATTTATTTAGAATTAATTTATAAGGAAATTTATGTTTAAATCAGTACATTGTTTTACTCTTATTTTACCATTAATCAACTCATCAATTTTTTAATAATTCTTAATAATTTCTGATTTTTTTCCCTTTATAAAAATACATACATACAAATTTTTAAATAGAAAATTAAATTATTTTTTTTCTAGCCTGTGGATGGGTCAGATTAGTAATATGTTTCTATCTATAATATATGATTAATTTTGCCACACGCATATTAGGGATAATTTGATATTTAAGGGAATGTTTGAAATCAAGGAAGGAAATTACATCTGCTTGTGTAGTTTGGGAATAAACATTAAAACGTCGATGAAACGTTCCAGGTTGTCAATCATATTAGATTATTTTAAATTAAGTTAATCAACTCTAAAAATGTCTCTTGCCGACGAATTATTAGCCGATTTAGAAGATCAGGACCAAGATGATCATAATATGGAACTATTCGGGGAAGGTTTAACACAAGAAGTTCCTCAGAAAACTATGGTTGTCCCAATGGAAGAAGAGATAAAAATATCTTCTATACGAGAAATCGCCAAGCTACATGATTCAGAGAGGTTACAATATATTATGAGACAGATCGACGACTATTCCAAAAGACCTCGTAAGTCTGAAGACATCGTTGGCCCTGTAGAAGCAGATCCCGAATACCAACTCATTGTCGAGGCAAATAATATAGCTGTAGATATTGATAGTGAAATCGCCATCATTCATCGTTTTTCACGTGATAAGTATTCCAAACGGTTCCCTGAGCTCGAAAGTCTGGTTGTGAGCCCTCTAGAATACGTCATGACAGTGAAGGAACTAGGCAACGATTTGGACAAGGCCAAAAATAATGAGGCTTTGCAACAAATATTGACTCAAGCAACAATCATGGTTGTTTCAGTGACCGCTTCCACCACTCAAGGACAGCTGCTTTCAGAAGAGGAAAAAGAGAGCATATGTGAAGCGTGTGATATGGCAATGGAACTAAACAATTTCAAACTTAAAATATACGAATATGTCGAGAGTAGAATGGCGTTTATTGCACCAAACTTGTCCATCATAGTTGGAGCATCGACAGCAGCGAAGGTGATGGGTGTAGCCGGTGGTCTCACAAAACTCTCCAAGATGGCTGCCTGTAACGTTTTGATTCTTGGCGCACAAAAGAAAACTCTGTCTGGATTCTCTCAAGTGTCCATGCTTCCGCACACCGGCTTTATTTATTATTCTGAAATAGTTCAGGACACCCCGCCGGACATGCGACAGAAGGCGGCTCGGTTAGTGGCGGCAAAGTGCACCCTCGCCGCGAGAGTTGACGCTTGTCACATGAGCACAGATGCGCAAATTGGACAAATGTTTAGGGAAGAAATTGAGAAGAAACTGGACAAAATGATGGAACCCCCGCCTGTGAAATTCGTGAAGCCTCTTCCAAAACCCATCGACACGAGTCGCAAGAGACGAGGCGGTAAAAGAGTGAGGAAGCAGAAAGAGAGATACGCTCTGACCGAGTTCCGCAAACAGGCCAACAGGCTCAACTTTGCCGACATAGAGGATGACGCCTATCAGGAAGACCTCGGTTACACCCGAGGTACGATCGGCAAGACGGGCACGGGGCGCATACGCCTGCCTCAGATCGACGAGAAGACCAAGGTCCGTATCTCCAAGACGTTGCAGAAGAACTTACAGAAACAGCAGCAGGTGTGGGGAGGGAGCACGACGGTGAAGAAGCAGGTGTCGGGTACAGCCTCCAGTGTCGCCTTTACTCCTCTACAAGGGCTGGAGATCGTCAACCCACAAGCCGCAGAGAAGAAAGTTAACGAAGCTAATGCCAAATATTTCTCAAATACATCTGGTTTCATTAAGATAAATAATAAAATAACATTGCACGTTGGTGTTTAAAATAAACGGTTAGGCTACCGATACTCCCACTTGTTTTTCAGTCTTATTAACTGTTCAAAAGTTGTACCTGGCTGTCAGGTTTATTGTTGAATTCCTTGTTACCCACACACTCACATTGGAAATAAAAGTTTGTATTAAATTAAAATAAATATGATAAATACAATAAAATTACTAACACCTTGTAGTTAAATAAATTATACCCCGTACGAGACCCGCCAGTTAACAGAACTAACGTATAACTGACGCGATGCATGCTCAAACATTGACAATGGCCACTAGATGGGTATTTACAGTAATTCTTTCACTCCACGATAGCAAGAGGTGTTTAAACTTTGATTTTATGCTACCTCTACTGATCGTATAGGGGACATATAGGACACACCTTAGCCTTATTCCCTCCCTTTCAACCCTTGTACCATTTGAAGGTCATAGAAGCACTGTCGAGATTGCCTTTAGTAAGCCATCCCGCTATCGTGGGCTTCATGGAGAGGACAACCACACACAACACACTTGAAAAATAAACGAGCTAAATAAAGAGGGTTATAAAATATATTATGTTTGGGATTTAAAAAATATAAGTTATTTTAATCTCTTATATAGAATGACTATTTCGCTGAAGGTAGGCAAGCAGTGCTTTCAACGGTCCGGCCGCCACTGGTTGAGTCATTATATAAATACACTTAAACACTTTTTTAATGTGACGCAGTAAACTTTATGTGCTCTACAGTTGTCACTTTTTAGGAATGATGTTAAATTTGATAAACCTAAAATCAATATTGTAAACTCGAGGCAAGAAATATCTTGTTCACACAAGAAACAAAATCACTCATTAATTGAAAGCCAATCTTATTTGAAAAATAAAAAAAATCATAGTTTAAAAAACATATCTAGTTTTAATATTTTAAAATATGGCTACCAAAGATTTGAACAGTTGAATAATGTTTGTTTTACTCAAGAAGGGCTAATATTTAGGTCTACATTAAAGGTTAAGTTGTGAGACAACTTTCCGTTTTTTATACAACAAACGTGTATTTTTTTTTAGCACCGCCTTACCACCGGTTCAAGTTACATGAATATCTACAGGGTGTCCCATCCGGGAAAATGGGAATCAGTCAGGAATTTGAAGTGATCGGGGAAAAAGGGGAATAAGTCTGGAATTTTGTAAATTACAACCACAAAAAAAAACATAAAAACTGGGAAAATATTTTACTCCAAATATGAAATATAATTATCATATAACAATTTAAACAAAATGAAATTCATCCACACCAGACTTATTTTAAATGCTGTGTGCCAGTTATCCGTCTTGCAGCTAGGTCAGGCGCAGTAGTGGCGGAGGAAGGGAGAGGGTAAAAGGAGGCTACAGACGATCTAACTTGTCAGACGCCCAGCCATCGTCAGTCAGGAAAACAAACGAATAGCACAATTTGACGTCAACAAAAATCAGGAAATGATCAGAGGAAAGTCGGTAATTTCATTCATCAAGCCGAGTAGACACCTTGATGTACTAATCACGCTAGTAAGTTATGGCCGAGGAAGGTTGCATTTGGAAAAAGTGTTCACACATTTGTGTGGAGAGTGGAAAACACTTTAAGAAAATCCACCCTTAGTAGATCTGACCAGAATTCAAACCTTGATCTCTTCATCAGCAAGCCAGTCTTATTACGAGTGTGACACCTTAGACCATGCAACCAAAGAAGCAGGTTACAACAAAATTAATATCTACCATGTATTCAATAAACATATAAAACCAATATTGATTTATAAATGTTTTATTAAGTGTAGTATTTACAGAAATATGTTTTCTTGAATAATGTCCCCCCTACCTATTTCAATAATTCAAAAATGAGGTGGCCCAATGGCAACATTAAAAAACCGTGAAAAGCACTGAAACAATTTCAGTGAGCTTACAGAAATACCATATCAACAAACGTATAGAAAAACACAAGAAACAAAACAAAGTTTAAGAATATTGTACAGTACACAATATTACATGAGTCCTCAATTGAACAATAACTACCCTTTTAACAAAATATCATTTCAAACACAAATTATGTCAATTTTTTTTCTCCATATTTTAAATTATTTAACACAAGATGTCATATGACTATAATAAGGGCCCAAGTCTTATATGATGCACACAAAAAAAAAATAGATATATATTCTTTTTAATTACCTGGAACCAACAAACCAAAAATAATAAACATAGGCTAAAATTTACCAATTTTTATAATAACTTCTGAATTTAAAAAATAAAACTACTGGTATATGCTGTTATTATATTTGGAAGAAGTTAAGGAGAGGAGAGGTGGATGGAAACATATAAAAGGGACAAACACTTTATGGCTTTTAAAATGAAAAGAAGAACACAGTTCACAATTAACACTGCTGCCACTGGACAAGGAGGTAATGGCTGCCTCTTAAAGAAAATAAACCGCTACCATCTATTTTACAATTGTTTACAAATCAAAGTTTTAAATTCACAAAGAAATGTAGTTCACAAGTTCACTCTACTTTGAATAAATGATTTGTAAAATATGAAACTTCAAATAAAACTTCTGATAGGATTGAAGTTTTGACTGCGGGAACAAATTTTTAAAGTAATCTAAGAATATATGGGATTGATAGAAGTTTTCAGAACTAACAAACTGGCTTATTTGTTCCATTTTGAAATCATCAGGTTTTGCAACACGAAATTGTAAAATGAAATATGTTTTAACACAATGAAACATGATAAAAAAAAAAAGCTAATAAGTACAAATTTAATGAACGCTCGGCTAAGGAAAGAAGAAAAAGTCTAACATTTAAACACAAATAAAATAATATATTTAATCATTTTTACCTTCACCAGACAAGGCAGAGGTTACCCCAAGCCTTGTCTCCAGACAAAAGGATCCTCTCACAACACAGTGCCATCCTGGTCTGCACGGAATAAAAGCTATCGTTTACAAGTTTCTAACCAGTTTTACCTAGATCAAAAATCTTCTTAGTTCATCCCCAAGAGTCTCTTTCAAATGACCGCACAGTCTCCACAATATTCTAGTCCATCCTAAACTTCCTGACCTCAAGAGAATCCGAAAAGAAAAACAGACGAGTTTGTACCCCAGTGGTAGCTCCCGTTGCAGCGCTCAACAGCAGATTAATCCAATTGGAATACAAAACTTGGTGTAAATCATGTGATACAGAATGTATAGGCCTTACTACAGGTTCTCTCAGACAGCCAATGAACAATCATCGTTTTGACACAAACCACAAAGACCTGATAACGCCTGTGCACACAACCAGGACTTTCAAACCTGCTACACACCAAACATATTGATAGCATTTCCCGATCAGTGCAACAGTTCTCAACTCACCAGACAGTGGGAACTGGCCCACCAATGCAACAGTTCACAATAGTTTCTTTTTGAATTAAAAATTGGAGTAGTTTGTGTGAAGTGTATTCCCTATTTTTTTTTTATTAAGGCAACAATGTGGAAATATTACTCTGTGTTTAAATGTGTGTGTGACTACTAATATAGAAGACAGAAGAAAGGAAGATAACGTCACATATGTGCATTGGATTCTTCCCACATTTTCCCTCTTTCTGTAGGTGGGCTTTCTCATTTAAATGTGCACTTATTAGTTTATTTTTATCAATTCCTATTATTCTTATACCATTTAACCAATGAGCCTATTATATTCATTGTTAAACACATTGAAATACATTTATTTATTTGTCATAGTTTTTGGTAACAATTTTATCTCTGACAACAAACAACGTTGTTGATATCTAAGAACCATAACGCTGCCAATGTTACCAAATGTACCATTCAAAAAGAAACCAATAAATCATAAATCCTATTTATGAGGCTGAAGGCGCTTTCAAATATTGCTGTTGAAGGTTCTAAATCTTTTATTTGAAAAATAATTCAATTATGTGTGAATTCAACTTAATGATAGATGAATGAAACGTTAGAAAAACAGTTATTGATTAACTTTAATACAACTATAATGATTAACAAATAAAAATTATGCAAGAATAGTTTAAAATAAATACTTTAGGATTCAACTCTGCAAATATTTTTGTAAGCCTATTCAACCATTTGCTTTTGTTTAGAAAAAAACAAACAAAAAAAAACACTTTACAAAGCCCTATAAATATTAACTACAAGCTATACATTTTTATCTTAAACATAGTCGAATAATAAACAAAATAGAAAATAGTACCTCAAAATAAAATAAAGCGTCACATGATATATCCAAACTTTAGTTACAAAATCAAAATTAATAAAATGGTTTTCTCCGTTAGTTTGATAGTAATTGGCTGTCGGAAAATTAGGGGCATGTGAAGTTCCTTTTTTCGATTAACTATTCCTTAGGTTGAACCGAAGATAAAATATCTTAAACAACTATTTTATGTTGGAAAAAGATAGTCAAATTTGAAATTTAATTTTTGTAGCAAAGCAGGAAGATTTCAAAGTGTCGCACACCCCCAAAGAAAATAAATAACTCATGACAAATAATATTAATGTACAATTCATCACACAAGAGTAAAATCAATTTGTTCTAATTAACATTGGCAACAATATTACATTACTTGCACTCAGTTTAACAAATGGTTTACTTTTCTTGAGTGTTTTTTCTCTTACTATACCTGCGCAGTTGAAACACGGCGAGTTGATTATGGCCCATGCGGGAAGCCGGTGGACTTTCTTGGGAAGATGCACAGCTACGCAAGGATCGAGACTTGGACTTGCGGTGCTTGGGAGTCTTAGTTTTCTTAGTGGTTTGTCTCCGGGAGGGCCCCGCCTCGGTTGATGGAGTTTCTTCTGAGAGCTGGGGCTGACTGCGTGACCTACAAACAAGTTTTAATTTCTAAACCGCTGGCGATTTATATAAAAAAAAATACATTGCACAACTATTAACATAATAGAGAGCTGATAAATTTAGACTTGGACAAAAAAGAAATATTTTAAAAATACTTTAGCAATAAATACTCCATTCATAAAGATACATTTTTAGTTTGAATAATTTCTACAAACAGACTCGGCTAATTATGGCTGATTAATAAAGACTATTATCTGTGGTATATAAAAATATTTTTGTTAAAAATGGTAACAGGTCAACTTTTATTATAAGTGGCAAAATGCAACAAATATAAAAAATATGGTAACATTTTTTAAATATCTAACAAATCAAACACAGGAGGTTAAAAGAATGTCATATAACTTTCTTAGGCATATTCTTCTTTTTTATTACTCTATATTTGGTCACAATATGCCCGAAATAATATCCGGTTTGAACACACATTTTAACCATGTTCTTTGCTTGAGGGACATTTGTTTTTCTTATTGGAATGTTATCGCTAAATCAAATTTAGATAAACCAAACTGACCATAATTCATATTTAAAAAGTTAAATAGTTATTTTTGTGTAAGATATTTCATTTAGTTTTGTTTCATAAAAAAAAATATGAGACATGTTTTGATAGCCATTTTAATGTTTTAAGCAAATTTCGAAATAATAAGTCTCGCGAAATTTCAATGTTCCTCCCAACTAACCAAGAAATTAACAAAAGATAATGGTAGAATGAGAAAATGTATTAATGAGCAGTTAACTGCATTCTTCACTCGGTACAACAAAATAGAATCAGTTTAATATTAATAGTCTTTTGTATTAATGGAGCCTCAAATATTTAAAAGATAGTCAAGATTCGAGAAAATTTCGCATTAAATAAAAAAATTCCTCACGTTTTTGTTTAGAGTTCTATTAATGGTTATTGGTAGTTCAAACCAATAATTATAGGATAAACTCAACCCCTAACTCCAGACCAGTAATTTAACGGATGTTACAATGAATGGATTATAAGGAAGAATGTTAACATTCAGTTACTATGAGTATTTTTTATTATTTTATGATATTTATATTTCCTCTTATATTCTCAATTTTTTCCAAGATTCAGATTCGAGTTTCAAAGGTAAATCGGAGATTTGTATTCATAAAATAGCGGATTATACTCAACCAAAGTGTTGTTGTTTTTGTCTTGTTTTTTAACAATGGTAAAACAGTTTCCTGTTTTCTAAAGTTATAACACACGATACACAACCAGGTTCAAGCTGTACTATCCACCTAAGTTAGGTTTCATCTGTGACCCGAGATCAACCTCGGAATGTCAACTCAATTAGACATTACGACCGATTTGATACAACTTTATAGATTTAAACTAAAAATAAATTGTTAAGTGAACATAACGACAATTCATGCATGTCATGCCAACTTACTTATTCTTGGACCGCCGACGTGCAAACAGGGGTGTCTTCGTAGTGGCAGACCTGAGAGTAGAGGGGCCCGCTACTGGACCGAGTAACCCTTCTAGACACACAAACATTTGCTCAAATGAGAGGATGAACACTCGGCTTATGCACAGCTAGTTTTATAACGCTTTTTTTTTATGGCGAGACGAAAAGAAACACAAATTAAGGTTTTAAAGTTTTTATAAAAATATTATATCTGTAAGAAGGTACAGACAGGAAAGGAAGAGAGAAATAAATAAAAGAGAACGAACAGAATAAGTCTCTTACAATGAAAAGAACAACACAGTTAACTCTTCACACTGCTGTCACTGGACAAAGAGGTAATGGTTGCCTCTTAAAGGAAATCAATTTTCACACCCAATCCCCCGACCTAGGTTTCATTCTATCAGAACTCATCAGGGAGGAGTGTGAAACATGCAACACAACTTCCTAAAAGAGGAAACCAAAAGACACACAAAAAAAAAGGGGGAAATTGTAAAGTGTTCGTCCCTTTTATATGTTTCCATCCACCTTTCCTAAATAATAAATGTGTTAGAGTTTTTACTTTTATTTGTGCTCTATTAGTTTCCTACTATTTTAGCATTTTATTTATTACCAATTGTTTTTGCTCAATGGACTTTACTTTAACACATAATATCTTAGATTTCTAGATTATAATATTTATTTTTATTTTCGGTATATTTTTCTATCCCTCTACTCAGCCATTTTGTTTTATTTAACAAAAGTACTTTTTAACTTCCTATTTGACAACTACCCTGTACTAGCGTTGTTTTTATTTTTGACAACCACTCTGCACTAGCGTTGTGTTTATTTCATGGTACTATCTTTATCTGTAATCAGCTTTCAAAATACTCCTCAATGATGTAATTCTCGTTTTGTTCAGGATGGGGAATCCTGACAAAGAATAACGGTGTCACTCTGTGCTGAAAACTAAATTCGTGAGAACACAGTTTGACACTATTTAAAAATATTTTGTTACTGTTCTTACTACCAAAATCATACTATAGTAGTGGTTGTTTTTATTGATTTGGACATGTAGTGTAGCGAGGGTTGTAGAGAATTCGATGACCTGCACAACATCCGCCCAGTCTGTGGCTTTACTCTATCAAAGAATAGCTCTGAAATAGTTAATAAATACCTTGCGGTGCCTGAGATCTGGTCTGCTTGTTGGAGGCGTCGAGTGAATCTTCCCTGCTCTGTGAAAAACCATAATAAACAATCTCTTATTTAGTTTAACACTTTGTAATAAGGTGTATTTTCAGAATTTACCTACTATCGATATTTACGACCAGAGCGTTTTCATGCTCCCGGTATTGCAGCTGGTTTTACAGACTGAAACAAAACCATACAGCGGTTTGGTAACGGTTTCTCCTGACCAAACTAAATAGTCTGCTATCTACCAATGAGCTGAGAATTGGTCACCATTTTAAAAATAGTGTGACTCCTTATGTTAGATCCAAACACGTATGTAGTATATGACCTGGCGTATTTACTCTTACATACA
The DNA here is from genome assembly GCA_039000515.1 of Timema cristinae. NCBI lineage: Eukaryota > Metazoa > Arthropoda > Insecta > Phasmatodea > Timematidae > Timema > Timema cristinae. Next base: position 57,088,147 of record JBCFYV010000100.1, on the reverse strand, counting down.
TACTTCAAGTTTTGTGGAGGTTATTTTTGGGAAGTTGTGTTTAGCTTCATATGTTGTGTAACTATTAGGACTAATCAAAATAAGCACCAATATTAGAATAACAACTAAGAGATAATTTTCTGCCATTTGCAGTACATGTAGGTTTACATAAATTAACCAACCAGGCGTTATATTTACTTTTACCTCAACCAATATTTTTGTTTATAAGAAACCACTCAAAAGTAATTTTCGTACTCCGCCTTGATCAAAACCACTTGGTCGATAACGCTCAATACCAAGATATAACCAAGTCAACCACAAAAAAGGCACCTATAGTAAACACGACAAAATTGTAGAAAAATGAAACACAAATAAAGTAAAACACACCAACATTTCTATGTTATTCGGCATCTTCCGTACTTTCTTTGATTGTTGCTTCATTTTTCTACAGTTCTATTATACATATTTATTTATATTATAATTTGCTTAGTGTGCTCACTTTATTTAAGGTAAGCTATTATTTTATGGTAATGTCAGCTCTGAAGCTTCCAAACCACTAAAATAATCCTCAACTATCTCAGAATGTTCTGATGTGACTCTGCTAACAAATGACTATTTGTTTTAGAAAAGCTAGATCGTTCTTAAGGCAACGCCTGTCACAAATGTACCTTCTCCTGTATAGTATGCAATTCCATAGACAACACCTTTCTTGTGTGAAGGTGTTTTGCGGTCCTTAGGGGGCGAGTCCTTGGTCGACTCTCCGCTTTCACTGGGCCCTGGGGTGACAAATTGGCAAAATAGCCAAACTTAAGTTTTCACTCTCCGAAAAATAAATGTTTAGAAGTGAAATAAAAAAGTATTTTTTAATATGTTAGCAGTCTTACAATTGATGTTTGATTACAATTAAATTTACACATAGTTCAGTCTGCAAATTAAATATTTTCAATTTTGAATGAATACAAAAAATTTTGCTTTTTATCTTATTCAATTCTGAATCAATTATTTTATGGTAGGGATGGGAGCCTCAAATCCTTAAGGATAGTTGAAATAATTTAAGATTCGAGACTCAAATCCTTATTTATGAATGGATTATAAGAAAGAGTGTTAACATTTTGTTGCTATTCGTATTTAATATTATTATATTTAGTTATTTATATTTTTCTCTTGGGTTCATGATTTTTTTTTTAAGATTCAAAATTTAAGATTCGAAGATAAAGTGGAGATTCGAGATTTGTAAAAGAGTGAATTCAACCCAACTCTATTTTACAGTCTTCCAAAAAATGTTTAATTCCTATTTAATATGTATATGTTATTTTCATAATATTTTCCCCAAACTCGGATTAGGATTTTTTACAAGATTCGGTTTTGGATTCAATCCATTTCTTCAAATCAGTTAGATTCAGATTTACAATTTCAAAGCTATGCACAATCTTACGTTTATTTTTTCGTCACTTTCGTGTCAACAGTGAAGGATAAACTGGCGATGTGCTAAAGTTTATTACCAGAGTCCTTGGTGGGTGTAACGTGTGCAGACAAGCTATCCTTAGCCTTCCTAAGGGACCGGCGGCGCATCTCGACGGTCCTCTCTGAAGCAATAGAAGAAGGAGAACTGGCCAGACGGCTGGGAGCGCTTTCGATATGAACAGTCGACACTGACAACAAACAATTCGTTGTCAAACGCTAAAGTAGGTGATAACAGGAGTGCGAATGAGAGAATGAAAGCAAATAGAGGAGAAAGAGTGGGGGCAGGACAAAGAAAGATGGAGGCATTTTACTAACCTTGCCTGACCACAGGTTGGAAACAGTGATTGGAAAATAGTATCAAGTTTATTAAAAATAGCAACCTTTCAATATTAGGAAAACGCACATCATCTTGCTTAGGCCGTGTTATACTGAACTCTATGTGGATTTACGTAGAACAATCTCTGAATCTCAAGAGAATTTGAATAGATAGAGATGGTCATGTTCTTTGGGGTACAGACATTAAATCGAGCGAGCTCTATCTTGAGGCTAGTCCAAGAGATTTCTTAAAATGTTTATAATTTTAGACCCGCCACTGTTCACTTTGTTGCAGCGGGCGAGTTGCAGGGATTGTCTTCTCGGGAGCCTTTATGATCCTGGATATTGATCCCAAACAATAATTTGCTTTAGTTAACCACTATTGGTCATTTGCCTGTAATCACAGGGCTCATTATATTGGACTTTTGTTTTCTGTTTATTATGTATTTTTTTTATCTACTTGTTGTGATACTACACTCTACAATCACACTATATTTATTACAGAAGACAACGGAAACAAAATGAACTATTCTTAATGTCAAATATTGTACTCTGTTATATGTTTCATTAATAAAACTCTGTATTATTTATATTTCTTTCTTTATGTGTTTGTTACCTTCTCTAAACCTTTAGGGAGGGTACAATTGGAAAAAGCTGGTCTCGGCAACTTACCATCCGAGGAAGTTTCGGAGCCGATGTGGCGTAAACCTTGCCACTGCGTAGACTCCGTGCGGTGGAAACCTCTCGATGTGTCGAACCTGTCGACTGAAAACACACAACATTATTTGTACCATGTTGTGTCCCAGGCACGTGAGTTGACATTAGTTGGGACCCTAAAGGTTAAGTTAGGGATTAGATCTTTGAATACTTTAGGATAATCGAGATTCGAGATGAAAAAAAAAGCCCTTTCTTTTCAATTTTGAAATGTAATTTATTTTAGAGCTCTAACACTGCTTATTGATGGTTCATCAAATAATTAGAGGCCATTTTTTTTAAGCATATTCAGATTTGTATTTGAGATTCAGGTTTTGAAGATAAAATAAAGATTTGGATCAGACCCAGCTCTGGTTCATATATTGAGCTAATTTACTTTGACACCTCAGCCCAGTAAATAGTGTGGTTGCATACTGAGATAAGGGTCCCGGGTTCAATTTCCAGCATGTACGAAAAATTTAGAATGGATGAAATGTTGGTCTACCCTTTCAGTGATGAATTAACGACTGGGGACTGGATGTTGTGCCTGTTATATTATAAAAACACGAAGCTATGACAGGCCTATCAAGCCGGCAGTGGAAAATATACAGCTTGAATAAAAACCCGACCACAGGCTGGAAACAGTAATGGATTTAAAGTAAAAACAAACACATAATCCCTTCCCTTCTTCTAAAACTAGATCTGAACAACGCATATAATACAAGACTTTCTTATTAATTTATGTATAATATATCTTTACCTCCATTACTGTTTTCAGTCTGCAGTCAGTTTTTTATTCAAGCCAAATATTTTCCACTGCTGGCTGGCTAAACCTGTCCTAAAGGCTCGAGACAATAATGGATGTAGAAAAAAGTAACTTTGAAGAAAAACCAAAGATGAATCATAATGGTTTTTATTAATATTATCAATCAAGGCTAAAAGATTGTATGCAATGGTGTGTTAGATTTATTTTTAAAATATTTACTCTAAATACTTGTGATTCCGAGAAAGTTCAATCAGTGAACTTATGTAAGTTGTGAACAAATTGTTGAACGTTTAACTGTTATTAACTAAGAACGTGTTCCTTCTCACCTCCTGATTGACGACAGAAGGAGCTTTGACTGTCGAAACCTGCGATAGGCACAATGACGGACGTCTCGCAGAACTGCGGGTCTTTACGCTTGACGTGTCGTCGTCATCATCATCAGTCACATCATCAAAATGGCTAGATGGGTCTTCATGACCTGTTTGGATACTGATCCATCACACAGAAAAGAATTCATATCTGACATTTAATAGATCATGATGGTATGGTCATGTAATGAGGATGGAAAAAGAGAATGATGGAGGTAAAGTATGTAGGAGAAAGAATGTAAGGGAAGACAAGAAAGAGATGGGAGGAGCAGATAACATAAAGTGTGTGAGTGAGAGGAGAATAACGAAGCAACTAAAAGGGGTGTGCAAAGGCCACTTTTTAAATGTAAAGCGAAACTTGCGAAGAAGATAAGTCATAGTCGAAGCTACCTAGGGTTTTTGTTGTCATTTAACGCTATTTTTAATTTCTAAATTAATTATTTTTCTAGTTCTTGTTAGTAACATGGATCAGGTCAATTTCTTATTTGTTACCTAAGGCTTATAATAATAATTAATGCACACAGGCTTACTGATTACTTAGTAAATTGTCGAATAAAGTTATAATTTTACTTAAATCATGGAGTTATAATATTATATTGCAAACTTTATACATGCATGTCTTTTTATATGCATTTCTATGATAATAATTATAAATTAAATTCTGTTTTCGTTTCCCACTTTTTGTATCACCCATTTTGAATAAAAAGAAAATGTGAAGAAGCTATGAAAAACTTCTGTCAAAATGCACTTGTAATTTGCCACAAATTATTCCAAAGAGATGGGGTATTATGGACCAAACATTAGACGCGAGCTTCGATGATAGCACAACTAAAGCGCTTTCTCTGCTTCATACCAGTAACCATGGTGTTATTTTCTTTATAGGTATTTTTATTTTTTACAAAATTATGTTGGCGATAGTGAATATAATATAATAACATTTAACTACCTGCTTATGATATATGCTTACGTTGTGGTGGTTAAGTTAGTCGGTGTTAAAATTCTGTTTAGCAATGGTTTTAAAATTATCAAATATTGAAAGATGTAATATTTAGTAAGATAAAATTAAATCATTTGATAATTTATCGAAGTTTTATACTTCCTTCAAAATTTTTTAGAATATGCCAAGGTTATTGTAGATGTCAAAGTCGAAGGAGATTTGACCTTCGAAGCTTCGAACACAATTGGCAATTAAGGAGGAAGAACGTAGTAAAATAAATACATTTTAAACTGACCCGGCCTCAGGCTGGATGATGATGATGATGAGAATTAGAAATACAATCCTGGTCATACTTGCAAACACCAGAGGTTTGTCTGTTAACAATCCCGTACCTGCCAGCTTGGAGAGGGCGACTCAGGTCCATGCTACGTTGCATCAGCGCCCGCTGGTGCCGAGTGAGTCGTCGAGCGGTGGCGTACATCTCCACGGCTTGGCACCGGGACTGAGCCGAGACCTGGCACAGGATCAAAGGACGAGGTGTGTCAACGCTTACTGTAGGAGTAAGTTTAAATAATGGCATGTTTTTTTTTTGTCATCGCGTTTTACCGTCCATCAAGGTTATACGCATACAGACTAATTACAGTAATGTTTTAGGGATGAGGAAGTGTACCCACATTTGTATGGAGAGATATTAAGAGAGCTATTTAGGGAAAAACACCCTCAGTACACACTACCAGGATTCTAGGATAGATCTCCCCATCATCAACAGTCTAACTTAATGCAAGAGTGACATCTTAAACCATTCAACCACCGGTTTGTAGATAAGTGGTGCACTTACAGGTCCAGTGGAAGAGTCCTCCAGAGGTTCAGGGCCCTCCACCACTGGTTCCAATAGAGAACCAAAACCACTGGCACCGCTCCTCCTCCTCCTCAGTGATAAGTTGAAGGGTGTGATATCTGAGGAGGAGGATCTTCGTTTGGTCTTATCATCTTTCTGCAGACTATTGTCAGTCATGGCGGTGTGAACTTCCGATACTTCACTCTGACTTGTGCTCCGCCGTCTCTGTTTGAACTTTGACTTGACGAGTTTATTCTCCAACTCGACACGCGCATGGGAAATTGTCTCGCCATGCTATGTCTGCTGCGTAAGTTCCTATGCGCCAACTGGTTCCTGGAGTGGATTCCTCCTTGCCAGACTGAGCGACTGTCACTTTTGTAGCTTGGATATTTTGAGGACTGGGGCAAAGTCCCCTTGAACTGAACTGGTCTTGCGTTTCTTCTGGGGGCTCTCTTCAAGGTTAGCTGGAAGAAATTGATTGTCATGGCTACTCACAGAAGAGGACCGTCGCCGTTTTGTGATTGACTTCCCTGGGGAGGTCACGTCTTCGTTTTCCACAAATTTAGAAGGTTTGAGAATGGCTTCGATTCTTTGACTTATGCTCATTCTTTTTTAAAAGTGAAAGCTGCATGGGTTACTGTCGGTTTGGAGCCTTTATCATTACCAAAAGGTGTACTCTTGAAATGTTTCGTTTCTAAAACTGGAGTCAGGTCACGATCGACTGAGTAGCCCTCTGAGATTTGAATGGCTCACTCGTAGCCCGGCCAACAAGCGATTCTTTACCACTGGTAGACAGTGACCGTCGTCGTCTTGTTGTTGTGAAGACGAGTGTCTCACCCTCTGAATTTATGTTTTGTTTGTTCCCTCGTCTCTCGTCAACCTGCTTTCCTTCCTGAGTGAAGGCCGCATTGACAGACTTAGTCAGGTCGTGCCGCTTTTAGCGGGTTGTCTATTAGCAGGAGTTTCGAGGATTGTCCCCAGGACTGAGCCAGGAGGACCATCACAACTTTTCCTACAACTGACAGAGGAAGATCTTGTTGTTACTTTAGTTTCTGAATAAATATTTTGTTTCTTCTCGACACTAGTTGGTTCTAATTCAACTTTAAGTACAGAACTAATATCGCCAAAGGAACTATCCGTCATGCTGATGCCCAAGTCCAGACAATCTTGATCACTGGCAAGAGAAGAGGACTCTTTACGCTCAGATTTTTTGTCAGAAGAGAGTGTTATCGTGAGGAGGCCGATGAGTCTTCTAGTACTGAATCAGAATTGTCTAACTTCTTCCGGGTGGTAGTTGTATTGCTGTAAGAGGACCGTAGTCTGTTGCTAACCTTTTCCGAAGAATAAGAATTATCGTCAACATTTTTGGAGAGAGAATTAACTTCATTGACAGGTGATGAGGAAAGTAGTTTTTCAGCACTAGGCCTTGACGGCTTACTGGAAGATACTGGAAGAACGCTTTCAACTTCATCTCTTGATGAGATTACTTCAACGTTTATAATATCATTCTGAGGAAGATTGTGCAAACTATCTCCAGTTTCCATCTGAACCCCCGCGACTTCAGAAGCCGAGACAAAATCTGGCTGAACTGAACTGGATCTGCGAGACATAACTGACTTTGCTCGACCATTTTTATCGACACTGGTTGAAGAAGAGCGACGTCTTGATTTTGTTTTGAGCAATGACGATCCCTCTCCTTGTTTTAACGATGACTTGTTTTCATTACAAGTCTTGAGAGATTCCTCGGTAGTATTGCCGATTAGAGAAGGAACTTGTTTGCAACCTTCTTCCGCCACTTTGACGGCAGGATCATCTGAAACTTGAGATGTGCAGTTTGTTTGGATGTACTCGTAAGTTTTCGTTATGATTTGAGCGCTTGCCTCTTCAGCGTAGCATGTTCTTGACACAACTTTGCTCATGTTTGTTTCTAGTTTTCTGTAATGGACATTGTTTTTTCTTTGTCGTCTGTTTTTTCAAAACGATCAATACGATCCTTGGCATGTTTTGAGAAGTCGTTGGGAATGTAGAAGCCTCTTTGCTCTCACTATTACTTGATGTTTGGGATATATCATAAAAAATATCCTCAGCGTGTACATTTGAGTCTTCTTTGATTCCCTTTTCGTCACTCTTCTCGCTGTATTCGGCGGTCATGTTTGCTTTATCCGTAGAGTTTTCTAAACTAGCTTTGTTTACTTCATCTAACGTTTTGCCATAATATAAACTTTCATTATCACTAGAATGGATTTCTACAGTTGCAATGGCTTTACTCGTCTCACGCGCATCAACCAAATCATCGGATTGTTGGGAAAACTGTAAGAGGTTGACACCAATATCTTTACTCATGTCTTGTTCGACTTGTGACATGCTACTGACAGCTCCAGTAGCTCCTTCCTTTTTATTATCAACTTTGGTTGAATCCAAACTCTTGGGTTTTGTAGCGATTCCCTTTTGCACCTCTGCAAAAGAAGGGAGGGCCTGCCGATCCAACCAATCGTCTATATCCGAGTCGGTGTCTAGTATGACGACGGAATCGTTGCTCTGGTTCAAAGATGCTTGTTGTGAAGGCTTCGGTCCTCTTGAGAAAGCCAAGTCGACGGCAGTGGAGATTCCTCACTTTCGACATCATTAAGGCTATCATCAGAAATGTTGAAGTAATTTTTAACTCTTTTTTCTTTTTCTTTACCATCACTGCCCTGATCCGAATCACATAGATCCACTAGAGCCGAGCTCGTGTCAATGAAGTTGTCGTTATCACAACTGTTTTCAGCTTCGTAGTAATTCAAGTAATCCAATTCTTCCGAAGGAAAGGGTGGATAGGCAACGTCGTTTGATAACTTCACATCGATACGACTGTCCAAAGGTTCTAGCACGGACAGATTTTCATCAAAGCCTGCAATCAGAGATACAAAAGCAATTAATATCAGGAATATTTAATGGATGACAGATCTTGAAAGTCGGGGACTCAAAATCAATTCTTTCTACCACTGTGTCCGAGCTAAACATAATCTAATCATGCATATGAAGTTGGCATGAGGAAGGAAGAATTTAGAGGAAATGTACCCACACTTAGGTGAAAGGAGAGTGTAAACCCATTTAATAAACACTCCCCTCAACACACCTAACCGGGATTCAAACCTTGATCTCGCCACCATTGCGAGTCAGGTTTATCCCGAGGTGGATATCTTAAATCATTTGACCAACAAAGAAGGATACCAAAATAATGGGGGGGAACAGGAAGCCAAAAAGTCGGATAATATGGATAACAAAGGGGCGAGGCTGGAACGAAACATATCAAAATGAAATACAAGTGACTCACTTCAGTGGTCTAACAATATAAAGTGTCACTCTTGTGTTAGATGAGAGGGAGATCAGAGTCCCAATACTACTGATGGTTTCCAAATCTCCTTCCATGCAAATGCGTGTAGATTACCTCTAAAATACTTCCTTTCTCCTCCCTAACCCGTTAGAATAATTACCATATAAAATATGTATATCCTAAACAAGTAGTACAGGGTGTCTACTGAGTTGGAGAAACAAAAAAATTAGTGACTCTTTGGTGACCTTTTTTGACCACAAAATTCCTTTAGTAAACAGTCAAACATTATATAATGCATATATAGGCATAATGCACTCACACACAACCTTAAACTTTAACTAGATGGTGAACATTAACTTTGTCCTTGGCATCACAGTAAAAACAATCTGGCAACCTGCGGCTAACGCATGGCATCGTGGGTAGTGGGTGGCACAATTTTTTATGCATCTGCGTTGTCAAGATGCGTGAGAAACTCAAAGAGAAACATTTTCGTGACTTTTAAGAGACTTTCAACTATATTTGAAATCAGTGACTTTTTTTTTTGTGACTTTCGTGAACTGTAATAACATGACATCAATAGCACATTACATGGATATGTCAAATAAAATGGGAATATCGAGTAATCAGGGCTTTAAGCTTCTCAAATATACTTTGATCCATTTTATGCGACTAAAATCTACAAAGACAGATAGAATCTGTGAAAACAACAGCCATGATTCAGGTCAGAAATCTAGTCTCAGATAACCAATATAAGATATCAGAAATAAAACACTCACCTTGAAGAGGGGCAACGTTTACTAGCTCAGTAATGACAAGTTCAACCTTGTCAGGAGCTCGGGACGTTGGGTTAGAAGTCCCTTTAGAGTTAGCACTATCCTCGATGACATCGTTTATCACTTGAGGGCTGAACAAAGCAACACCAACAGAGGTATCGTCCAATAAGATTCCTTGATCACTTTCAGTCACACCTTCAGAACGTATGCCAGCACTTTCCGATTCGTTCAATAGATTATTATCAACAGATTGGGAGGCAAAATTCTTTGTTGAGGCTTCAATAAAGTCATCCAACGTTAAAAGAGATTGCGTGACAGAGTTTTCTTTTCTTCCGGCACATTTTTCACTTCTCCAATTGCAGCACCACATTATGTGTTCCAAAAGACGAGTTGAATTGGTCTAAGTCCGAGTCGTCACTGGAGACCTCAGCGGCGATATTCGTTGAGGGTGCTAGGACTGGAACAGAAGGTGAGGTGTCAGAGTTCGCTGTGATGTAACTCGACTGCGACTCTCTTTTGTTAGAGTTGTCACTGCTTTCAGGCGTCGTTAACAACGAGTGTATGTTGGCGAAGCGGAGCTGGAGACAGTCGTAGAGGCGGACTCTTGCAGCACCGACTTTCTGAAAGACTTTCTTCCAGAAAGAGTTGGTCGCTTTGTAGAGTTACTTTTCTTAGCGTCAAGTGCTTGGGACTCTTTCTCGACAAAACTTGCAGACATGAAGGAGGTTCTAATCGAAGATGATGATCTAGTCATTATTCTATCAATGGAAGTGGCTTTTCCTTGAGATGAATCTTCTGTAGATACATATGCAAGGGTTGAGGATAAAGAGCTTGTTGATGATCTAGTTATATTCTTAACAATGGATGAATTTGGCTGATTTCATTAGGGTCGCATGATGTGGATATATCTTTACTAGTAGTTGAAAGTGCGGATAGAGAATATCTGGACGCTATCCTCCTGTTAATAGAGGTATTTTCTGTTGGGCTATCTGTCAAGCTGGGTTCCTCACCAGTCTATCCAAGGTTGAAGGCGTTATCTCCGAATGTGATTTATCCTTTGTCTTTTCGTTAAGTGAGCTATCTTCTACTAATTTGCTTGTTGGTTCGAGCTCCGCACCAATATCTAAAAGTGTTGGCGGTATTTTCCGCAATAGAGGTGATATGGCTGTTACTTCTAGATTTACTTGTTGATCCGAGTTCCTCACGTGGGGAAGACTGTTTGTTTTCTAGCAGCGATAACCTCCCTGACACTCTTCTGCAATAAGAGGAATCTTCTTCGGAATTGTTGACCGAGTTGAGTTCTTCGCTAATATCCGAAAGGAAGGGCTGTGTTCTTTCCAGATCTGTGAACCTGGTAGTCTTGCTAGCGTAAAGCGTACCGTCCTCCATCTTTTGCATTCTCTCTTGCCCGGTGTGTATATTGCGACGTGGAGTGGGCCCCCCAGGGCTTGCCGTGTCTGGAGATCTAGAGAAGAACACACTTTAATACCAACAAACCAAAATCACATCAAGTGTGTTCAACAGGTAACACACACCATCAGATGGCAACAACTTTGGACGATACTGATTGAGTAAATACACGACCATGTCAAGAAATGCGACCTTATTGCGGACACAAGCTGTTTTTACTAGGGGTCATCAGATATTCGAGTTTCGAGCCAAAACCCAAGTCATTAATAAAATCTTAGTTTCAAAGTCGACGGCTTTATAGGATCAGAGAAATCCGAGTATTTATGTATTAGATTATTTTAGTAATGTATTGAATCTGTGAAGATGAATAGCTCATTGTTTTCAATCTCTCTACTTGTCTGGATGTTGTTTGTGAAATGTGTTTGGCATAAGTTATCTCATTGCGGAAATATTAATGCTATTGTATATACCTTATATGAGTTATTATTATTTAGATACTCGAGTTTTAAAAGTGTAAGTTTATTGAATTCAAGATCAGCTCAACTAGATTCTCGGGAGCAATCTGAGAAGCTCTCTATAGTTTGATTCAGTATGAAATAACTTGAGCTCACAGATTCCTCGTTAGTAAATACCTACCCAGCAGGCGAAGAAGAATCTATTGTCGGTTCCTCGGGGAGACTGAAGCGGATTCTTCTCGACAATGGAACCTCATCTGAGGAAACAAGGTGTCTAATGGATTAAATGAGCGAATGTCGTCTTATAAATAAGGGCATGAAAGTACTCTGAAATTTAAATTTTATTAAACTCAACCAGAAACCATTTGAACTTTATTACTCTGAATTTTTTATTTTATCTCGAAAATGTTGAGTTTAATTGATTTGATTAACTTTTGGGATACCAATTAATAACATATAATCTTTTGTTTATATAAAGATTACAGCTTTTACAACTATATTAGATATATTTTAAGGACCTGAATTTATGAGATTAAAGCTTTTTTTTTCACACAAATATTATTGTTCTTAAAAATGTTTATCTGTGTTTATTATTCATGCTTGGATTTATTACAGAAATTAAACATGAAATATTTGTAGCACTAATTTTGCTCTATGTTGGAATTCAAACCAACTCGGAGGGAAAAGTGGTACCCGCACAACACCAGTTAGCAACCAACTATTAAAACATTTATAGCGGCATCTGTACATACCTTCGGACCTTAAGTCACTTTCGTTTGAAGATTGAGAAGGGAACTTGAAGTGTTTGATTGAAGAAACTGGACAAGCTACAACAAGAAAGAAAATATACAAACATCTATGTTGTAACCAACGAACAATGAAGGCCGGGAGTTAATACAGTTATTTGGTTACTCAACTAAAACAATCGGAGTTATATACTACTTTTAAATCTTATAATTTAGAATTTATTCAAAAGGTGGTCTTATTATATTAATTTTTTTTTTAAATCAACACTATATTGTAGTGAAATATATATTTGGAAGAAGTACAGGAAAGGTGGATAGAAACATATAAAAGGGACGAACACAATATGGCTTTTACAATGAAAAGAAAACACAGTTTACACTTTACACTGCTGCCACTGGACAAAGAGGTAATGGTTGCCCCTTAAAGAAAATTGATTGTCACCGCCAATCCCCGACCTAGGTTTCATTCTATCGGAACTCATCAGGGAGGACAGTGAAACGCATAACGCAACTTCCTATTCCTTCACGCTCCTCCCTGATGAGTTCCGATAGAAGAAACCTAGGTCGGGGGATTGGGCGTGACGATCAATTTTCGTTAAGGGGCAGCCATTACCTCTTTGTCTAGTGTCAGCAGTGTCAAGTGTGAACTGTGTTTTTATTTTCATTGTAAAAGCCAAAAGCCATATCGTGTTCGTCCCTTTAATACGTTTCTATCCACCTTTCCTCTTCCTTCTTACAAAATAATACATTCAATTCTTATTCTTACATGAGGGAAATGTTTAATGTGTTGAGAATCAGTTGCAGTGACATTCCTTTCAAACACGTGACTCAAGTGTGCCAATAATAAACAAAGTCTAATGTGTGGTCAGATGGCACCACCTCTCAATGCGTCTCTAAAATAGAACAAAAGTGCAAAATGAAACAGTCCTAGGACTAAGAAAGGAATGAGTCGTACCTTCATCATCGCTTGTATCAAAAACTTCTGGTGTTGTTGACATTCCTCGAGGTCGGGTCACCTAGCAAACATATCAGCTCCAATTATTTATTACGTGACAAAAAGATAAAAGTAATAATAATTCTAAAATATATAATTTCAATTGTCAACTGCTCTCTCCCTTTTAAGTCCCCAGGATTCTGTAAGCCCCAAGATAGAGCGCAGGCATAGATCTAGAGAGTGGATTGTACCGGCCAATGAGTGACGAGTTTATCTGGGTGTGAGCGGTATGGGGGTGTAAAGAGGCAAGAGGGGATCTTAAGAATCCTGTTAAGTGGCTTTAAGCCAGACATTGGGAACATGGTATCCGTTCAAATCCATCCCTCCCATTTAATATTTACCATACAGCGAGGTTAACATTTAGAAAAAGAAATCAGGAATGTGTTTTACAACATGTTCAGGTTATATTAGAGGAAGTTAACCTGCATTTGCGTGGAAAACCATTTAAGAAAAAACTGCCTCAGTGCACCCGTCCGGTATTCAAACCTCGATCTCCCTGTCATAGGTAGTCTAGTCTCTTGCGAGAGTGGCGGCTTATACCAAGGTATTTAAAGAGACTTGCTAAGTAAGTATCAGAATTTGATAAGATCCTCTAGGAAATGACACCCGATAAGGTGAGCACTTACTAAACCTAAAGCTGTGTAATATCACTGTCATCAGAGAGAAGTTACCTTGAGAATAGACTGTGGGGCATCCGAAGAGGACCCCGTCAGGTAGCGCCCTGGGGTGGTGAAGCTGGTCTGTGTGCCCATGCTCCTTCGGATGTGGGGCGATTGGAGGAGACGCAGCGGGTCATCGATCCTGCCAACACGACACCTAACTAAAAAACTAGGACCTGCGATTGATTATCTCTTTTAAAAAAAATAACTGATTAAACCAATTCTACTTTCAAATAATGTCAACAGGGCAAATGATGCGATTTACTTTTGTGTCTTTATTGAGGGAGAATAAAGGTCACTTTTCCGTGCAGTGAAACTATTTGGGCTTCAGTGATGATGTTAGTTACTAACTTGTCTAATGTTTGTTCGGCGTAACGGGCTCGTTTGAACGGAGTCACCTCACACATGTCGTCATCATCGTCATCATCCTGGGTACTCTCTGGGGCACAGAGAAGCTTAGGGATCACATCAGGAACCTCCGGCCTGGAACTAAACAACCTCCTTAGAGAGCGACGTAACCATTTTAAAAGAAAGGTTTTCTTTAGTGCACCCTTTCTCGGTTTAGGTTGTACACAGCTATGTCCTAACCACAATACTGTAATAGATATGAGGTTGAATTTAGAGGAAGTTTACCCACATTTGCTTGGAGGGAGAGTGTAAACCAGTTGAATAAAAACCACCCTTAATACAACAGACCAGGATTAGAACCATGATCTCCCCATCATCAGAAGTTAAATCTAGTAAAAGAGTGATGCCTAAAAACCAGAGGTTTAGGAACCCTTTACACTACTAATTATGTAATGGTTTGAGAGAGTGTGTACCCACATTCGCGGGGGGAGAGTGGAAAACCATTTTAGAAAAATCACTCTCATTACACCCAACCAAAATTCAAACCTTGATCTCCCCATCATCAGTAGTCTAGTCTACTGCGATAGTAGCATATTATACCACTCAGCTACCGAAGCGAATATCTTTCTATAGATGTTTACAGTATCAAAATTTAAAACATCAAAATATTTTGTTTATTGTAATATATTTACCGCATCTTAGCACACATTCAGAAAGTCCTCAAACTATATCTATTTTTTATTAATGATAAATATCTTGATTAATAAATAAATACCATTATTTGTTAGACATAAAATATTTATTCTTTCCAAAACAATTATTTTTAGTGATAAGTTGACCTCGGTAATCTCAAAGTAAAGTTCCCGCCTCAGGACCTGGTGTTTGTGGGTTCAAACCCAGCTAGTGTAAAGCTGTCAATCCCACGTCAAGTGTGGCATGTAAAGGAATCCTGGAGGGTACGTGAGAATACCTTTCCCGAAAGAATTGGTATGCCCTTTCTATCTCGCTCATTGAAATTCTCGTGTGTTGATACAATCAGCCGGTTCAGAAAGCGCTCGTTAAATACCTCAAATAAATTAACAAAAAATATTTTTACTGCAGGAAGATTGTGTGTGTGTGTGTGTGTGCGTGCGCGCGTGTGTGTGTGCGTGTGTGTGTGTGTGTGTGTGGTTCTAATGAGAGATTTACCCGTCAGCGAGGGTGGCAGTGTGTGGGGTACACAGGAAAGGTGTGCTTTGCACGATGGAGTGACGAGTATGAGGAGTCTCGGGGATCTTCACCCAAGTCTCCTTGGCCTTCATCAGGGCCGAGTGGATGAGAGAGGACTTGCAGCGGGCCGGCTGGAGCCCCCCGGGACGAACGTTCACAGAGAGGGGGGTTGGCCGTTCGACTGAAACATGAAACACGATAGGTTGGAGGTGTTGGCACTACTGTCACATTTTACCTGCGTAAGTCATTTCAAAGAGAAGATGAACTAACTCGTATCACAAAATATGTTTTATTAAGATAAGAAATGTGATTAATAAAAATAATTTAATCACTGTTTATAATGTACGCATATTTATTAATTACACTTATGCATTAGGGATGACAAAGGTTGAATTTAAAAGTGTACCCACATTTGTGCAACAAAGGGAAAGAGGAAAATAATTTGGGATAAAACACTGTCAGTACACGCGACCAGTTTCCGAGCCCGATCCCCTTGTTAATGGCAGTCTAGTCTATCACGAGAGTGACACCTTAGACCGTGTGACTACTGAAGTGGGTGTGAGGTCGAGCATAGCTTCAAAATTCGAAATTACAATCTGAATCTTGTTAGGATTTGTATTTGATTCAAAATTCTGAATCTTTACTATTAAAAAAAAAAAAAATTAAGATGGAATTTAAAATTTCAAATCTAAGCAAGTCCCAGATTCAGATGCGATTGAATTTGAAATTATTTTATCTTTCCTGTTCTTTTCCTTGTATATGTTTTATTCCCAGAAATCATTCCTTCCATAGGTTTATTATTTAACACTGAGAATAAAAGTACTTCCAACAACTTGAATAATTTTAGTCGCATTTCAACTGATATTTCCCTCTGAACAAACCTGGGCTTGTTCTGAATCGTGATTATTGTTAATGTTATTGAGGTTGAGTGCAAGAGTCTGAACTGACAGATTGTCTGACCTTGTTGCCAGTTGACAAAAACATCTCTTTTGTCGAGACAGTGCTGTGTTATCTCTCTGGTGAGCGTCGGGAGTGTGTTGGCGTACGCCCGAAGCCAAGTCTCTCTGGTGGTGCTTTCGTAGTTCTGGTGGCGCCTGCGTTTCAGCGGGTTACTGCCTCTTTGCGCCATGCGCCTTTTCTTGATCAGGTCATTCCTCTCTAGCGCCTCAATTATTCTGTTATAAACAAGGAATTTAAGTTATGTCACATACACTTTCTTTTAATCAAATCTAAAGCACTAATACTAATCTCTGAATCTAGAATCGGAATTTTGAATTAAACATTAAAAGGAGGCTAGAAGGGAAAGGGCTATACTTGGATGACAGCTCAAAAAGTCACTAGAAATAGTCTCTAATATGCCAACAGCTGACATCTATCTCTTTGGATCACCGTAATGAAAACATGTGATAGTTAATCACAGTAATTTTGGCATATATTATTTATATATTGAGGTCGGACACAAAGCTTATTTATCTTTTATTCCACTTTAAAAAAATATGATTCACAGCCCTTCCCCAAAAGGTCTAACAAAAATAGCTCCAAAATGGCGACCGACGGATTTAAACCATGGTTGAACATGATGGAAACAAGTTTTTTTACAATGATGCAGTTAAATCTCAAAGTTTACAATAAAAACACACACACACAAAATACATAATTATGTAATTTTTAGGATACATAAATCCCTGTATTCAGCAGAAGAAAGTTTGTCTGTTTAGACTTCCCGCAACTTACAGTTACTGTGTTTGCCCTTTATGTTATTCCTTTAACAAGTTCCTATCTAAGTGTTCTATCATTCTTTACAAATTTCATTTTTCTCCCTTTTGTGATTTGTTTTTCTTTTTTAGGAAGTTGTGTTGCGCATTTTACACTCCTCCCTGATGAGTTCTGATAGAATTTTAAACCTAGGCCGAGGGATTGGGCAGTAATGATCGATTTTCAAGAGGCAGCCATCACCTCTTCGTCCAGTGACAGCAATGTAAAGCGTCAAAGTCATATTGTGTTTGTTCCATTTAATATATTTTTTATCTACCTTTCTTGTAACTTTTTCCAAATATACAGTAGCCCCATGACTTCTTTGGTGCTGACTGACAGCTCACAGCTGACAACTAAAAGCTTTGAAAAGTTACCAGACCAAATTATGTATCCCTACGCCGAACCATATAATCTGCAAACACGTGTGTTTAGCAGCTGTCACTTCTGACGGTCAAAATTTAGGTATATACCTAAATGTTGACTGTCAGAAGTCAGCTGTGAGCTATCAGTCAGCACCAAAGAAGCCATGAGGCTAATGTATATTACAGGTTAATAATGTAAGGCATTGCTAGCAGTGTCTATTTAAAACTTTTATTTTTCTCTTTCCCTCTTGTGAGTTATAGTAACTATTAAAGGTAGTAAGTATTGACCTCTCTTGTTTGAGGTAGTAAAACACTTCAACGTCGTCAGCCCTCGGAGAATCAAGGCTGTCCAAGAACTTCATGAGGTGACCTTCCTCCAAGTCGGACAACTGAAGCGATATCACCGTCTTCAACTTGTTCTTCAAGATGCACCCTGTAAAATACACGAGTTTGTAAGGAACAGAGGGGGGACTTATGGTGTTAAACTACATTTCTCAGTTTTTACTGCTATCAAAAAACAATCAATCATGTTTATATCACGATTTTAAATTACTTGATTCTTAGTTTTCTAACTATATCAAATTGTATTAGATTTGGAAGAAGGCAAAGAGAAGAAAGGTAGATGGAAAACACCATATAGATTTTACAAAGAGAAGAAGAACTCAGCAATTTACATTGCTACCGCTGGACAGAGGCAATGAAGAAAATTGATCATCATTGCCCAATCCTGCGACCGAGGTTTAGCTCTATCGGAACTATTCTGAGGAGGAAGTGTGAAAATGCACAACGCAACTTACTTGAAGAGGAAACAAACAAAACACAACTAAACAAAATGGAGTAGTTTTCACATTGCCTTCTGATGAGTTTCGATAGGATGATACCTAAGTCGGGAGTGGTAACGATCACATTTTTTTCATTTCCTCTTTGTCCAGTGGCAACAACGTAAAGTGTTAAGTGTATTCGTTCTGTTTATATGTTTTCCATCCACCTTTCCTGTACCTTATTCCAAATATAATATAATACTTAGGTATATAGTTATTTAGCAAAGCCCCCATTACCCCTAACATTATCATATTTTTTTAAATATTTGAACTTTTATTCTACTTAACTTTAATTGAAAAAATCGATTTCGCACACCCATAGTAAATTTTATAGCACGGTTAGCAAATGTGTGTCAACTGTTTAATGTTAAATTTATGTGAAGTGGTAAATGCGGCACTACCTTCTTTTATTCCCGGTGTTTACTTTGTCAATTAAACCGCAGCCGATGTTACTTACCAGAGTAAAACAAGTTGAGCAACTCGGAACAGTTTCCTGTGTGCGATGGACCCGCTGGAATCGAAAGGCGTCGTAAATCAGACCGTTGCTCAACAGAACGGTCTGATGCAGGCTGAAAAACAATATAATTAGAGATGGATAGAATACACTCGTTCAGAAAAAAACTATTATTCATTTTACCACCGATTTTACCTTAAACGGAAATAGAAGCATAGTAGAACAATAGAAAATATACACAGTATTATATCTACAGTAATGGAAATTGATAGAAGTAAAGGCAAATAAGTGCAAATTTAAACAAAAAACCAAGCAAAAGAAAGAGTAAAAAGTGTCTTTCCTCATCCTTCTTTTTGTTTTGTAATGACAATAATGTCAAGATATTTCTCTAGTTGTGTTGTTTGACAACTTCTATTAGAGAAGACAGAAGGAAGATAGCATATTTAGAGTATCGACAGATATTGATAGGATTAACTTGAAATGGTCAACAGTTGTTTGGCGGGTGAAAGCAAAATATCGGATTGCCAGTGACAAGGAGGCCAGGGTTAAAATCCGATCTAATGTACTAGAAATGTTTTTTTCCCTCTAAATGATTATTCACTCTTTCTTAATCGCAAATGCATGTAAAATTATTGTAAATAATAACTACCTCATCTCTAAATTATAGGTGTAACTAAATCCCGGGCAGGTAGTAAGACGCGTTACACAAAATAAAAAAGTTCAATTTCTAACCAAACTAAAGTGGGAACTACTCACAGGACATCCTGAGAGTCCTGAACCACCGGGGACCTCACAGTGATGTATGACATGGCCATCTCGGGGTGACCATGAAGCAGGAACGCCCTTATGATGGCGCGATGTTGCCAAGGTCTGAGGTCCTCTGGCCGCACCATCACTTGCGACAGAAGGTTCAACGCATCCTCAAACTCTTTGTGGTCCAGGAACCAAAAGGCCTGCGCCACTTTGATCACACTGGGGCTCATGCTGAACGTTGTCGGGAACTCGACAAACTTCTCCACGGCAGAGGCGTACCTCTCGTCCTTGTGCAGTTCGAACGCCAGGTCCAGAAGCACGTAAATGACGATGCAATGCTTGACGGTCATGTCAGTATTTGTTTGAAGGTAGGTTTGCAGTAAGGACTGGACGGAGGGAGGAGGATACAGCCCGACCCTCCGTCAACTTTCCAGAGAGCCGATAATCTGTCCGAGTCGCCGCATTCGTGACTCACCAGTCCGTCTATCAACAACATATCCTCGCCCGGTGACACGGCTGTTGAACGGAGCGGCGCCTCCAAACCTAGAGCTTTCATTTCCTCGCGGCGCCGTTGGTAGAAGGCGTGAATAGTGGTCACGGGATAGGGCACAGTGTAACAAGAAGTGTGCTCGCTATCGACGGGGCTCAGGTAAAAGTCCAACACCCAGAAACCACTGGATAACCTCCACATACATGGTTAGAAGCTCTAGGACTTCGGTTCTTTTGGTCAAATCACACACCCCCGGGGGTTTGGCCGCACAAGCCGCCTCAAAGACGACATGGAGCCGTTTGAAGAGGAGCCCACAATGGCGGAGCCTACGACACCAATTACTGTCCAGGCCAAGGCCCGTCGTGTCAAATAGAGGTTTGCCTGGAACACAAGGGAGTCACAAATAAATATAAGCTCCGAATGTTAAGTTTCATGGACATATCAATAAAAAAACACTAGATAAGGATAAAGCTGTGATATAGTCATGTAATGAAGATGGAAAATACCACAAGGGAAGTCAAGAAAGAGACGGGAAGAGCAGATAACAACAAGTGTGAAAGTGAAAAGAAAATAATGGAATCAATTAAAGGATGAAGAACGGCAGAAGGACATAGGAAGATGGAAGCATTTTACTAAACAGAGCCGGCCACAAGCTAGAAACAGTTGATGTTGATAATTTCCCAGACACAGATGTCTGTTTGTGTTTCTCTATTTAGATGGTTGCACACTGGTTTGGGTTGGTTGGTTTTGAAATTTGATTGATTCTTTTGTGTTGATAATATAGAGAAGTGCCGCCAAAGCTGAGCATGTCTCTACTAGTGCACACAGCCCTGATTTCTTGTGATTAGTTCAGAGCTCGTCATGTGACATCATCTCGGTTATTCACTTGTGTTTCCACAATAACTCAAGAAGAGAGCCAGACAGAAGGTTTGGGGGAAGTCATCTTGTACTCACAGAGCTCGTCATGTGACAACATCTCGGTTATTCACTTGTGTTTCCACAATAACTCAAGAAGAGAGTCCAGACAGAAGGTACTCACAGAGCTCGTCAATCTGTTGCCGCGCCAACACAGTCCTGCCCCACGCCCAAGTCCAACAACATCTCGAACGAACATCCCTGTCCACTGTAGCACCCGTCTGACCACTCGTTCACGCAGCGAGTAAGAACCCCCAGCAGGTTCTTGTCTAGAGCGAGATTGAGCAGAAAGTTCCGCTGCTCAGACTAAACACAAAGAGACCAAAAGATGAAAATATCATACACTATAGTAATGAAATGAATTAGCGCCTAATGGCTTGGAAATGTATAATAATAGTGTACAATAGACCCATGGCTTCTTTGGTGCTGACTGACAGCTCACAGCTGACGGCTAAAAGCTTTGAAAAGTTACCAGACCAAATTATGTATCCCTACAGCCGAACCATATGATCTGCAAAAACATGTGTTTAGCAGCTGTCACTTCTACGGTCAAAATTTAGCTATAACTAACTTAATGTTGACTGTTAGAAGTCAGCACAAAAAACTCATGGGGCTACTGTAGAAAAAATGTACAGTGATGTAAAGTATGTGATAGTGAAGGAAGCCGTACTGAAAGGATAGTTATGTTAGGCCCAGATAAAAAAAATACACTCTCTTCATTTCTTCTCTTCTTAAAACTATTGCACTATTACACTTCACACTTCTGCATTTACACATTGTTTTATAGTTTTGGAAATATTCCTTAATCATTTGAAGAGACACATTGAGAAAGATATTGAACTACATGTGTCAGACCTGTGGTTCAACCAAGAGCATCAGTCTACTCTCTTAACCTGATGAAGCTGTCTGTGACAGTGAAAGCTTGTCCTTGAAAATGTGCTTGTGTGTTTTTTAGTGTTCTCTCTGAACAATTTCTACTCCACTATCACCAAGGTAAGTGTGCTAGCTATCCCTCCTAATCTAAACCATGATTTAGCCTAGTGTTCTATTATAGTGTCTATTCAACTTGACCAATGAGATCCCCGACCTTTTCCCAAATTTCCTCTGATTATTTCCTAAAATTCCCAACTCAATAGTATGTCACACCCTTCTTACTCGCTCCCCCCTTCCCACCTCGTTTTTCTATTCTATTTATGAATAATAAGAACTTTTAAAATTTGAATAATTTGTTTTAATTGCTATTAAAATTGTTTACCATATTTATTCAACTCTATAGAATAGCAAAGAAACAACAACAAAAAACGTAAATAATACAAAAGTTCATTTTTACCTTCAATTAAACCCTCATCGAGTCAAATAATTAAGAAAAAATATAAGAAACAGTTGTCGAAAGCATAATCTTTTAAATTCACCAATTATGGTTGTTAATTGAACCAAAATGTAGCAGATTACGGCAAATAAACTAATATCAGAAAGATTTGATTACTATTTGTTCTTAATTTTGCCATTTTCTTAGTTGAACATACTTTAATTGAGAGCTAATAATCGAATTATAGAGAATCGTAATATTAAGATTGATTCTTGATTATTTCGACGCTAGTATGAACCGAGAATATCGAGGGATCATAGAATCGAGTTTGACATCCCTAATAGATGTATTATTTCTGTCCGGCTATTCTAGAAGCGGTAACTCACCACTGAGACAGAGTCCATGCTCGACACGTCAGAGAGCACTGGTCTGAGCCCCGCAAAGTTGCAGCGGTGGAAGAAGTCGTTGGGGTGCAAGAAGGTGGCCGCCCCGCTCTTGGCGAGCTGAGACAGCAACAAGAGTTGGGTGCTGGTGTGCGACAATGACACGCCCCCTCTCTCCATCAGACACACACACTCTGAAAGAACGGTTCCATACCTTCAGTCACGACCATGAGGCGATAGCGGCTCAGTCCGTGTCCATCTTGGATATACACGGAAACCAGGCAAGATACAATTTGGGGGTGCGCAAGTCCACTTTTTAAAACTGAAGCGAGCGCAAATCGAATATATAAAAAAATTTGAAGCTGAATCAAAGTTTGAATATATTATTTTAGTTATTTTACGATTGAAAAAATATATTGCGGTTATTTATAGAACTTTATGCACTAAATTTAGATGGAAAATGTTTTATTGCACAAATGTTTGTAGTATTTCGTGTTACTCTGATAAATCAAATTGTTATCACAACACGCAATTCAATTTCTTCAGATTTTTTTTCATATGGATATTAATTTTTAATGTAGAAAACAGCTCAGAATGGCTATAAATTAACATAAATTGAGTATTTTAAATGTCTATATTTTTATTGGCGAAGTTGTTTCAAAGTGAAGTCAAAGATGGTGTTCTCTTCGAAGCCAAATCAAAGTTGCAAAGCTTTGCACACCCTTATACAATTCATAGTATAAATAATACCAATACGATCACAGCGTAAAAGTAAACAGACCTTTTACATGTTTCTATCTGTATCCTATCATTCTTTACCATTTTCCATTTTCTCCATTTTGAATTTTTTTTATTTCCTCTTTTAGGAAGTTATGTTGCATGTTTCACATGACTTTCTGATCAGTTCCGATAGAATGAAATCTAAGTCGGGCGATTTGGCGGTGATGATATATTTTCTTCAAGAGGCAGCCATTACCTCTTTGTCCAGTGGCAGCAGTGTAAAGTGTGAACTGTGTTGTTCTTTTCATTGTAAAGGCCATTTTGTGTTCGTCCCTTTTATATGTTTCTATCAACCTCTCCTAGGCCTTTACAAATATAAAACAATTACCTCATAAAGCGAAAAGAGGTTTTCTTTATATTATTATTATTATTATTAGCACCGCGTCTTACTACCCATTCGGGTTATACGCACTCACGCTAATGTGTATGGTAGGGTGATTGTGAGATGAAATGGAGGACCTACAGTTTAACGTGGGATCCGAACCACGGTGGAGGCCTGTCATCCCCACATTCACAAGATGTCTTGTCAGAGGTGAAGGAAGAGTTTGGTAATCAGATAAATCTGTGCCGGGACCGAGTATTGAACCCGGACCACCAGCACAGAAGTCCGACACCTTACCCCTAGACCACCAGGTCACCTTTTCTTTATAGAATTATCGTTTTAGTTTGTGAACTTAAAAAACATAACTGTGATTATCTTGAACTTGGAACAAATATTTGTCCTTTCAAATGAGATTCATCACAGGTTTCGCGAAAGCAAGGTTTGCGAAAAGTAGGTATCCTTTTACCCCTTCATGTTATCCACATACATACACTATTGTTCTAGGAAGAAGAAAGGTATAATTTAGAAGAAATATATTCTCATTCGTGGGGTGGGAAAGTCGGGAACGTTTAGGTAAAACCACCCTTAGTACCCCTCCCGACCGAGATTTGAACCCCAATCTCCCCATCACCAGTCATTAAGCCCCGATCAAGAGTGGTGTGTGAAAATCGTGCAACCACTGTGGCAGATTGAATAGCTGTCAAGTTTGTTTTCAGTACCAACATGATTCTTGCGTGTGACAAATCAATACATCAGGTTATTTGAAATTATGTCCAAAAACCTTTAAACTGTTTATAGTAAAGCACAAATTGTATCCAAGTCAAACAGAATAATTTAATATCAAGCCGATGTGAAATAATAAATCAGCTTCCATGTCTAATAAATACGTGCAATACTTAGGTTACTCTCTACAAACATTGAACTCACCAAAAGTGAGCGCAGATGGAAAGAAGTGTTCATCGAGTGCTTGTATACCCTTGTAGCGCCTGACGCTTCCCGCCACCACCCTGACTTCTAACATCGGCCCATTGGGGGTACAGGTTTCCAACACATCCTTGAGGACCTGCACACCCAGGAAACTAGAGAGGGTGTGGGGTCCCAGACAAGAAGGGCTTTTGGGCATCTGCGCCTTGTACCACATGTTGAGGTCGAAGAGAGTGAGGTACACCACCCCCTCACACTCCCAGGAGAACATGCACAGACTTAGGTCAGTCTCGGTCTCCCCTGTAACACAACCAGGACCACCATCGCACGAGGTCTACCAACACTACAATAAAGAATGGAGCACAGTGTTTGTGTGAAAAGCTATTATTTATTAATTAAGTTGGGGTCTAATTCACTATTTTACGAATTCGAGTCTTCAATCTACCTTCAAATACCAAATCTGAATTCGAATCTTGGGAAAAATTATGAACATAAGAGGAAACATAAATATTGATTAAAATAATAGAAAATAGAGAATTGAATTCAAAATTCAAATGGAGTGATCCATTGTTTGTGTTATTTGTACTCCATTCTTCTCCGTTTTGATAAAGGTAACAATGCTGAAATATTATTTCTGTTGTGTGTGCTGTGCAGTGTGTGTGTGGTGTGTGTGACTACTTCTACTATAGAAGAGAGAAGAAAGGAAGAAGATGTCACCTTTGTGCATTGGATTCTTCCCACATTTTTCTCTTTCCTTAGGTGGGCTTTCTTCATCAAATTTACTCTTAGTAGTTTATTTTTCCTTTTTTTTAGTTTTATCTTTCCTTTATTATAAAATTATCTAGCCATTGGGCCACCTCATTTTTGAAACAGAAAATAGAGATAGTAATTAAATGTTAACATTTTTTCTTATAATCCTCTTATTATAATATTCACTCAGTTAAGTGTTAAATTACTGGCTCGAATACCATTAAGGATTCAAGTACTATCCCTGATCTTAATACAATTTGTTTCGAGAACTATCTAACACTAAATATCGGAAAGCAGGCAAACATCTCACCATCGTCACGGTTCCTGCCATTGTCCCTCTTTGAGGGCAGTTTCCTTGTAAGGGTGTAGCAGCCGAGACAGTGGGAGTTCAAGTTTTCCGACTCATTCACACTCAGCTCCAACTCAAACACATGGTAGGCCTGCACGAAGTCCTGGGAACAAGATAAATTACTTGCAAACTATGTGGCAAACTAATCGTGTGAACAACTTTCCTCAAGCTTTGCTGGCAAACAAGTTGTTATTTTATTAAGGGTATCCAAAATTCACTTTTTAAATTCAAAGCTAGCTCAAACAAAATATATTAAATAATAGATGTTTTAGAAACCTATTCGAAGTTATAACATTTAGAGTTAATTGTTTTCTGCTTTGAAAAGTATTGTATTGTGTTTATTTATATCACTTTATAACCTAAAATCACCTAGAATTTTTTTGTTGTACAATTTTTGCCTTATCCCATTCTAATCTGATAAATCAAGTTATTATCACAACATGATATTCATTTCATTCAAATTCTATTAGGGGTAGTTTAAAAACTTTGAATATTTGTTTACTTCAATTCAAGAGTAAAATTCCAGATTTGACAATTACAAAGCTCAAAAAAAAAAATCAAAATCAAAACCCACATTTATGTTGGGCTTTTGATTTCTGCTGTCATTTCCATTAAAAATTAATGTCAGTGTATAAAAAACTTAAGTAACCAAATAACATTTTGTGATAACTTAATTTAAAATTTGAAGGCAAAATATATTAACTGCTTGTAATTTAACATTTTATAAATTATATGTAATAAATAAATTTATATAGTTGTTCAAAGTATAATATTTTTTATCCACCATTAAACTTTTTTTTAAATATCAGAATTTTGATTTGGCTTCGAGAATATTACATACTATTCGATTTGACTTTGCTTCAAATTTAAAAAGTGTTCTTCCCACACTCCTAGATTATTTCATATAAACATTAGTTTGATGTTTAACAACCCAAAATGGCAATTACAGTATCAAAAATAGACTAAATATTTTAGCTGTTGTTGTCGAGGCCGAGACAAAGTTTTGATGCTTCAAACACCCCTAGTTCCTACATTTGCTACCAATGTACGTTATATTCACCATGTAGAGAAAGCCATAGCCATCGACCAGGTCCCGACTCTTGTATTCTAACATGTACATGAGAGCGGTGCAGTTCTCCATGGGGTCCCCTTCACACACGGCCCACACGTAGCAGTAGCTTTTGGGATCATCGCTTGCCTCTTGGAACGCCAGGTGGGTGATGGCTTGAGACGAGTCACGTAAGACTGGACTTGTATACCTGTACAAGGATTTAGTCAGTCAACATTAAATGTAGGGCTTACCGTGTCGATAATTTGAGTTCAACTTGAATTTTAGTAGCTGCTCAAACAAAACTATTTTTTTAAACAGAAAAAATTCAATACTAGAATTTTCAATCCTATTTTGAACATTTCAAGTTAAATTAATTTGATTCAATATCAAGTTTTTTTAGCACCATGCCGTACTAACTGTTCAGGTTATATGCCCGCGTACTAATTATGATAGTGGTTTTTAGGGGTTAGGGAATATATATTTATAGGAAGTGTACCCGCATTTGTTTGGAGGGAGAGTGTAAAAACACCTCTCAGTACGTCAGCCAAACCTCAATATTTTCATTGTAAATACCATATTGTGTTTATTCCTTTTTTACGTTTCTAACCACCTTTCCTCCACCATCTTTCAAATATAATACAATTACCTCATAAAGTGAAAAGAGATTTTTCTTATAGAAAGATAACTTAAGCATAAATATGGATATAACAGAATAATAGGAAGTATTAGTAGTGGTTATATGTTAGCATCCATGAATGAAGGATTACATTAGGTTATGTGTTAAATTGTTGGTCTGGGAGTTTGGTTCCCAGGTACATCCTATAATAATATTACGTTGACCCTTAACCATAAATAAGCAATAATTGAGATCTTAAAAAAAAACTTTTTTTAGAATCTTGACTCCTATAAAGTTCTCAAATTCTTGACTGCTTAGGATTTAGAGTCCAAGGATATGATCCCTATGTGTATATAATATATTATATTGTGACAAGAGAGGTCCCAGAAAGCAAGATTAACATACTCTAGTGCCATGTGCATGACACTCCAGATCTGGAAACGGCCCGTGTTGAATCCGACGAGGAGACTCGCAATGCTGGGCACATACTGGACACAGGTTATCATCCCGTCATCCTGGGGTCTCGCCTCCCGCTGGGACACTCCCTCCAGACAGCATGGCTCTGGAACAATAACCACCCGACTGATTCTATCGGTGTTCTACTCTCCTTTGTTTAACACCGGGATTACGATCAACTAACATCCTCAGAACATAACAACCGTGTGGGATCAGGACAGGACACGACATGACGTGATGTAACAACTCGAGCAGAACACATAGCTATAATAAATGTTGACCATTTTAAAACACTTAAATTGAACTCGAGCAGTTGAGGTTTATCAGGCTACACATAATTAAAATATAAGCTTTACTGGACATTCAAAATAAAGTGTAAGACAAGGCCACGATGTTTTAAAGTTCACAAGATGAGGTCAAACAAACTAAACTGACAAGTCATCTCTGTACGATAACAAGAACAACCCAAATGAGGTACTAAATATCTGTGTTGACATTGCTAGCAACATGATTGGTTGAACAGGGACATGTGATAAACTTTAATTAATAAAGCATGCTGTATCATGTAACTCAAGGTGAAAGTTTTCTCCTGGACAACTCTGTATTAAATGAATGTTTAGTTGATGGTGATCATGGCGTAGGAGGTATAAATATGCCTCGTAATTGTATTTTATCATGTTTGTAGGGTTTACCAGTATAGACCTTGCTATTTATCCCACCTAGACTAAAGTCACGTAGTGTATCTTTAATATAAGTTGTGCTGGTTGCGGCCTGCACTTCCAAACATCTGTGGAGGTTTTCACTATATTCATCAACAGACGGCAGCATGACTTGATTGTGGGCTGACCCCATGGAGGGTTTTTAATGGATAGTGTTGTTTTATGGTGGTAAAGTGGTGAGACTGCTACTAACTCTTCCTAATATGGTGCTTAGCTTAATTTAATTCTATAAAATGTGTGATACCTAATGCCAGATTTTTTGTTTGTTTTAATTATAATATGTATTTGTAATATTCGACTAACCCTTTGTTTTAGGTATATTAGTATTATTATTTAGCACCACGTCTTACTACCCGTCCGGGTTATACGCTCAAGTACTAATTACGCTAATGGGTTAGGAATTGGGAAGGCTGAATTTAGAGGATGTGAACCCGCATTTGTGTGGAGGGAGGGGGGAAAACCATTTAAGGAAAACCACCCCCAGTTCACCCGACCAAGATTCGAACCCCGATCTCCTCGTCTTCAGCAGTTTAGTTCAACATGAAACTAGTGTGTTAGCTAACTACATTCGGTGTAGTTTTAGCTGCTTTGCGCATTATTTTTTTTCTATGCAAAAAGTTGTGATTATTTATGTCCAAACTTCTTGATGTATTTGTTTAATTCAGGTCATACGCTTATGTACTAAATACACAAAAAGTAGGATAGGTGTGAGGAAGTGTCCCCGTATTTGCATGAATATAGAGTGTGGAGAAACAATTTAGGACAAACCACCCTCAACACAACCGACATGATTGAACGAACCCCACTCTCCCGTCATTGGCAGTCATCTATTACGACAGTAGCAGCTTAGACCATGTGGCCCAAAGCGGGTTTATTAAGCACCTATAAAGCTGTAAGTTAAAACACAGACTTTAAAGAGTTGGATTAACATTTTGAATCATATTAGAAAATGGAAGAAAGAATCATTATACAATCTATACTTATAAAATAACATGTCCTGACTGACTGATTCATCATCGCCGAGCGCAAACTATCAAGGCTACAAGCATGAAATTCGGACTGTATATTCATTTTGTTATGTAGGCACCCACTAAGAAAGGATTTTAGAAAATTCTACCCCAAAGGGGTCAAAATAGGGGATGATAATATGTATGAAAGTCCGTCATTTTGAAAGTTACATAAACAAAATTTTGTATTTCGGTTATTGACGTAAAACAAATAAATACGTGTTTCAGGAATTTTGGAAATTTTATTTAATAAGGGATAAAAAAGGGGGTGAAAGTTTGTATCGGACTTGCATTATTTTTGATCTGAGGTCAAGTTATGGTCATCAACGTAAGTAATATTTTTAATTAATCTGTAAATACATATGTATATTTTCGTATTTGTATATAATTAACTTCCACACGAGCAAAGCCGCGGGCAACAGCTATCTAGTCAAGTATATATGAAAGGTGAAGCTTGAAGACTCATGATTAAACTTACGGAAATCAAACCTATCTGGATTGAGAAATTACACCTGTACACAGGCCAAAGGTCTCTGGTTCGATTTCCATGTGCAGGAGTGATTTTTCAATGTATTCAAACAGAAGAGTTTGTAACAGACCCCCAACATAAGGTGTCGCCATCGAGACGTGTAGATCGATATTTATTGTCAAGCTAATGATAGCACAAAGTTGTTTTTAAAATGTCTCACCATTGAGCAGTACACAGAGGTGGTCTCCCGTACGAGCGGACATCATTCGTTTCTTCTCCATCATGTTGGGGTCACGCTCGTTAACACTCACCGGGATCAGTAGGCTGCAGTTGAGCTCGTTCCTCAGAACCAAGTCATTTCTCAGGTCTGCCAACAATTAAGAACAAACATAAATGTGATAAAACTAGCACAATAATACATAAAATAAGTTAATTTATTGATCAAAAAGGTTTTCGTTCACAGAAGAACATTTTTTAAATTTTTTTATTCAATAGTGATAATTATATAAATCCTGGTGTTGGCAGTGAATCAGGGTGAATAACACCCAGTCCACCCAGGGGAAAACTACCCGGGGAGCGCTTGGTGTGATCATCACGGCAAACACTCTGAGCAAACCTGCCTTTGCCGAACTGTAGCTCACAAAAAAAAAAAACTATCCCTCATTTTCTTTTCAAAGTCCCCAAAAATGGCGAAAAATTTGGGACACAATCAACAACGGTGGGACACACACTCGATTAGAACGTGAAACACTCAAGAGCGTCAAGAAACAATCAACAATGGCAGAAAACATTCAATAAAGGTGTGAAATATTCAATACTAGCTGGAAACCTTAATAACGGTGTATAACACTTAATAACAGCGAGAAACACTTAATAAAGGCTGTACAAACTCAATAGCGGCTGGAAACATCCAAAAAACAAATTTAAATATAAAACAAACTTAATTAAATAATTCATAAAAAGAAAATATGTTGAACAAAATGTTAGAGATTTTTATAAAATTTAATATGAACAAATTTCAGAGACTGAGCATGGATAATAAGTGGAAAATGAACAGTTAATTACTATGTCTACCCTAGCTAAGCCCCTAGAAAGAATCATATTAGCTCTAAATCATATTTTAAAATTTGGAAAAAAATAATGATTTTAAGTTGTATCTCAAGTTTGAATATTTTTTTTTATGAATTCTTGAATCTTCAATATACTTCCATATTTATTTATGAGAAACAAGAGATTGAAGACGACTGTTTGGCCGTGATAGCGCAACCCACCTTCTTCGTACGCCATGCGGCAAAGATCCAGGAGCAGAAGATGACCGTTGATGAGACCCACAGAAACAATCCCACTCATGGAGTTGACCAGCCTGGGCAGGGGGTAGCGACTGCCCGTATCCTCGTAGCCGTGATCCACTACACACATGCTCGACACCTGCGCACATCATTATTAGTCGAGGTATTTAGCACACACTTGCTAAACCGAGTGATTATACAAGCACACAACTTAAGAACTAACATAAATCTAGAATAGACACAACAAGCCTCTAAGCTGTTAATGTATCACCGTGTAAGAGGGGGGTTCCCCAATGTTACTAAAGATGAATTTTTTGACCATGCCGGTAATCGAACATGGGAACCTTAGCTCAGCAGACAGACACGTTACCAACTGGGCTAAGGTGTCACCATAACATAAATAGGCTAAATAATGTAACTTATATTCATATGAGGGAACTTCCAAATAATACAAACTTTTTTTGTGTGTGTGGTCAACATTGATAGCATTTTAAAATATCACAAGCGTGGTGTTATTTTGTAGATGTTTATCAAACGTGAAAGCTGCAGCAGAGATCACATGACTTGACGAACAAATATGTGAAGGTAGATTTAATAACTTCCCTAGCCTTCATATAAGATCCTTGATATTAAAATTGGACTGTAGCTATTAATTTTGTATAAAGAACATATATCTGAAATTGATTAAAGATGTGCTCAGATAAGAAATGTTGAGATTAAAAAGTCGCCTTTGTTTCTTCAACATTGAAACTCACAATTAAATAAATAACAATCTTCAAAAAAATTTTGATAAAATTACATACTTTAACAAATTATGTTTTACGAATCCCAATTCACTTGTGAATCCTGAATCCAAATCTTGTCAATATCAAATCAATATCAATATTGTTATAATCAGAACTTTCAGATTCCGGCCAGATAGTCTTATTGAGCTCCAAGACAATCATATCATCTTGTAGGAGGCCATCTAAAGCAACACTAACAGTTAAACCAACAACGCTAAGAAAATAATAAATTTAATACAAGATAGACCCCTCTATTCAAAAATAACAACTAAATATAAAATAGTTAGCAAATAGCTCAACAGATGGCTTGGAAAGTGCCGAAATACAGCGAGCACTTTTTAGCATTTAGGCCGGGAATGACAAATTAACGATGAGCACTTTCAAACGCTTGGGCCAGAAATGGGTTAACTTGGATCTAATCTAGCACTCGATTGTAAAGAATGAATAATTAGAGGATGTATAGTTTGAGAACCGCTCCATAGAGGTCAGGGCCAGAAAGTCTATATGAGATTTAATCAAAGTTTAATGGATTGTTTTAAAAACCTTTCGAATGAACGCCTTGGTTTCTACGTTGTTAGGAAAGTTTGCATACCTTGAGCAGTTACTCACCGGGGCTGGAACAGCAACCGCACGTAAGACCTTGGAGGATACAAAGTCAAAGACGCAGATCCTGCCTCCTTCAACGTCGGAGTTTAATCCTACCAGCAACCGGCGCACTCGCCCTGAGGTGGTACCGGCCGGGAGCTCTATCACGCACGTAACAACCGTCTGACAGTCCGGGAGAGGAACCCCAAACCTCCAGTAGCCGCGCCTCAAGCCAGTCTTCATACACACAACATCTAGTCGAGGGCCGTAGCTCAACCAAGCAAGCTTACCATCTAACAAATACAAAAGAAAATGTCTTCTCATCAAATATCAGGATTTTTTTTTTAACATCGGACACTGAGGATGAGTAACTTTTTATTATTATTATTATTATTATTATTATTATTATAATTATTATAATTATAATAATATATTATTATAATAATAATTATTATTAATATTATTATTAATTAATATTATTATTACTATTATTAAATATTATTATTATTAAATATTATTATTATTATTATTATTATTATTATTTATTAGCACCGCGTCTTACTACCCGTTCGGGTTATACGCACTTATGCTAATGTGTAATGTTAGGGTGATTATGAGATGAAATGGAGGACCTACAGTTTAACGTGGAATACGAACCACGGTGGAGGCCTGGCATTCCCCACATTCACAAGATGTCTTGTCAGAGGTGAAGGAAGGGTTTGACAATCAGATAAATCTGAGATTTTTAAATATATGAAATTAATGAAAACAACATTGTATTTAATTGAAAGTAGTGCTAATGCATTTGTTAGAGAAGTTAACACTGTTTGCCCTTATCCCATGGGTGCGACTATCTCCGAGGTGATGTGATAAAAAAAAAGTGAGAAGAGCAGTAGAAAGTAAAGTAAAGTAAATCAGAGACAACAGCTATGGCTTGATCAAAAGAGATGTGCTAGATATTTACCCCCCCAGTGCTTCTTAAATCATGGGTTTTACAGTCAATCTTCAGAACCATTTCAAAAATAAATATTGAAACCTGGAAATTCCAGGACTTTTCAAGGCCCAGAGTAATTTAAGGACTTTTCCAGGCCTTGAACAAAGACACATTAAATTTCAGATCTTTCAAGGACCGTATGAACTTTGATTCTTGTAATTATTGAATGTGTTTCAACTAATGCAATAATCTAAGCTTAATTAGACCTCGATGAGTTACATTTAGAGGAGATAGCTCGAAAACACATTTTTACTAAGAAAGATTTAAAATATAAATCTTTGTTAAATAATGTACAAATCCTGAATATGAATATTAGAAAAATAAAGATAGTCAGGCCTACTATGTTATAATAATTCTTAAGTTTCAATCAAAAGAATTAAGTTAGTATAATAGTCTTACACACCCAGTTAAATGTTAAATAAAGACCCTGGGGCATTTTATTCAAATTTGTTGAAAAGAAAAACTATGTTTTTGAATCGTTAAGTCTTGAATATCCTTAAGGATCGTAAGGCCCATTCTTTTATGGAGGTGTGTAGGTAAGCTTCTAATGATTTAAACTTCCCCAATATTTTTATAAGATTATTTTGAAACTCGGAAATTTCCAAATTGACAAAAAAAACAACGTATTCTTCCTTTAGCCTTTGAATTTGACAACCTACCATTGAAGAGTCCTCCCTTGACGGGATATACTCGATCTTCTTGGGGTTTGTCTAAATGAAGGTATTTAAGAACAGACGTTGGGAACTGCACCTCTCTGGAGACACGGCATCGATTTTCTTCTGGATTCATGACTACTTTAACATGCCTGAAAAAGAACATTGGATTCACATTTAAATTTTTGATGGTTAATAAAGAACTTAATTTTGTTTCACTTTGTATTGATTTTAGTTAAAAAAGGAACCACAACCGTTGGCCAGATAGCCATCTATAATAACATCAATTCAGAATCTTGAATCCCTAGCTACAGTTTCAATATCGGTAAGGTCAGAAGTTGCAGGGACAGATTAAAGCCCCATCTACAGAGTCTGTAAGCTCCGCATCTCTTAAAGTCCTTAGAAAGAGAAATCACATCTATACAGTATATAGCCGTAATCACGTGTGCATGCCTGCCAATAAGAAGGTAGGAAACAACGTCCAAATTAAATCCTTTAAAAGAAAATTTTCTAGAGTTAGGCACAAGCAGACGATAGATATCACAGCTACACAACATATTTTGATAAAACGCCCAGGATAGGCTAAATTTGAAAGGTAGGTTAGGTACAATCACAAATAATATATTTAATATACGAGCTAAATAGTGTAATTGTTATGATAATATAATTGGTGCTTTCATTTCGATGCACGCGCACACTTACTTTGCTGTGATTGATAGTCCTTAGCAGTCTGTATCGACTTGTCCTTAGAAAGTTAAAGTTTATTCAACTTCTATGGGGTGATAAGGATAAGGACTCTGTAGACAGAGCAATCTGTTAGTATTGAGTCGATCTCTTACAAAGTACTACACACTTTACGGATAAGGAGTTTGTAGATAGGCTTAGCACCAGTGAGAGATTGCTCTATTTAGAGTCTTAATCCATAACACTCCTTGTATGATTGTACAAAGTAATGCATTTTCCAATTGGTTTACACAATAGTCAGTGATTAATTGCTCAGTGTGTACACAACATTTAAAATCACGCGGGGATACGAATCTTAAAGTGTGTATTGATAGGATTTCCGCCTATAGATACATAGTTGGGACCCCACACCAATCATATAAAATTACCCACTGTTATTGATCAGCATAGAACCGATCCAGAGCAGAGGCCTATAAAGTGGTCCCCATTTATTTTGTTTTTTTGTTTGAACAAATCAACATTAAATGTGCTTAGAATTAAATGTACATTATTAAAATTCTTAATAAATAATACAAAAATTACAATATATTTTCTGGGATGGATACAAGACTACTTGGCGGTTAAATTTATTAATAGTCGATTAAAACAATGTGTTTACTTCAGCCTAAACTAAAATAAACAATAAAATACTTACTTACTAAACTATATTTAATGGAAACGTAAATTGATTGTATCATTAAATTGAACGAGTTTGATTTGTATAAATGGTTTAAAAATATAAAAACATTATGGACTCCATTTCAAATCAAAACATAGATCATAAGAGTAAATAAATTCTTAAATACATTAAATACTCTTAGTAAATTATTAATATTATACATCATTGATCTCTATGTCTGACTCTATTGTGTCAGAGAAAAGAAAAATAAACTTTAAGGTATCTCTTTCTCTTTTAAACACATTCAAGGAAAGGTGAGATTTTGGTTTCGTTCGTTAATTTGTATGAATATATTATATCTAGCAATGCACGTGAGAGTTAAATAAAATAAATAATTTAAAATAGGTATCAACAGATTAATCAAGTTCAAACATGTGAAATTTTTCTTTAAATAATTTGATGTAGCCTAATATTTACTATGAATTTGAAAGAAAGAATGTTTAAATGACCGTATCTCATACCAGAATCCTATCGTGTAGTAATATTTTGGTAAAATAAAATATATTCCAAAAGGGAATCTCTACGGCTGTTCTAGAAGGCCATTTATTCTACATAAATACTAATATATCAAAGATTTTACTCGTATTTATACACAATTACCTGTGATACAGAATTGTAACTGTTTCAATATAAATTTTTATTTGCCTAAATGTGAGATAATACTTAACTATTTTCAAACAATAAGAGTTTTATGCATAGGACACATGTTTTAACACAAGAACCTTGAAAGAAACCGTTAAATCTGACCCCCAATAATCAAGCAGACAACAAACATGAGCGCCACGCTTTGGTCCTTTGCAAGTGGTGTGTTTATATCAATCCAGCATAGTATAGTATAGAAATAACTGTTATACATAAATACATAAACACACCGTTCCATTAGAGAATAGTTAAGAAATTCCACATATATCTTTTAAAAAACTCCTACTTATCCATCTCCACCAACTTTATTCACAACTCCCTATCTTTGCATACTCCCTTCGCTTCAACAATATTCATATACCGAGTCATACATTCTCTTTTAATCTTAAAACTATTAATGTTTCTATTTTTCACACATTCGTCTAGAACACGAGGCCACGTCTTACATGCTTACCCCCTTACTTTTGATCTACACACTCTACTTTCGTATATTAGCTTTATCACTTGAACACAATCATCCTCTGAACATGTCCTAACCAACGTAGGACGTTTTTTCACATATAACTTTTGGATTCGCTTTAAAAACGCATCCATTCATTATTGACTTTGTCCATACTAGTTTTTCCTCACACATTTCCTAGATATCTCATTCCAACCACACGCATCTTGCTCTTGTGTTTCTTCTGACAAACCCACACTTGCCAACCATAAAAAAATGTTGGCGTTAACACAATTTTATATCTTGCTATCTTTGCCTCTTTCGATACCCCTCCATTCATTGCAAGAGTTACGATACATCCAACTATTCTCCGAGATACATTCATACTTCTGTCGATTTCACCATCTATCCTTCCATTTTTACAAAACATTCTGCCCAGATACACAAACTCATTCACTTGTTCTAGCCTTTTTCCATTTACACTAAGTTGTTAAATTGCTAGTCATTTCTTGATCCGTCTTTATTCAAAACATGCCAGGCCTCCACCGTGGTTCGGATTCCACGTTAAACTGTAGGTCCTTCATTTCATCTCACAATCACCCTACCATTACACATTAGCGTAAGTGCGTATAACCCGAACGGGTAGTAAGACGCGGTGCTAAAATAATAATAAATAATAATAAATAATAATAATAATAATTTATTCAAAACAATCACCTTAGTTGTGGAAACATTTATATGAATATCCATTCAGCCTGTCGCCAAAGTCAAACGATTTAATGTATTCTGCCATCTTGGCTTCTTTAAATACTACCACATATCTAGCTATATTTTATAGTAATTTAATAATATTATGTATGCTATAGATATCTATAAATATTAACTTAGTTACAATTTTGTTTAGTATTCTGTTTTATGGCCGATCTATATCTATTATGTATAGGATTGTATATAATTGGTATTACCTATAGTTATACTTAGCTATTGCACAAAACTATGATACAATTAATTCATATTATTTAATATAAAATAACCTTATTCACGTTGCAATTGTATTTAACAATGCTAATACAAAATATTGAAACAATTTCTTAAATATAAAAACTATTTTATTTTTAATAGATGGATGTATGGAAAACTAGTGCCACTAAAGTACAACTGGGTGTAACTATCTTAGGGAAAATAAGCTGTGTTGGGGATAAGTTATAAACAAATATTAAGTGAAATGTATTTATAAATTAAACTAACTAATAAATATCAACCTTGTATACAAAAATAAATTTATATTATTGAAGTTATCAAAAGAAACCATGGATATTTTGGGCTCTATTTTGAGTTCAATGGACAAACCTCCTTCTGTTAGTGATAAACAGAAGGATATGATTAAAAGTAAGGCTAGATCTTTATGCTAAATATTTTTTTCTTAAGGCATTGAATTATTTAAATCAAACTTGTGTTTATGATACATTATAAGTTAGACTATAAGTTAAAAAATCGTGTATTTCTTCTTATTTTAAATATATGTCGGGAGTTTTCTGTTTATTTTAAAATTACTTTTCTTGATAAGGCCGTGCCATAAAGGCAAATATATTTGAGAACTATCTTTGCCATTGAGTGTAGATCCTTCCGAATTGTCACCAAGGGTGTATATGCACTCCTCACACGCCCTTGAGTCCCAAGGACGGAAGCAACATGTCGTCGAGATGTCCTTGGTGCGGGGTATTTGTATGGCATCTGTTGGGCCATTTTTGTCTGCTAGAGCTCCCAACTTTATGATGCCTGCCATTTTAAATTATATGGGATGTTGAAACATACTCATTTTATAGCCTAACATTAAAAAGTTGGTTAATCAATACACGCCTACCATTTATTATTACCAACATTTTTATTGTCCTACTTTAATTTTCATAAAACAATGGAAAAATAGTCGATGCAAACAATAAAATTGTGCCAATATTAAATGATGAAGGATATTTATTTTGATTGGGTCTGTTGGATGCCGTTTTACACAACTTAGTGTCTAAGACCATTGTAAGGTAGTATCACGGAGGTCCCAAGAATGTAACTAGACTCGTGGACGTTTGAATTGTCTGATTCAGTCTTTGATAGGAAGTGGTCAAACTTGTTGGTCTTGGGGTTGAAGTTCTAGCCTCAGAACTCGATGTTCATGGGTTCAAACCCAACCGGGGTTGATGGATATTTAATGAGCGATAAAAACCCATAGCACATCTTCCTTCAGAGGGGAAGTGAGGCTGCCGATTGTGGCATGTTAAATAACCTTGGAAGGAAGTACGTGAAAATACCTTTCCCACCTAGGCCTACCTAAAAAAAACAAAAATTGGAAGTGTTTGGGGTATGTGAATTTATCAAGTCTTATAACTCAAGGATCCTTCTGAGAACCCTCAAGACTATTTGTATACAGCAGCAGTTCTCAAACTCTTTTTAGATTGTACCCTTTGGCCACGACTAAAAGTTTATTGTACTCCCAAGATAAAAAATTATTTCCAAATGACAGGTTGAAAAAATATATGACCACATGGTAAATTGATATTGTATTTAACCTATTGGGAAAAATATATCTGTAATCAAAATATTTCAAATGTGACAAAGCTATTTAGAGAGAATCCTACTTTAATAGCCGTAACATCGTCTCTTATTGAGAATCGTTATGATAAGTTAAAAAAAAGTAGACCTATTTTTTCTGTAAAAAGTCTGTAGAAAAGTTTTATACATTTTCTTTACAAATTCGTTCAACAATAAATAAAATA
The DNA here is from genome assembly GCA_039000515.1 of Timema cristinae. Taxonomy (NCBI): domain Eukaryota; kingdom Metazoa; phylum Arthropoda; class Insecta; order Phasmatodea; family Timematidae; genus Timema; species Timema cristinae. Next base: position 57,048,635 of record JBCFYV010000100.1, on the reverse strand, counting down.
AAAATAGTAAACCTAAACACACTATTTTCAAATCAAAATTTTTAGTTATAACTGGAGCTGATATAATTATTATGAATCCCGAAGTTTTTCATTGAGAAAAAATAGGGGGTAAAGAGGGGTGGAAATAACCAGATAATGGTAACTGCCAACAATTAGGGTTTTTCATAAGTCCCTTGTCATTTTGCAAATTTTCCCTCGAGAGCTTCTCACGTACCCCACGAAAGGTGCCAGTGTACCCCTGGGGGTCTGCGTACCCCAGTTTGAGAACTGCTGGTATACAGCCTAAATAAATATTTGTGTACCACGTCTTACTAGCTGTTCAGTTTATACACTTATGTTCTAATTACGCTAATAGCTTTAAGGATTAGTGAAGTTATATTCACAGGAACTGTACCGGCATCTACACGGAGAAAGAGTGGAAAACCTCAATCTTCCCATCGTCAATATTCTAGTCTATTGCGATAGTAGCGCCTAAGAACATGGGGCCATCGAGGTGGGATACAGCCTATATTATCTTCTTTTTTTTTTAAATCAAATATTTGATAGCTTTTTATTTAAATCTAAATTAAATTATATTTCTATGATAAGTTGTAAACTTACCTACCCAAATATATATTAATTTGTTATATTTACAGAACAGAAAGAAGACTTCTTGAAGAAACAAAAAGCCGAACAAGAGAAACTTAAGGAATTTAGAGATAAAGTAAGGCTTTATCTAGCAGGAATAAGTTTATCTAGTCAACCACTTACCAAAAAAAAAGCAGTCATTTGGGGAATGCTAATTCACACAGTTTTTTTTCTAACCATATTTAAACTTGTAGATTTTGTCAATTTTTTTTCTCACTCAGATATTATAGCCCTATTAATAAGCCTTAATTTAATATATTTAATCATGACTTTTTTTCTAACAGATTATACTATATTTTATTCTGTAGAAAAAAGTTTTAATATTTCAGGTTGAAGAAAAGATTAACATGTTAATCAAAGATGGAACAATGCAGAGGTACAAATTTGAGGCTATGGAGAAAGTGTATCGCAGTATTATGTAAGTATTTAGGTGTATAATACTTATTTCATAAGGAAAGCGGATAGGGTCACGTTTATATATCCTTAATATAATGGTCTTTTTTTTTCTTTGCTTCAAGTTAAACTAACGTAAAGAAATAAATTATATTCTCTGAAACAAATCCGGGTCTAAATGTTAACTATGCTCGCTGGTGAAGTAAGCTAAACGCGCAAGTTTCATGTTGAGCTAGACTGCCGAGGACAGGGAGATTGCAGTTTGAATCTCTTTCGGGTGAACTGGGAGTGGTTTTTCCTAAATTGGTTTCCATACTCCCTCCATGAAAATGCTGGTTCACTTCCTCCCTATAAATTCAACCTTCCCAATTCTTAACCCATTAGCCTAATTAGTACTTAAGCGCATAGCTTAAACAGGTAGTAAGACGCTGTGCAAAAAAAATTAATGATATAGAAATATAGGGCTATGTATTTTAGAAAAGCAGTGGTCATCACTTTTTACATTTTTTTTGTCTGAAATTGCCAGGAAAAAAAATACTAACTAAAACTATTACAATTTTTTCTTAACATTCCTATATAGCCATTAAACGTGTTTATTCTAGAAATTTATTTTCTTCAACCAAAAACCATTGGTAAATAAGTGAAAATGTGTTTGATTTGATTGCTATGATGGTCATATTGTGACCAATGACAAATATATTAAATTTAAGAATGAGAAATTTAGCTGTAATATTTCTATCCATAGCACTTGATAACTGAGTTTGGGTTCATTTTCCTTTACCTTTCTTAGCCTTAAAAAGCAACTTTTTATTTAACGAAATTCAATAATTTTATCTATCCCAAATCACTCTCTAATGATACATTGAACTATGTTATATTTAGTGATCTATATTGTAACTCTGTTAATAATATAGATGTTCCGTGTTCCTTTGAAATATTTCAAACATGCAAAAGTCATTGTGGCTGTGTAAAGGAAAGAAAAGAGTTTGACATTCGACTTTGACATTAAAATATTCATACACAGATAATTAGAAAATACCAACCAGGGTCAATCTGTTTTCAATGCTACATATGCAGCCCTTGACAGCTAATGTAATCTAACAGTTATGTCTCTGACAGCTAATGTAGTCACACCGTGACGTCTCCAACCCTTGACAGCTAATGTAGTCACACAGTGATGTCTCCAACCCTTGACAGCTAATGTAGTCTCGCAGTGACGTCTCCAACCCTTGACAACTAATGTAGTCTTGCAGTGACGTCTCCAACCCTTGACAGCTAATGTAGTCTCGCAGTGACGTCTCCAACCCTTGATAACTAATGTAGTCTCACAGTGACGTCTCCAACCCTTGACAACTAATGTAGTCTCGCAGTGACGTCTCCAAACCTTGACAGCTAATGTAGTCACTCAGTGATGTCTCCAACCCTTGACAGCTAATGTAGTCATGCAGTGTTCCTTAAAACCTTTCAACATGCAAAGTCAGTGCTGTGTAAGAAGAATGACGTTGCATTGACTTTGACATTAAATATTCACACAGTGATGTCTCCAACCGTTACAGTTCAATGTAGTCATGCAGTGACGTATCTAACATATCTTGACAGCTAATGTAGTCACACGTGACGTCTCTAACCCTTGACAGCTAATGTAGTCTCGCAGTGACGTCTCCAACCCTTGACAACTAATGTAGTCTCGCAGTGACGTCTCCAACCCTTGACAGCTAATGTAGTCACTCGTGACGTCTCAACCCTTGACAGCTAATGTAGTCTCACAGTGACGTCTCCAACCCTTGACAGCTAATGTAGTCTCGCAGTGACGTCTCAACCCTTGACAGCTAATGTAGTCTCGCAGTGACGTCTCCAACCTTGATAACTAATGTAGTCTCACAGTGACGTCTCCAACCCTTGACAACTAATGTAGTCTCGCAGTGATGTCTCCAAACCTATGACAGCTAAGTATTTAGTAACTCAGTGAGTCTCTAACCCTTGACAGCTAATGTAGTCCACAGTGACGTCTCCAACCCTTGACAGCCCAGCTCTGTTTCAGCCACGATGTGGCCGAGGTTGCGGGAATCCCTGCCTACTCGTTTGGGGAAGAAGGCGTGGACAGGGCTGTACTGCTTTGTAAGAAAGAGTTTACGCCGGGTGAAGACGAGATAGCTGCCCTTAGACGAGGTGAGACTTGGGACCCAGAGAAGGCCAAGGAGATAGCACACATGGTATGTTTACTGCAGCTCTTACCATTCTGTGTAGGAAGTTATTATTTTAATGTATTAACTCACAAGAGAAGAATCTAATCCACCACTGAGGTGGTCAAATGATACCAGGTGTCATGCTCGCAATAGACTGGTCTAACAATGACAGGTAGATTGGGGTTCGAATTCCCGTCTGTTTTTATTAAATGGTTTCTTTTTACTCTCACTTCATGCAAATGCGGGTAAATTTCCTCTAAAATGCTATGCATTCTATTCAATTAGCATTATTAAACTATGCATATAACCATACTACCTGTTCGGGTTGGACGCCTTTCTACTAATTACACTAACGTATTAAGGATTAGAAAGGTTGAATTTAGGGGAAGTGTACTCACATTTCCTTGGAAGGATAGTGGGAAAACTACCCTCAGTACACCTGATCAGGACCGAACCCCGATCTCCCCATCTGTGGCACTCTAGCCCAACATGCGGCCACTGAAGCAATAGTCATAATCTAGTAGCATGTGCGTTGATCAAGTCGGACTTGTGGTTGATGTTGATACAGAGAGAGTTGGAGAGGAAAGAGGAAGAAGAGGAATCACAGAGGAAGCCAAAACGTTTTGTACCAAACTCTAACTATCGAGAGAAATACGAGCACCTCATCGGTCGAGAGTCTGCCAAGGAGGCGGCCCGCGTCACGCAGACCAACAAACAGTACGGCTTTGGTAAGTTTCTGGTAGTGGTCTATCAGACTGAGGTTACAAAGTCGGACTGAGCACAAACGTGGGTTTTGGGTAAGTTGAGTCTAACAGATGAGGTGTCAATCGACTGCAGACCAAAACAGAAGCTTGTAAGTTCTGGTAGGTCTATACAAATGGTGTGCAGTTTGATAATTTAAACTGTATCTAAATAATTTTTTTTATTACAAAGCTTTGCCAATAAACATACGTACAGCTAAAATACTCATTTATGTTCAACTATTGATGTTATGAGGTGTTAAAAGTTGTATTTAAAGTAATTGGATTGGATGTCACGATAATAACTTGATTCGTTAGATTAGACCTGCATCGGTCTAAGGCTTCACTCTTGCATTCGACTATACTGCTGATGACGAGGAGATCAGAGTTTGAATCAGATCGAGAACTGCAAGGGTGGCTTTTCTATTTTGCCCTCCATGTAAATGTGGGTACACTTCTTCCAAAATGCACCTTCCTATCTCTAGCAGGTTAGTGTGGTTAGTACATTATGTATATTGCCTGAACAGGTAGTAAGACTTGGTATTAAAACAAGAAAATGCATTTGAATGAAATATTACAAACAATTATTTAATACAATAATTTCTAAGCGATTATATGAATAAACACAACTATTTTTTCAAACATAAAACTCTTCTTTTTTTTATCTTCAAATCTGATTCACATTGTAAAAGTGGAAATGCCTAATCCAGATGAATCGTCAATAAAATGACAACGGTTGATGTTTCAGTGCCGAGCGAGAACAAAAAGGATGTTCGTTCCATCGAACAAACGTTGGCCGACATACAAAGTAAGAAGAGGTTGAAAGTGAGTCACAGTACTGACACTGCGTAATGAAGTGTACAGAGAGTCTCTCGACAGCGCAACTCATCCACAACTCACGGCACATAGTCAATCTTTCCTAGAGATCGGCGAGGTTTAGTCCCCAAGCGTTGCTGTTCCTGTCAACTTCTTTTTAATACGAGTCTGAGTAGAAATTGTGTTCCAAATGTATACATTTCTCTGTTAGATTTGTTAATATTAAAATTGAATGATAATTTATTATCAAGAGCATGAGATGTATGATCATCATTTATATCAATAATTAGGGGTGTTTGAAGTTTAAAAAAAAATAATTCAACTTCACTTTGAAATAGTGTTAATCATATATGCATATAATTGTATGCATTAATTTTGTAAATTATATTCAATACCCAAAGTTATATAACTATGTGACATTAATATTTTTTAGAGTTGGGCCGAATCTGGGTCTCCAATTTTGTAAAAAAATTATGAACACAAGAGGAAATATAAATATAATAAAACAACATTCATACATTCAATTAAGTGTTAAATTACTGGTCTGGGCCCTGGTTATTTTTTTTTTAAAGATTTGAGTCTTTAATCTGAAATTGTTACAAATCCATATTTATTTTTAGAAATGCCAATATGTCTCCAATTTTGTAAAAAATTATAAACAAGATGAAATATAAAATAAAAAATAACATCAACTTCATTAATTTAAATTACTTGTTGGTGGTTATTTTATTTTTTTTTTTCTTTAATCAAAATTGTTACAAATCTTAATTCGTTAATATTGTCCATTTTTTTATATATAACATATATATATAAAAAATACTTTTATCCAAAACACATCCATTGCGCAAATGAATACCAATCTTGCTTGGTAGAACTAATGTGATTACAAACCTTCTAGTTTTGGTTTTTTATATTGGTGAATCATTAGCAATCATATGTTATTATTGTGTTACATACTTTTTTTTTGATCATGTAAATTGTTAAAAGTTGTAATTTTAGCATTATTCGACTGAAATGAAAAACGTTGGTTTGTATTCTGTATACCATCCTAAGATTTCATTATTATTGGCGAATTGTAAATAAACTTGAGATATCCAGTTAACGCATTTACCTCTCTATTTATAAAATAACTAATATCCATCCGTCCGACACCTTAGCTCAGTCTACTGAGCTAAGGATCCTAGGTTCGATTCCCAGCATGGCCGAAAAATGTATCCTTGATGAAAATATGGGCTTACCCTTTCACAGTGATGAATTAACGGCCGGGGGACTGGATGTTGGTCTGTTCTAGTGGAAAATATATGGCTGGAAACAGCAATGTAGGTAAAGTGTACTGCCGACCATTGTATTGTCCTGAATATAGAACAATGTGTTTCTCCTTGAAATGTTCTTCTAAAGACTGTACCCTTATATTACATCCACAGCCTAATATTTTTCACTTAAAAAAAATAAAAAAATGGCAGCTTCCTACTCAGATCTATTTTGTAGCTAGCAGGATTTGTACTGGGCAGCTAGCGGGAATCTGGTCTCATCACAGGCAATGAGAAAGAAAGATTTATTTCCACTCTTAAGTCTCATGGACTGGAAATTCATTAGGTCTGTACTAGTTCGTGGCAAAATCTGTGCCGCATTTCCGATATTAAAAACCCATCCATGGCAGATTGTGTTTAAAAGAAGGCTTTTTCGGTGTCTCAAAGGAATGAGAAGAAACTAAAATAAAACTGTCACATTTGTTAAGTTTTTACCTCGAGGCATATTCGAGAACTTTTATTTTTAATGTAGAACACCTTCAAAATTTTAGGGTGATTATATCCGAGAGCGTTCTATATTCGGGCCATCACAATATTTTACTGGTTAAAAAGTAACTGTAAAACTAGATTTAGACATAATAACTATTTATTCAAACATTGTTTTATTGATGATTTAAATCATAATTATAAACTTTCCAGCTTGTAGCAGGGTCAGTTTAGTAAAAATGCCTTCTTTAGTTGTTTCCATTCTTCTCCTCTTGCACACTTTTTGTTATCTGCTCCTCCCATCTATTAGACCATAGGGTCTTTTTCCTACATACTTAATTTCCATAATTTTCTTTGGTATTCTCTCTTTTTCTTTCCTCATTACACGCCCATACCATCTCAGTCTTGCTTCCTCTACTATCTCATGTCCCCCACTGTCCATGTTTCTGCTGTATGTATGACAATGGGTACAAAGTACGGTCTGTACAACACTTCCTTACACTTCAAGGACACTTCTATTCTCCATAGCAGGTCTCTCAACTTTCCCTGCTGTCCTCTTCTTATTCCTTTCACCTCAGTCACACCTCCAAGATATTTTATGTTCTGTACTTTTCTCAGCTCTACTCCATCCAACCTTATAGCTTCTTTGTCATCTCCATCACTCTCCACACTCCTTCACTTCCTCCTCCCGTGCTTCCTCTTTCCATCAGATGGCAAAGATCAAGTGTTCGTAGCCTCTCTCACCCCAAGTAACCTGGTGGAGGTTGAGTGAAACCAGGTCAGGTGCTAACGAGAGACTGGTCAACTAGCTCGGAACTGGAGACTCCTGTCTTGGTGAGTGGTGACGATCACCACCCTTAGCCTCGGTTAGGGAAGATTGGAAGATCACCACCAAAAGTTCTACCTGATGATTTAAATAAATATAGTAAAGTTGTTTGCGTTTATTTTAAAACAAATCAAACAAAAAAAAAAGGGGGGGGGGAATGTGTGACTAATGAAAATATGTGACTGTATTTATTTAAATATAACCATAATAATCTAGGCTGTATAGTATATGGTGCATATCATATAATAATCTAAATATACTCTGTGGTCGAATATTTGGTGACGGGTTTGTTGGCGTTGTCCTTTTTGAGCCACGAATATTCCTCATGGAGTTGAGCGAGTCGCGAGCAGGGGTGTCCTAACTTCTCCTCGTAGCCATGTTCGGCCAGAGTTAGCAAGGTATCCAATAAGAACACAGCGTTCTTCATGATAAACTTGGCCTGGAATGTGACAAATAAAACCACAGGGATTATTCACATTGTAGAGCTGTTCTACTGTCATTGTAAGACCGACAAAAGCAGTTTGATGAACATTACACCAAATTATTTTAAAAATATATTTATTAGGGGTGTGTTTCGACAATTACAAAGCTGCGGCAGTAAAAATCTTGAAAGCTAAAATATTCAATTTATGGCAAATTATTTCCAATCTGAGATGTTATGTGTGCATAATACATATATACATACATAATCACGTCATTCCCCTAGAGGGTAGGCAAGAAACTGTTCATATATGCCTAGCAAAAAAACAACAACTCCGTACTTAATCCATCCTCACTAAGTTTCTCCACACTTCCCTGACCTTGAATACTCCCTTCTCTTCAACAATATCCATACACTGAGTCATACAAGCTCTTTTATTATTAAAACTCTTAATATTTCTCTTTTTCACACATTCATTAATTACATTTAGCCACGTTTTGTGAGGCCTTTTGATCCACACACACATTGTTACGTACATTTATAAATCAATATATATGTTAAAAAATATGAAGCAGGCCTAATTGAATTGTAAGTTGTGAAAAAAGCTGGATTCATCAGAACAAAACAAAATATTACAGACAACTGTGCAATAAAACATTTTCAAGCTATTTAAGTGCATAAAAAGTTATATAAATAGCCACAATGTGATTTCTTTCCATGTGTAACCTGAACGGGTATTAAGACGTGTGTGGTGATATTAAAAAATATTTTTTCAAGCCATTAACAAAATAATATTCAAACTTTGATTTGTGTTTGCTTCAAATTTAAAAAATGGCCATCATACATCTTTAATATCCATCAAACAAATCCTTGAGACACAATTACACATTAATTACCCCCTGCAAATTAAGCTAATGGCTTGTTTGTTTAGAAATTCCAGTTATGGAATTTGGGTAACTTTTTTTTTTACATCCATTACTGTTATAAACCTTGGTCAGATTATTTATTCAAACAATATATTCTCCGCTACCGGCTTGATAGGCCTGTCATAGCTCCATAATCTAACTTAAGGCTAGGACAGGCACAACATCCAGTCCCTGGCCGTTAATGTATCATTGTTAAAGTGTAAACCTACACTCTACCAATGATAAACTTTCGGCCATGCCGGGAATCCAACTCGGGGTCTTTTAGCCCGGTAGACCAAACACACACTATCAACTGATGTAAAGGTGTTGGATAATTTGGTTCACTTATTGCTCAGAATTACGTCAGTTATCAAATGAAGAACAATCGCACTTGGATACATTTTCTAGTTCGAGCTTAATCTTGTATATAACATCCCGAACACTAGGCGGTGAGAAGAGCTCTTAAAAATATTCTTTTATCAACAAAAGCAAAAGAAAAAAAAGTTTTCTAGGACCCCATTTTACTACCTGTTAAAGTTATACAGGTATATACCAATTACACTCGTGAGCTAAATATGAGAAAGTGTACCAGCATTTGAGTAAAGAAGAGTGAATTTTTTTTAAAACCACCCTCAGTACACCTTAATAGGGATTCAAATTTTGATCTCCTGAGAGTGACGCCTTAAACCATGTGGCCACCTAAGCAGGTAAGAGAAGAGTTATTGAGCCCTACCTCGCCTCGTAGATTGTCTGTGCGCACAGATATCTCAACGTGTCTAAGTTGAGCGTGAAACACGTCTCCCAGGACCTCGTCGATTGTGTAGACAAGTTCTGGAGTAGCGAGACGCACACAGTCCTCTAGCAGGGACAGGTACAGCTTGCTGAAGGCTACAGTGTTGCCAGTGAGACCTACCCAGCATGCACCTGCTTAGAAACAAACATCGTAAATAATGCGTACACAGAGAGAATTACAGTAGAAGTATGATAGAAATATGCATTTTAGGGGTGTGTGTAACTATGTATTGGATTGTGCCACAACACAGCGTTATAATTTGGAAACAACCATCAGGAGAATGATATAAAATATATGTTTTTCCACTAGAAAATAAATTATGTTGATAATCAGCTGTTTTAAGTTAGCGTTGCAATGCATTATGGGTCAACATTCAATGCGTGAATTTCTCTGCCACTCAAACAGATTCTGGTTTTTATTTTTGGCAAACTTGTGAATCAAGCTTTACAAGAATTTATAAACACTTTATTATTTTGATGCTGCACGGTATCTTCCTCAAGGGATGAAAGAAAAATAATCGAGGTATCAAGAATCTTGATATTAAGATCGAATCTTGAGAGTCTATAGATGAGAAGAAATCAAGCTTCTTGACATCTTTATAAATCATTGTTCGGTTGATTATGCAATATATTCCATCATTTAAAATGGTCTGAGGCGTCAAGTCTCATGATAGACTGGCCTGGGAGAACTGGGTTTGAATCCTGTTCGGGTCTATCGAGGGCAGTTTTTCCTATATGGTTTACCACTTTCTTTCCACACAAATGTAGGTAGATTACTTCTAAAATGTTTCCTTCCTGATCCGTACCCCCTTAGAGTAACTAGCATATACAGGTAGTAAGACGAGGTGATACAGGAGAGTTTAAAGAAAGCCGACGGGCGCTGTAGTGACCTGTGACGTGCGTGTGGATGCTGGCGATACCGATGTCGCTCATCTCCTGCAGGAACTTGCCGAGCCCCGCCTTGTTTTGCAGGTTGAGAGGGCGCCACTTGTCCTCGGCGGCTCGAAGCTTCACTGCGTCCACCAGTTTCTCTCGGGAGTCTCTGAGCGCCCTGGTTAGAGGAGTCCGCAGCAAACCGTCTAGCTGGTACCTCAGGTCCAGGCCGAGTTCACAAAGCTGAGGGAAGATAATAATATTGTTACAATACGTTCAAACAATAACTAAGTCTTTTTTTATTTAGAGTGTTAATTAGGGTGTGCAAAGCTTCATAAAATTTGAAGCCAAAATCTACAACAATTATGATTATGTGAAAAAGAGAAAACTTAAGAGTTTTAATAATAAAAGAGCATATATAACTCTGTGAATGGATGTTGTTGAAGAGAAGGAAGTATGCAAGAGGGAAACGTGGAGAAAGTTAAGGAAGGTGGTATAAGTGCGGCCTGCTTGGGTAGCCGCAGTCTAAGACAAGGGTCGATAAATGGTCGACCGTGACACACTTTGTAGTCGATTGGGAACATCTTAAAGTGGAAAGGTAGAATAATATAATATAATGAACGCCTTTGCCAAAAAACCGATCAGTGGTGGCAAATAATACCAAAAAATACCAGTGGTAATGGCGCAGTGTGGCAACGCAGGGCTCTTCAAGGTCACAAATTAGTTCCCCAATTTAAAGAAACTATCAGACTAAAAACAATACCAATTTTTGTTATGTATTTTTATTATTATCTTGTTGTGTGAAATTTCTATTGTAAAACTTTTTCTTAGTTATACCGTTGGTTAAAGATACTGAAACAAATTGAACCTGATTTATAGAGAGAGAGGGGTAAGAGGAATGTGGAGACAATACCACCCCTCCCTCTAGGCGGACCGTCGGTGTTGCAATGACCTTGACCAAACATTTCCTTCTCCCTCTTGCGACATCTCCATTCTAAAAATTTTCTCACTTGTTTTCTTATACCACCGTCATTACTGGGGGAGGCGGAGAGAGAGAAGGGGTGGGGGGAGGCTGGGAATCTTGATTTGCCTTGAAAAAAATTCTATGTATAGAAACAGCTTTTCTATGTAATGTTCACTAAAACTTCAATATATAGAGAATTTCGATATATGATGTCGGGGGTGAATTGAACTGTGACCTGATCGCACTGGCTGCGGACACACGTGACACACTCTGCCAGGGTGCTGATGGACACCTGGGGCATAAACACCTGCTTGATCAGGTGGGAGGTGAAGTGATTCAACTCTGCGCCGGACCATACCACAAACACTGCATCACCGACAATAAACCAAACAATAGAGAAACATTTGTTATGCATCTTCAACATTCGGCGAATAAAACATTACAAAGAATATTGATTTCAACGTCTTATATTTGTAAGAAGATACCGGAAGGGTGGATAGAAACATATAAAGGGAACAAACACAGCTCACACTTTACACTGCTGCCACTGGACAAAGAGGTAATGATCCAATGACAGCAGTGTAAAGTGTAAACTGTGTTTTTCTTTTCATTGTAAACACCATATTGTGTTCGTCCCTTTTATATATTTCTATCCACCTTCCCTGTAGCTTCTTACAAATATAATACAATTACCTCAAAAAGCAAAAAGAGCTTTTCCCTATAGAGATAATTTCAATGTTTGTAATAGAGGTGTTATATAAAAAAATAAGTTCATCAAAATCATCAACTGTTCCCAGTCTATGGCCGGGTCTTTCTAGTAAAATTCCTCCATTTCCCTCTTTCCTTCCACCATTCTTCTTTGTTTAATCTTAATTTTCTCCTCTTCAGCTTCCTTTGATACAGGCATGTTAAACTCGCGAGTCCCACGAGTGGCCCACATACCTTATGATGAACCTAATTCCACTCTTCCGAGAAAATAATTTTTTACAGTTTTGTACAACTCTTATCAAACAAATTGAAAATTGAGTATGTTCGTGTTTTTTTCTGTTATTTTCCTCTCTTTTCTGTTTGATAACAGCAACAATGACGAAATATTACTCTGTGTTGAAATGTATGTCCAACTTTTTCTACTTTAAAAGTCAGAAGAAGATGTATTGGATTTTTCTGATAAAGAGCAAGAAAGAGACAAGAAGAATAGATAACAGAAAGGGTGCAAGCGACAGGAGAAGAATAAGAGCAATTAAAGAAGGAAGAATGGTTCGAAGGATGGAGATAGATAGAGGTATTTTACTAAAGTGACCCCACCCCGGCCACGGATTGGAAACAGTTGATGATGATGATTATTCTTTTTCCCTATGTGCACTTTTTAAATTCAATTTTCACTTAGTTTCTGTTTCCTTATTTTGTTCAGTTCCATTATTGTACAACCCTAACAAACTGTGGAATGTCGACGGCACTAGCCCATACCTGAGGAGCAGCTGGGAGAACTGGGAAAAGCCCTCAGGAATTCCCGGGCCATGTCCGTGAGGTTGGAGAAGAAGATCCCGCCCAGTTGACGAACGTACAGGACAGTGGCTCCCTCTCTCTTGACGCGTTTCAACTGCGCCTTTAAGATGCTGCTACAAAGTTTCAGGAACAACTCACACGCCTGGCAGACAATACAGGAGAAATAAATTAACACTCAGTTAGCAGGGCAGGAGATGAAAACTTTGAATAATATTCAGGACACTGCCAAAGCCAAATCAAAGCTTCAGTATATTTTTGACGTGAATACGTCTTTAAATTTGCTACCATACGGGGCAATCCAAAAAACCTAATGATAACAAAATCGGGGGATACAGTTTGGCATTGTAGTTTCGAATCTATCCTCTACATCCAAAATTAAGTTATACCACTGGATAGCTAAAGGATCAAAGAATGCATTACGATACGCGAGAACAGTGACGCATCACACGCGGTGGAGGGGAAAACGCCGCCATTTTGAGGTTATTTTGCTGCGTATCGAGATTTGCAATTAGTATAACTTTTGACTCGGAGAAGCTACGATGTTCGTTTAAGTTTTAATCGTCAGCTGTATTCACGTACAACACACGGCCGTGTCCATGACACAGCCACACCCCATTTTTAGTGTTGTATTTAGGTAACAAAATACATGATCCATAGTTCTAAAATGTAATACAGTTATAGAGGTCTATGATGGTTTTACATTGTCATATTTCTTTTATAGAATAGACTAAAAGTACAATTATTCGGCCCAGTTCTCGGTGTTAACAAGTAACACAAACAGTACATAGCCACTACTTTAAAACGTTTGTTCTTGCTTTGTAGCCGATGTTCCATTTCCGAAATAAAGTACTGTATAGTAAAGATTTAGAAAAACCAATTCTTTTAAATTTTACTATAACCCTACAATTAATATATTCCTATTTTACCTTATAAGGAAAACTTCTTTCTGCTTTATGAGGTAATTGTATTATATTTGTAAGAAGGTACAGGAAATGTGGATAAAAACATATAAAAGGGACAAACACAATATGGTATTTACAATGAAAATAAGAACACAGTTCACACTTTACACTGCTGCCATTGGACAAAGAAAATCGATCGTCACCGCCCAATTCCCCGACCTAGGTTTCATTCTATCGGGCTGATCAGGGAGGAGTGTGAACTGTGCAAAATAACTTCCTAAAAAAGGAAACCAAAAAACACAAAAGGGAGAAAATGGAAAATGGTAAAGAATGATATAACACACAAATAGAAACATGTAAAAGGTATAACATAAAGAACCGAGGAAATGGGCATATTCTTTTGAAACAAAATTAAATGTTCTGTGAAAATTAAAAAAAGTAGTCAAACTTATACTGAAAATTGTTTACACGCTAAATTATATATTATCTGTCTTTACCGTTATTCGGTCAGTAACGCTGACACTTTAAGCTGGATAGTGACTCTAGTGTATATAATTATCTTTGTTTTATAAAATACATGATAATTAAGTTGATACCATGTTTGATAACATATGTGTTATCACATCACAGTTTCTTCAAAATTTGTACAATACAAGTGATTAAAAGAAAGAAAAAACTTATTCCATATTCCAGGTGAGGAGTTTGTGTTTCAACATGAGACAGTTCCATATTTATCTTAAACGATGAACTAAGTCATCACAAAATGTAAAATAATTATTAAGATTTTTTTTTTACATTAGCACTAATTTGTGATAGAAATAACAGCAGAAAATGTAAAAATACATCATCATGAATGTGTGTTTAAACTTTAAGTTTAAATCTTTTAATTTTTTTTTTTTTTTTGGCAAAGCTTCCTAATTGTTGAATCTGGAATTTTACTCTTGAATCAAAATCGAAGAGAACAAACATTTGAATCTTTGCACACCCCTAGTTTAAAATAAATCTTGCAACATTTCTCAAAATTCCAGTGTCTCCAAATATTAAATAAAAATCCAATAGATTTAAAAATGGTGTTAACACAAAGGTCATGAAAAAAGTATAGAAAGTATTAGGGTTATAATGGAAAATTATTATTATTATTATTATTATTGTTAGCACAGCGTCTTACTACCCGTTCGGGTTATACACACTTACGATAATGTGTAATGGTAGGGTGATTGTATAATTAAATGGAGGACCTACAGTTTAACGTGGGATCCGAACCACGGTGGAGGCCTGGGCATTCCACACATTCACAAGTTGTGATTAATGCAAGTCTTGTCAGAGGTGAAGGAAGGGTTTGGCAATCAGATAAATCTGTGCCAGGATCGAGGATTGAACCCCGGACCTCCAACACATAAGTCTTGACACCTTACCCTTAGACCACCAGGTCACCTCATACAATGGAAAACCACACAACCCTTTTACTAAAGTGAAGCTAAGTAACATACAGCAAGAACCAGGCCGAGTTGATATATTTGGGAGTCTGAAAAAAAACAAGACCGGGTTAATTTTCTCCCAGCAATGTCCCTGGTGTTTGACAACAAACCCCACTTGGGGTACACAGACCTGAGTAGCCCTGCCCAGCTGGTTGAGAAGTCGAACCGCCCTCCGTGCTGCCCGAAGTCCTCCTTGCAAGGACTTGTCTGGGGACACCTCCAGTTCTTTCATCAACACCTCTGTCAGGGCCTTGGCTCGTGCGTCCACCTTGCCCTAACGACAATCAGAACAACCAACAATCAGGACAACCAACAATCAGGTGGTTGCACAAGACATCTTCAATGTTGCCGAGGTAGCGTCTCTCACATTGGGGGAGTAAAAATTAAAACTAGCGGTATGCGAGGTTTCGATGTGACATCAAAACAAACATCAGCTTTGACTGTGTTTCAAAAATAATTCCAGTTTTGACAATTACAGAGTTTCGTCAATAAAAATACGGACAGGTGAAATGCTCTTATTGTTCAATTATTTCCATTTTAAACAGATATTTTATGTATATTCAAGAATTTGAGAAAATATCAGATTAGAGACTCAAATCATTATTTTTATTATTTTATTTTTTTCCAATTTTACAAGTGAAATTTGTTTTAGAGCTCTAATATTGCTTATTAGTGGTTCAGAACCAATTATAATTATAGAATGAACTTAATAACCAGACCCCAGACCAGTAATTTAACACTTAACTAAATGTATGACTGTTATAATGACTATGAAATAAATAAATAAATAAATAAAGATGTCACATTAATTGTGCTTTTAATTCTTCCCAAAAAATTTTTCCTATTTTCCTATTTAAATAGTTTATCTATCCTTATTTTTTATCAAATTTCTTTGTTTGATAAAAATCCCAGTAAATGAAATTTCTGGCATCCAAACGAAACAGAATTATTAGGAAGTGGGTAATTTTTGAGTGTGCCCATCAGTAGTCATTTTGGTGTTCCCCTTTAGTATCGGCAAGTTCAACTTTATATTAGTGTTCTAGTGATTTTTACGGATAAAAAATTGCCTTTTATTTAAATATTTGTTTTACTAGCTATAGTTTTTAGTTTTTACGGACTAAATTACGATGAAGTATATAAATAAATAACATATTTTTAACATGAATTTAGAAGCAGGGAGTGGATTGAGATCGTTAATGTTAAGAAATCGAGAATCGAAAAATCAAGACTATAATTTAATAATCTAAAAAAAAAAAAATTATCGCTGTGTCTTATTACCTGTTGAAGTTATCTGCATTTCTACTAATTACGATAAGGATAAGGAAGGTTACATTTAGAAGAAATATACCCACATTTGTGTGGAGGGATAATGTAAAACCATTTAGGTAATTCCACCCTCAGTACACCCGACCGGAATTTGAACGCCAATCTCCCTGTCCAGTATATTACGAGATTGAAGCCACCAAAGTGAGTTTATTATTATTAGTTCTTGATTTCAAACCCGACTCACCTTATGTCGGTAAGAACAGGATCTTTGTTGTTGTCACTGTTCTTGTTGAAGTAGTCCTGCGCTCGTTCCAGCAAGTTAAAGGCCTCCTCGAAGTGGCGCTGAGCGATGCATACATCCAAATCCTCTGGTACCTCCAGCAACCACTCCGGGAGCTCTGGTTCAGGGGAAACATCCGAGCCTTCCTCGAATGCTGTGACCGTACAACCGGGAGGAATTCAAAGATGCGAGACATTTAACCGGGAAAGATAATGGGATATGTGGTTGTAAAAGGGGTTGCGGAGTCGATACATCAAGCCTTCGTTCAAATCTAACTCGTACATTTTTTTCTACATTCCGACTCAAACTATTTCAGAAATGGCTCATGTATATTAATTAGTAGCAACAAATTTACTCCGATAAAATGCTATGCTACAAACAACTTCATGGAAGCTTCTTTGATATTGTGAGTTTATATTTGAATAAATTTGCTAAACAAAACTAAAAGTATTGATCTTCAATATTAAATAAATCAATAAAATAGAATAATATTTTACTATTATAAGTTTTTATTTTGAAGCCGAAGTCAGTATATTTTTGCCCACTCCATGGCTTCTGTCCCTTATCATGACACTGTGTTACAGATTAAGGGAAGTGACTTACGGTTATAAGAAGATTCCAGCGACTCTGATCTGATTGTCCGAGAAGGTGAGCGCTCGATGGCAGGGACAACCTCCCTCTTTTGTTGTTCGAGTGCGAGACGGGCCTTCTTGGCTTGGTCGAACTTGTCAAGCCACTCTTTCTATGACAAACAGACCAATCACCATATCACATTATATGAGAGAGAGTTATAAGGGTCTTTTCACAACCGGGACATCGGTGTCTGACTTTAAGCTCAATCTGTCTTAGAGTATTTAAAATTTAAAAAGGTAGTTCTAATCTAAAATATAAAATATCTCTAATTAAAACCGTATCAAGGATGATAGGATAGATTTTTAAAAAAAGCTTCCTAAGATTTTACCTCCTAAGTCAACTATGTCAAACTCAATAAAGCCAAATTTAAAATACAGGGGAAACTGCTTTTCAAAACATTCAATACAATCAACACTTATTTAAAAAAACAACTTTAAAATCCTTACTAACAAAAAAAAAAAAATAATTAAGTTTTAAATGTTAAAAGTTACTCTATATTTTTTCCGCAAAATTTGATACTCTATTTAGCAATATGGGGTAAGGAAAATGCTAGACTTTAAACTTGCGCTGAAGTAGCTTACACAATCAATAACAGATGCGTGTTCATTAGCTGTGATTTGTTTGAGTATTTGTTCCTTTTGATAAGAGAGAACAAATGTTCACACACTCGAGTGATGCCAAACAACGCATGTATTTGGTGCGCACATTTTATAATTTTTGGGAATCATTTACTGGTAAGTATAGCATGTAAACTTTGCCAAACAACATCAAAAAATGACCAATTTAACCATTTCCATGTGCTACCCACTCCTCCCTAATCCTAATTATTTTTAATTTTACTAAACCGACCCGCCCACAGGCTGGAAAGTGATGATGATAATTTCCAAATGTTGTAATTGTAATCTTAATTGGTGTATTTCTACATTTATAAAATAAGGAAACAAGCAACATTGTGATTTGGTCCATCAAAAGATTCACGGGTCACAAATAATCATGGTCCACCCGGGTAACATAAACGTTTGAAAATCCTAAGCTAGATGATTAATAAATAGAAGAAAAAAATGTCCAATATAGAATAGTTTAAAAATAACAAGAGTGAGTAGTGACCTTGCTCTGGTTGTTGGAACACTGGAACACCCTGGTGTCGGGGAAGGCAAGCAGTTTGAAAGCTGTCTTGACAGTACCCATGTCCCTGACATTGACCACAGCAAGACAGCCGAGCTCGTACATCATGTCAAACTTGTAGCGCACTGGGCCCCGCCTGGACAAGAAACATCGTCATAATAAACATCACACAAAGACTTATCTCTGTCTAGACAAGAAACATCGTCATATTAAACATCACACAAAGACTGATCTCTGTCTAGACAAGAAACATCGTCATATTAAACATCACACAAACACTGATCTCTGTCTAGACAAGAAACATCGTCATATTAAACATCACACAAACACTGATCTCTGTCTAGACAAGAAACATCGTCATATTAAACATCACACAAACACTGATCTCTGTCTAGACAAGAAACATCGTCATATTAAACATCACACAAACACTGATCTCTGTCTAGACAAGAAACATCGTCATATTAAACATCACACAAAGACTTATCTCTGTCTAGACAAGAAACATCGTCATATTAAACATCACACAAACACTGATCTCTGTCTAGACAAGAAACATCGTCATATTAAACATCACACAAACACTGATCTCTGTCTAGACAAGAAACATCATCATATTAAACATCACACAAACACTGATCTCTGTCTAGACAAGAAACATCGTCATATTAAACATCACACAAACACTGATCTCTGTCTAGACAAGAAACATCGTCATATTAAACATCACACAAACACTGATCTCTGTCTAGACAAGAAACATCGTCATATTAAACATCACACAAACACTGATCTCTGTCTAGACAAGAAACATCGTCATATTAAACATCACACAAACACTGATCTCTGTCTAGACAAGAAACATCGTCATATTAAACATCACACAAACACTGATCTCTGTCTAGACAAGAAACATCGTCATATTAAACATCACACAAACACTGATCTCTGTCTAGACAAGAAACATCGTCATATTAAACATCACACAAACACTGATCTCTGTCTAGACAAGAAACATCGTCATATTAAACATCACACAAACACTGATCTCTGTCTAGACAAGAAACATCGTCATATTAAACATCACACAAACACTGATCTCTGTCTAGACAAGAAACATCGTCATATTAAACATCACACAAACACTGATCTCTGTCTAGACAAGAAACATCGTCATATTAAACATCACACAAACACTGATCTCTGTCTAGACAAGAAACATCGTCATATTAAACATCACACAAACACTGATCTCTGTCTAGACAAGAAACATCATCATATTAAACATCACACAAACACTGATCTCTGTCTAGACAAGAAACATCGTCATATTAAACATCACACAAACACTGATCTCTGTCTAGACAAGAAACATCGTCATATTAAACATCACACAAACACTGATCTCTGTCTAGACAAGAAACATCGTCATATTAAACATCACACAAACACTGATCTCTGTCTAGACAAGAAACATCGTCATATTAAACATCACACAAACACTGATCTCTGTCTAGACAAGAAACATCGTCATATTAAACATCACACAAACACTGATCTCTGTCTAGACAAGAAACATCATCATATTAAACATCACACAAACACTGATCTCTGTCTAGACAAGAAACATCGTCATATTAAACATCACACAAACACTGATCTCTGTCTAGACAAGAAACATCGTCATATTAAACATCACACAAACACTGATCTCTGTCTAGACAAGAAACATCGTCATATTAAACATCACACAAACACTGATCTCTGTCTCGACAAGAAACATCGTCATATTAAACATCACACAAACACTGATCTCTGTCTAGACAAGAAACATCGTCATATTAAACATCACACAAACACTGATCTCTGTCTCGACAAGAAACATCGTCATTTCAATCACCATGGAATATTACCGAATAATATAAAATAAAATGCTAACTAAATGTTAACATTCATTATAACATTCATACATTCAGTTAGGCCTAATTGTTGAGTTACTATTCTGGTTTGCAAGTTTATCTGATGATTATATAAGAGGTACACTTCCAGTAAGCAGTTCTAAAGTTCCAAAACAAATTACAATTTTAAGTAAAAAAAAAAGAGAAGAAATCATTGAATCTCAAAAACCCTCAAGGTAGGAGTGTAGATTACCCAAGCAAAACTCCGTGTTTTTGAGGTTGCATATCAAAATAAATAATTATTCAATATAAACAAGTATTATATTTGAAAGAAGGTACATACAGGAAAGGCGGATAAACATATAAAAGGGACGAACACAAAATGGCCTTTACAATGAAAAGAAGAACACAGTTCACACTTTACACTGCTGCCACTGGACAAAGAGGTGATGGAGGTAACCGTTACCACCCAATCCCCCGACCTAGGTTTCATTCTATCGAAACTCATCAGGAGGGGAGTGTGAGACGTTGAACACAACTTCCTAAAATAGTAAACCATAAAACACAAAAGATAGAAAAAAGAAATTTGTAAAGAATGATAGGACACTTATATAAGAACATGTAATAGGAATGAATAATATAAAGTTCAAACACAGGAAAGGGACATTAGATGTGTGTATATAATATATCTCTTTAAGGAAGAGCTAAACGAGATTTTCATTAAAGAGATAATTTAAAATTATATAAATTTGAAAAAACGGAATCGACTGTGTTGTATTTGTTGATAATCCAACAAGTGATCATTCATACCTGTTAGGAATCCAACAAGTGATCATGAAGCCGTCACTGAACAAGTACCCGTGAACCCTGTGCAGCGCTGTATTCTCAACAGCGTCTAGCTCCAACAAGTCTCCCTCATGGAGGAGAGTGCGACTTGGTGCATCCAAAAGGGTCTGGAGAAAACACCAACAGACTGTTCGTTATAAGAGAGTGGTGCGGTTAGAGAAGATCATGCATTTAGCGAGACAAGTCAAGGATCCTTTAGAACTCTTACCTCCATTACTGTTTACAGGCTCTGGTCAGTTATTTATTCAAGCTATATATACTCCACTACTTACTTGCTCGTCCTGTCCTAGCTTCCATATGGATTATAATCTCTCAAGACTAGGACATGCACAACATCCAGTCCCCAGGACATGTCAAACGAGCGTGTGGATGGTTGCTTAGAATTACCCTTTAGTGAGGGCAGAGGCCGATAACGATAGTGACAACAAAGTGAATGCAACATCAAACAATAATTAAAACTGCCCCTCCGGCTACGCACCACGCAACCCTCCACCTTCTCGAGGATGGTTGCCAGTTGGTGTCTGCGCTCCTCTGTCTCCTTCTCTTCTTGGCCCTCGTCCTCCGTGGACTCTGCCCCCGTGTCGGCCTCCTCCGCGCAATTTGGCCCTTTGTCCCCCAAAACGGATGTAGTGGACAGTGCGCCCAAGAGAGAGCGCTGTTCGGCCAGCATGTGCGACAGTTGGTACATTTCACTTTCCAAATCTGTTCACTCGTCGGTTAAGAACAATAACTCCAAAAGATGTCTTGAAATAAAAATATTATTATTAAAAAAAATGTTTATATCACTATGCGTTTTTATATTTGAATGAAATGAATAAGTAGGCCTAATGTTTATTCTAGTTTATGTAACCATTTTAATTAGAATCGGGGTCCTATCCATTATCTTGCGAATCCAAATCTTCTTTTAGGTTTTTGGTAGTGAATTCGAATCTTGTAACAAATTATGAACTTCAGCGAAAGTAGATATATAATGTAAAATATAAATAGTTATTAAATTGTTAACTTTCTTTTTTTTAAATCCATTCATACATTGAGTTAAGTGTTAAATTACTGGTCTGGGCACTGGTTATTGACTTTATCCAATAATTATAATTGGTTCTGAACCACGAAAAAACAGTATCAGAAATCTAAAAAAAAAAAAAAAATCTCGATTGAAAGAAAAAATGTTTGTTTAGGGATTTGAGTCTAGAATAGGCCTGTTATTTTCTCGAATCCTCAAATCTTTAATATCCTTAAGGAGATGAGGGATCTGAAGGTTCCATCCCTAAATATAATAACTATAGTTAAAACTGTTCTTGTGAATTTAGGCCCGTCTGTATCCACCACTCAATACAATAGACTGATAAGATGACCTTTCTGCAGGTAATTTAAAAACGGAAGAAATAAAATTAAGTCGATGCGAATTGAGTCAAACTTGCACATACCTCTCTTTAAATTAGTGCTCACCTTCTTCAGTGGCCAAATGGTCTTAGGCATCATTTTAATGACAGATTGGCCTGCTAATGACAGGGAGATCGGTGTTCTCTACTCATTAAGGGTGTTTTTTTTTCTTAAATGGTTTTCCACTCTCCTTCCATGCAAATGCCGGTAGATTACCAGTAAAATGCTTCCTTCCTCAGCCTTACACCAATATAGTAATTATCACACATTTGTACAACCTGAACAGGTTGCAACAATAAAAAAGAATTTAAAAAAAGTGTTTCCGCCCCCCTTGCTCTTAAGGAAGTTTTCCGGGGTTTTTAAGTTTATCAATTTACAGAACCTATTGTAGTATAATTTCACATGGTATTTATACTTTTACATTTATTTCTATACATCTCACGCTATTGTGCACTTAATAAATTATATATGATTAGTGTGAATATGTTTAAGATTTTTTATGCATGTTGGGAAGTGAAAAAGGGGCCTATTTAAAAGAAAGGGAAATGTTTCGTCTCTTTTAAATATGTGACACACACTTAGGCCCTAACATATCTACATTTTCATACATGAACATTTGTACATTTAAAATTTATACGATTTAAATGTATAGTTTGTCATTATTTACATTTTGTA
The DNA here is from genome assembly GCA_039000515.1 of Timema cristinae. Lineage (NCBI taxonomy): Eukaryota > Metazoa > Arthropoda > Insecta > Phasmatodea > Timematidae > Timema > Timema cristinae. The sequence continues at coordinate 57,025,367 of JBCFYV010000100.1, read as the reverse complement.
TCCTACCGGAATGCTTACTCTTTGTATTTTCAATTTATTGGATTCTTGGTTTAATTTGATTTGAACAAAGATTAAATACATTAATTATTTTTAGCATCGCATCTCACTACCTGTTTCAAATTTACATTATGTATGAATTACATCATTCTGTTAGGGATGAGAAAGGTTAGATTCATAAGAAATGTACCTGCACTTAGGTGAAAGCCATTTAATAAAACCCACACTCGGTACACCAACAGGATCGGTACACCAACCAGGATTCGAATCTCGGATCTCTTCAATCACCCAATTGGTTGTGTCAATTTGAGTCTTGTATTGACATTTCTCCAATGCTGTTCAAAGGATACGAGATATTTCCTTGGCAGTTTCAATGAACTGCATGTAGTTCTGGTATACATTTCTCTTGAGTGAAAGGTTTGTCTCATCAGCTAGAGCCTGGATCTTCTGTCTCTGCTGCTGCAGTTCCTGACCGCCGACACATCTCTGAGATAGTTCCTTCACATCTTCAACAAAACGTGTTACATTATCAACATGTGTACTTGGAATAGAAAATAAATAACACAACATTAGGTTTTAAGGACTCATAAAATACAAATAACAACAACGCCCCCTGATGCCAATTTTTGACATTTCCTCTTTATTTTAAGACGGTCTATCTTCTCTCAAATATTATCATTTATAAACTAAGTTAATTACTAAGTTATATAATTAATAGAAAAAACACAAACATTTATCAGGGTTGAAATCCGGAGCACCAATTTTTTTCCCTGTTTGTTCTGTCAAAGTCGAACTCATATTTGCACTTTAATTTGTAAATTGCATGAATACCAACACTAATGAATTTTAAAAATTGCCTACTAAGTAATTTCCCTATTTTTAATGTAAAAAAAATAATAATATAATATTGTGAGGGACAGGTTATAGTTTAAATATTGAAATATTTTGATTTATAAATATCAAATTTTTTATTAGTAAAAAAAATGCAAAATCATTCAAACAAATTTATAGCTAAACTCATAGGTTAATACAGAATAACATTATTTCAATTAAATTAATTAATTACATACTGAGCTGTATTATTAATATATACGCTCCTTACTAGATATATTAAACAGTTTTATAATTTGTTTAAACCCATAAAATATACTTTGACAATAGCATGGCTAGTAATTATCTATCTATCTACAAAAAATGCAAACTCATCTAAAGTTTATTAAAAAGAATCAAAGTAAGCTACAGTGTATACAGGTGGTAACACTGTAATATTGCTGTAAAGCTAATCAAACTTATTATATATATATATATATTTTGCCATTCTGTTGTAATTTGTAAACTAATATTCGATTTATCACACATTTATTACTCCATTTTGTGGATGAAATTACACATTTATTGTATAAATTTATATCTAGTATTGGTTTTATAATATTGTTATTTTTACCCTGGTGTAGAAGTTAAATTTTCTTATGTATTATTTTCTTTAGTGTTTTGCTTTGTGTAATAAAATTTTGACATTAAGTAAACTGTATAAACATAATGGATGATGATGTTTTGACAACTTTAAAAATCCTAATTATTGGCGAAACAAATGTTGGAAAGTCAAGGTTTGCAATACACATAAATTGAATTTCTAAAAATTCTAACACTTCAAATTCATATAACTGCATAGGTAGCCTATATAAGATGTAAACCATTAAGTGAAATCTCGTTTTTATTTATTTTGTGGGTGTATGTTTCTTAGCAACATCCAAGAAAATATCTTCACAACAAACGCCAATTTATCTTCTAAAAATCTCCTGCCAAATTCATCGACAATTCTCAATTAAAGACCAGCTTCAATTAGTTCTGTGATTTTGATTATTAACAAACTGAAACCTCATTTTATAGCTCAGTTTTTCCCAGCCTATTTTCTTACTATAATTTGTTTTTTCCTTTGTTTCAGTCTTTTGCTCCGGTTCACAGACGACAGCTTCGACCCAGCTCAGTCTCCAACGATCGGAGTAGATTTCAAAACTAAAGTGCTCACCACCGATGGGAAACACTGTTAAACTCGCTATTTGGGTAATATTTTGAATACCTTACTTGTTTGGATAATGTATTGTGTACCATAGACATTACATCAATACGTTAATTGACCAGCTTCGGTGGACAAATGGTTTGGGGCATCACTCGCTGAATAGACTGACTGCCAATGACGGGGAGGTTGAGGTTCGAATCCTCTTGGGTGTACTGAGGGTGTTTTTTCCTAATGGTTTTCCACTCTCCCTCCACATTCTTCATTCCGAGCACATTAGCGTACTTAAGCATACAACCCAAAACGTTAGGTAAAATGCGATGTTAAAAATTAATTTTAGAGTAACATAAATGTTGAGTAATTATTGACATTTGTTACCCGCCTCGGTGGCGTAGTTGGCTAACGCGCTTGTCGTGTTGAGCCCGACTGCGGAGGACGGGGAGATCAAGGTTCGAATCTCGGTCGGGTGAACTGGGGGTGGTTTTTCCTTAGTGGTTTTCCACTCTCCCTCCACGCAAATGCTGGTTCACTTCCTCTAATTCAACCTTCCCAATTCTTAATCCATTAGCATAATTGGTACTTAAAGCGTATAACCCGAACGGGTAGTAAGACGGGTGCTAAATATTATTATTATTATTGACATTTATTTTGCTGCGCGCCACAGGACACGGCCGGCCAGGAGAGGTTCCGCACATTAACGCCGAGCTACTACCGAGGTGCGCAAGGGGCCATCTTGGTGTATGATGTGACACGCAAGAGTACCTTCGTCAAACTTGAGACGTGGTTGGACGAGCTGGACACGTATTCTACCAAAAGCAACATCGTCAAAATGGTGGTCGGCAACAAGATTGATAAGGTACACAATTTTTTGTGGGGCACTTTCTAAACTGGAACTTTTTATGTCTGCGTCACATAAACAGGAATGTGACAGATCTGGGAGAATTGGGAAAACAAAGGGATATAATGAAAAACTAAGAAAAGGCTGAAGATATATGAATTTTGGACAATAACTGCAACCTTTAAATTATATTAACTATATGATATATCTAAAGAAAAGAAATAGCCATATCTTTTTATTCTCCGAAATTGTCTTTATAAAACCAAAGTGTGACCTATAGTCGTGAACACCCTTTGATAATAGACAACAAATGTTTTACATACCTTTGAACCTTCCTCCCACCCCTCCTCCCTCTCACTATATAGGAAATAAATATTTTGGAGGTAATCTACCCGCATTTGCTTGAAAGTAGGTTAAAAAACCATTTAGGAAAAATCACCCTCAACCGACCAAGATTTGAACCCCTATCTCATCGTCATCAGGAGACCACGAGAGTGACGCCTTAGACCACTCAACCAGTGAGTCGGATTTGTGACGATCTCAACTGAGTAGTATCATTCTTAGCTTTATTTGTATCTCTACTGAGGGATTCATGTCTCCGGTAGACTGAAAGATAGTATCATGTGTCTGAAACAGGAGCTGTATCCGCCGCGAATGGCACGTCTGCACGTTAGTTGGTGGCAGCAATATATCCATGGGAATATCTGTGTTATCATGTGTTTCTGTGGTGCGGCACAGAGCTCTTTTGTTTGGTGCTTTATGTTGTAATTGGAGTGTCTTCTAAGTTAGTGGAAACTAGTTTGTTGTCCTAGAGCAGAGCTCTAAAACAGATATTGAGGGCAGTTATTGAAGAAAGTGTCGGGGAAAATGTGTGAGCTCAGCGACTCCGTGCCTTGTCTGCCATGATTGACTCTAGTTAAGACAGTGGTTAACACAGTTGTCCAAGGGCAAGTGTTGATGTGTGACAACTAACTAGAGGACTTGTGGACTTGGATTAAAACTTAGAATCTAATGTAGTATTCAAGGACACAGACTTGCAGGTATACAGGTGGCAGCCGAACCGTCATTCAATCAGCCTATCCTAGTCAAACCTTTTATCTTGTGCTCTCACTCGAGATGGATACGTTATTGAACATTTCACATGTCTTTAAACATTAAATAATAGACCATTACATCCTGATCTGTCAGAAGTGTGTGTACATAACAATTTATTTCCGACATGAAAAACATGCTTTTACATCTTAGTATCAGAAGTGGGAATTTTACACTTCACATCTGATTTTAAAGGCTTTACATTTACAGGGTCATAATATAACTATTAATCTAGTTAAAATTATCCTTTTCTAAGCATGATTATCTTCATACAAGATTTTTTTTAACTATATTTAATTTTTCTATAATCCCTTCTACTTGAATATAAAGTGTCTGGAAAAACCTTTAAAAGACAGGGTAGTTTACAGTTGTAAGTAAATAGTGGACACCCTGATATTGATAGTGTTTGTGTGTCCCAACACAGCAAGAAGACAGACAAGTTTCTCGTGAAGAAGGAATCCAGTTCGCACGAAGACACCAGACACTCTTCATAGAGGCCAGTGCCAAGACGAAAGATGGCGTTCAATGTGCCTTTGAGGAGCTTGTCCAGAAGGTTTGCCCTTGTTGTTTATTACTCTCGTGGTTTTGTTTACCAGTTTAGCATTTAGAATTACTTGTTAGATTGTATTATCTAAATTAAGTAGCTTAAGTTGTTATTAAATATATTTGGGTGTTTATTTAGGATCATCTTAAATCCGATGTAAACATTGTTTGTTAAAAGGTGCCGATCATTGTTCGATAGTATGCTAACAGGTTAGGGATGATAAAGGTTCAATTTAGAGGCAATTTACCTGCATTTGTGTGGAGAGAGAGTGGGAAATGATTTTAGGAAAACCCACCCTCGGTACACCCGACCAAGATAGAACCATGAACTCCCAGTCATCAGCTTAGTCTATTGCAAGATTGCGATTCCTTAGACCATGTGGCCACCAAAGCGAGTAAATTTGGTAGTTAGCCTACTTCCTACATATTTTACTCTATCGATTTTTTTTAACTCTTTGGTCTTGAGGAACTATAAAGTTTGCACCAGAACATAAGCTATGTTATTCAGTCATATTCTGAGACACCTCCGTCCAATTCCAAACCTGGCACACAACTTCCTTCTAACATATTTTCACTTTATCTCATTGGCTTATTGGCCTACTACGAGGGCTTTTATTTTCAGGTTTCCCAACTAACATGTTGTGTGCATGCCTGCTTGCCTTGATTTGCCTAACATTGTGTTTATAGGATTGATTTTTTAACACTAGAGTTTCACTATCTATTTGCATATGAATTAATTAACTAATGTGTTAGGGATGGGGAAGGTTGAATTTAGAGGAAATGTACCTACATTTGAGTGAAGGGAGGATAGAAAACATTTGACCACTCGACCACTGAAGCTGGTTCCAGTATTATACATAGTCATTAGAAGGGCAGGCCTTGACCTATCCTCATTTCAATTTATGACATAGCTGAAAGACGACAGAAGAGCGCTTTCCAGACGACACCCTTACGTAGGATAAGAAACGAGGACGGCGAATGGCTTGTAACAAAAGGAGCCCAACCCGTGGTTCGTTACATCTAAATGTTTTTGATGTCCGTCCCCCAGGTGATCCAGACCCCGGGCCTGTGGGAGACGGAAGGGGGTGGGGACTCTATCCTAGTGTCGGGCCAGCAGGTGTCCGCGGTGCCGAGCTGTGGAGGCTGGAGATGCAACGTGGTGTAGTACAGCTTCATGTGAGACTGTCAATTGTTAAAAGACTTGTTGTGTGACTCGTAGGACATGTGTGTTTACTTTCCGGCGTAACTGAGCAGGCTGGCCACAAGTGTTAGTGATGTAAAATGAAGACTTTTACATAGAATTAAATAATTAACTTAGAAAAAAAATAATTAAAATGTGATTGATTGATTAATTTATATAAATAATTAGAGATATACAAAGCTACAAAAGTAAAATTCCGAATTCAACACTAATGAAGCTTCACACACAAAAAAAAAAAATTAAATTTAAAATAGATATTTGTGATAAAAAAATAAATTGTGTGTTGTTATTTCTATCACAAATTAGTGTTAACAAAAAAAAATCTAAAATAATTATTTTATGTTTTGTGATAGTAACTTATCATTTTAGGACACAATATATTAATTATATTTTAAATAAACATTTTTGTAAAATATATTTAATACCTAAATTTACATAGTTTTTTGCAAACAACAATAAAAAATTCCAGTGAAAGTGTGTTTTATATAAAGTTTTTGGTTGTTGTTTGAGCATCATTTCACCCCAGCTTTTTAACATGAATCAGAATTGGGTTTGGGGCCGTACCTCCAAATTACCCCAATTGGGGTAAAGTCGAGTTTTTTTTAAGTTGTTAAAAAAAATTATTATTATTTCAAAACAGTGTTAGTTTGATACATTAGTGGACTCTGGTAACATAAACATTTTATAATAGTAAAAATGTCAACAGTATGAGCTTGATTAAAAATAACTAAATTCTCCACCGATTTACCCCATCTTACCCTATGTTAAACATTCCCAAAGCCAACAAATATTTGTACATCCCTACACATGATATGATAAATTGAACTAATGGCTTTAAAATATATTTTTAGTATTTTATATAAAAATATATTTTAAGTGTAAGAACACTGTACAATAATGTACAATAATGTACAATAATTGATAGTGAAGGAAGCCAACTTGAAAGGATTGTTAGTTTACGTCTCGATAGGAACTATAAATGTGTTTTTTTATCTAGTCCTAACACAACCATCCTTTCAGGTTGGCTTCCTTCACTATCACTTACTTTACACTATTATACAGTGTTTCTACATGGTCTTACTATACATTTTGCAATATGAAACATTTATTTCATATTAATGCCAGACTTATAGTTAATTTTACAATTTTATTTTTTGGGTTTTATAAATGGCTTATTATTATTGTTCCAAAAGAGAATTTGTATATCATCTGAAAAAGTAACTTTCCGACAAAAGCTTTTTATAAAAAATCACAATTCTACCAAGAATAAACTCCACGGCCATAAAATAGTATTTGTCATAAACATGTACTATCATGTGAAAACCTTTGTAAATCTCTTCATTTTTTTCATAAACTGTCATCAAAATTTTGTAAAGATGTACATCACTGTAAACTCGTGGACAGTCTGTGAATGGTTGTGTTTGTTTAATGAATGAATCATACTCTAAATAAATATATATATATATATAGAGAGTATCAATTAGAGATGGGTAGAGTTGAATCCTATATTTCTCAAATCCGAATCTTAAATTTTCTTTCTAATTTCAAATCCAAATTTGAACCATTGAGTCATTTTTTTTAAGTATGATTTTATTATAATAAAATTTTTTGAAAGAGTTGTTAAAGCAATGGTACCACTGACAAACGCTCTTTTGTTTGTCACATCTTTAGTGCCATAAAAAAAAAACCAAAGGAACCCTTTAGAGTAAATTATTTATATTATTACACTTTATGATTTAAAGTTGAATCTTTCATAATATTATCATATTCAATTTACCAACCTCGGTGGCTGCATGGTCTAAGGCGCTACTCTTGATAAGGTGGCTGCCAATAGCAGGGAGATCGGGGTCTGATCCCTGTCGGGTGCACTGAGGTTGGTTTATTTTCTAAATAGTTGTATGTGCAAACGCAAGTACACTCCCTCTGAATTCAACCTTCCTCATCCCTGACACATTATCTGAAAATAGTCGTTTGTCAACATAATGTTTAACAAATAATACACATAATCTTACGATAACTCAAGTTTATTTTGACATGTTTGGTACTGTGCTGTAAAAATATTATATCATTTTTTAAACTCTAATATAAATATATTTGTTGATGTGTTGTATATGTTTATATTGCAAGCTTTCCTATTAATAGTTTTTGGTTTCTTAGTAATATTGTAAATACATAATTTAAAAGATGTATTTGTGGTAGTATTTCGATTATACATATTATTTGTTTAACTTATTAATTATTTTACAACATTAATACAAAGGTTGAATGAAAATTGGGTTGTTCTGTTTACTTTCCTAATAACATTCAAATGCAAGCTTTCTCAGGAGAATAGTTAACTCATTTTTCTCAGACAGGGAAATGCAGAAATATGTAACAGTCCAATTTTTGTAACGAAAAGACTTTTAGCAAATGCAAACTTTTTTGTGCTCAACGTTGATAATATTTTACTCTCTTATTATTATTATTTTATAAAAAAAAAAATAATATCTATCAAAAGTGGCAGCTGCAGATCACATGACTTGACCTATGAATACATGAAAGTAAATCTAGTAGCTTTTCCAACTGTCAGATAAGGTTTTTCCTATGAAAATTGGATTGTAACTAACATTTTATCTTGGTATACCTATATTTACCTGAATACAAGACCACCACAAAATTTATCAAGGGGGAGGGGAATATGTTATCATTAATTTCCTTATTTACCTCTAAGTCTACTTAAAAACTAGTTCAATTAAATTTTTATTTGATGAAAAATGATTTTGTTTCAATTTAAAAAAAAAACTTGTTTGTTCACTGACTTTGAAAATATAAAAGTATTATGTCTTGCAATCATATTTAACTTTATCACTTGCTAAGAACCATAACTAGAACTCTTTGAAAGTGCGAGTGGTTTATAAACCGGCTTGAATCCTTTCACAACAAAGATTTAAGGACTCTCTCTCTTTTGTCAAACCTTAAGAGCAAGGTAGATGATTATCTCGTATTCAGATAAATACAATATTGTAATTAATTTTTATAAATAGGTTGCAAAAAATATATCAATATTGTAGATTATTTTCGAGCTAGTTTTAATTTTTTAAATTATATTAAATAGAATCCAACTCTTCTGGGCCTGATTATAATATTGCTCTGTTAATTAATCACTTGGTGTAATGTGAGCAATATCTTAACACGACAGTGTGTGCAATCAGCACACACAAACATGTTTCTCGCCATCAGACAGAGTAGCTTTATTTTAAGAACATCATTTGGAATAATGCATTAAGGCTAAATTATGGTTTAAATTAGGATGGATAGCCAGCACACTTACCTTTGTGATAATGGAGTAGAAATTGTTTAGATAGAACACTAAAAAACACACAAATACATTTTTAAGGGAAAGCTTGTCCTTACAAATGTGTGTGTATGTTTTTTAGTGTTCTATCTAAAAATCATTCTACTCCAGTATCACAAAGGTAAGTGTGCTGGCTATCCATCCTAATCTAAACCATTTTAAGAACATCATTAATTTATATTTAATTACAAATAACTGCTTGTTACGTATCCATGGTAACGCTAGGTGTGTCAATATTTCCATGATACTCTTTATATTTTTGTGTTTTGCGATCAATCATTTCAATGGTTAAAATTAGATGCTTTTTCGTGATAGATAAGGATTGAGACAGAATTATAAAACACTTTGATGAGATTATTCCAATATTACATTTTATTATAGTTATTTTTTATGAGCATTGAAATTGAATTTAAAAAAATGCTCAAAATATGTTAGTTTGAGCTTGTGAATATAATACTTTTGTACTTAGGCTTTCATTTTGCACAAACATATTACCTCACTGTAAATAAAAAACAAAGCCATCACATTTTATATTCATTAAAAACTGTTGATGGTTATAGATTATATTATCTTAAAGATTTAAAATAAAAAAATAAAGGGGTTTTTAATGTCAAGAACTTATATAAGTACATCATCTTTTTGGTTCAAATCTTCTCAAAGATATTTCCTTAAAATGATTAGACTTATAAATTCACTCTACTGAAAAAAAATCTGCGGTACTAGGGGAAAAAGAGGAAAGTCACATCACACATATTTTCCAGGGCAGGAACTTTTATATCTCAAAACCCATAATACCCCAGTAAATGCCTTTTTAAAAATCAATCTAAATATGACAGAGACCTCTTTTAACCATAATATATTTGTAAAAAGCTACAGGAAAGGTGGATAGAGACATATAAAAGGAACAAACAATATGGCTTTTACGATGAAAAGAAGAACACAGTTCACACTTTACAATGATGCTACTGGACAAAGAGGTAATGGCCGCCCCCAACCTAGGTCAGGTGATTGGGAGGTAGCAATCAATTTTCTTTAAGAAGCAGCCATTATATATTGTCTATCCACCTTTCATATACCTTCTTCCAAATATAGTACAATTACCTCATAAAGCGAAAAGTGGTTTTCTTTATAGAAAGATATTGTAACCATAATATAAAGTGTATTAGAAAGGTCTCATGATTGTCTAAAAGATGGCACCACTGACTCAAGTTGATTTAAAATTGAACCCTCCCCTCCCCCCTGTACCCTTCCATTACTACTGTTTTCTGTGTTTATTGAAAGCTTACAATGGGGAATTTGTGTTGGTTTAGTTATATTATATTACACAGACCTATGTTTAGTTCTTGTACATGTTATTATTTTTGGCTTTAATATGTTTGAATTGGTGCTGGCACCAAAAATTAAAATTGCATTCGAAACTTAACATCATTGTTTGTAATGTAATTTATTAAAAAATAAAACTATTCTTAAACCACTTGTAATTGTTTTTATTTTGTAAACTATAGTGGCAATAGTAGTACGACACCTTAGCGCAGTCGGTAGCATGTCTGTCTACTGAGTTAAGGGTCCCGTTCAATTCCCGTCATCGCAGAAAATGTGGGTTTACCCTCTCACATTGATAAAAATAACACCTGGAGAATGGATGTTGTGCCTGTCGTCATATGAAGCTATGACAGGCCTATAAAGCAGGTAGTGGAGAACTGACCACAGGCTGGAAACAGCGATGGAGGTAGGCCTAATGTAATTTAACACAATGAGTGTTTGGTAGGAAGTGGACTGTATATGGTATACGGCACGGGACGACATCCAAAACGAGACTGGGCTGCCCACGACCAGTAAAGCGAGCACGCAAGATACCGTTAAAAAAACGTACAACAGTGAACATAGTTAAAAATAATACAATATACAAGCCCCAAACAATGAGTGATAGAAAACAACCTGTAAAAATTGTTTTGTATTATTTTTAACACTTTCCTACTAACCGTTTGGGCTATACGCTTATGTACTAGTTACGATAGTGTTTTTAGAGATTATGAAGGCTATATTTAGAGAAATTGTAACCACATTTGCTTGGAGATAGATTGGAAAACCATTTTGTACAAACCATCCTCAGTACAACTATTTAAAAGATTTTCAAAAAAGATAGTTATCACAAGGACAATCAATTCACAGGATGGACAGAATATTGAGATAATTCGGAAGGTAGCCCTATATACACTCGAGCACTAACAATTTTAACGTACCTTAAGGCCAGTTCTAACGTGTCATTTTCAATGAATCATTTTTCATGAAAAAGAAAATGAAAGGAATTTCTTCATATCATGTAGATCGTTGATTACTACTGTTTAAAATAAAAACGAGTTGTGGTTTGGGCAATATATGTAAAGGTATTGGATGAGTTAGATAATAATTATATTAAATAAAAAATAATTATAGATAAGTGTGTCAACAAATAAATTTCATTAAATGTTTTCTGGTGTGTCCAGATGTCAACATAAGTTGAAACTTGAAGACATTTATTGAGGATTAAATCTAATGCAAGATTGCAAGTGGTTGCAATGTGACGTTGAATTTAAATAAATCTTTGCATTCAGAGAAAAATGAATTCAGTTTCTTGTGCATGTTCTCACTGTTTATTTTGTTTTCATTTTTCAATAATGATCACTAAAGATTAAAAAAAGTAGAACACCTTTTTCACTTTTAATGAAATCTTTAAATAACGATTCAGTCTAATGAAATGAGTGGTCTGACGTACATCTTGTATTCCTTTTCAACTAATAATTGAAAATGACGTGTGAGAAATGGCCTTTAGGAACTCTCAATAAAAAGAAAAATAAGGGTAATCCAAATTACCATTAATTGTGATTATTATTCAACATAATACCAACCAAAAAACCTACTTAAAAGGCCCTTGATAAATACAAACTAATACTTGTATAAATTCTTCATTGCATATTTTATTAAAATCCAATCAAGATATTCTAAAAATAATATCAAGTTCCTCAAAGGAATTGAAATTGAAAAGAAATTCAGACAGTAGGCCCTAGTGATTGTACATTAATGTTGATAAAATATATTGAGTTTATTTTAAGTTGAATGTTTGAATTCCCTTTATATAAAAGTATCAATAATGTTCTCAACAATCAAATTAGTTTATTCTAATGATGATTATTTATAGAAAAGTTGGGCTGAGCTCACCAAGATTATTCTTTATGAAAAAAAAAATCCAGGTAGTTAAAAATATCTTGAATTTCCACAAAAAAATATAATATGTTTATCACCAGAGGACTAGGCCCCCTTTTAAAATTGCTTTTTAAAGAGTTAATACTCTATTTAACCATATATTATGGTATTTCTACTATCAATGTTCTAGTATTACTTCCTAGCCATTTTGAAAAAAAAAAAAAAAACAGAACCCACAATTTTATTAAAACAGTGTTCTAACTCCATTCCAGAACATATTCAAAACTGTTCTATTTAGATGAAGCTTGACCATAACACAAACATATTTGGAACTACCACTCAAATAACCAGTTGCTAAATCAGTTAAATAAACAGTGTTAAAAATAATAAGTAACACATGGATTGAAACAATGAAATATAAATTTACTTATATAAACATAGTTCACTAAAAAAAGATCAAAAATTATATTTCATTTTAAACTAGCCGCTAGCTGCTACGAAAGAACAAACATATAATTAAACAGTCTTTAATTATTTGACAGCCAGTTTCCTGAAATGTAGAAGGCGCTAGCAGTACTAGCCTGAGATAGTCGATATTTTATCAGGCTAAACCAAAGATGACAAACATAACAGATTATTATTATTATTATTATAAGTTGTTCTTTATTTCAACAGATCCATTCCTTTTGTTAATGAACTTAGAATGACAATGCAAAATACAGATAAAAGGATTTAATAATATTGTCCTTGAACATCCAACTGCTACATTAGGTTCACATATTTATAATAACCAAAATATTGGGTTGAGGAACTGTCACACTGGGTGGTGTAAAATAACAATCGATAAAACATCACCTGTTCGAGTCTTATCACAATATTATTTATCTCCATTTTATTTCTATTACTATTTGCTATTGGTCTTATGTATGAAGAAAAATTTATTTTTTAACGTTGAGAATTTTGTATTTAAATTTCATATGCAACCCTGTAAATTTCCTGTTAATTACCAAATGTAAACAATTTGGGTAAAATAAATAAACTATTTTGTCTTAAAATTAAATTTCATTTTTATCGTGTTAGTAAATTTATTTTCACTTGCACCTCTTTTTGAAAATGGTATTCCAAACTGTTGCATTGTTCGTCAGAAGCAGAGGACCGGATGAATTTTGGCGAAAGAGAAAAATATTTAGGTTATCCGCGGTAAGTATAACTCAATTTTAAGTGTGTTTTAATAATATTTAAGAGACGCCCCGCAGATAGCACCAATCAAAAATACTATGCGTTTTTTTATTTGTTTAACAACTCTAAAATATTGTTATTTTATATATCGGTAAATAAAAAATAATCAGTAAGTCTATTATGCTAAGGGTTCTGCATGTGTGATGGGGTTGCCGCGATTCAAGGCGTATGAGTAGTAAGCAACAAATTCAAAAAGAAAGAGGATACCAAAAAATTAGCCGGACTAGAAAAAACTGTGAACAAAGATTTGAACGTAGACATGAGATATTTCTGAGGGATTGTGGAAATATAGCCCCTGTCGAGACCGTGTGACCATCAAACGGTTGGCTGGGTTTTGTCTGTTCTAGTATTAAGTGGGTTCATGAGTTGTTTGCTGATATAATCAGTCTGTTCATAAAGTGCACGATAAATAGGCCTACTTCAAATAAATAAAAATATTTGATATTTTCTTTGCTCATAAGTTTTACAAGTTTCGGACTCTTCCCAACTCTATAAATAATTGTAGCTTCATCATTACATTGGAATAAGTATTGTTTCTGTAGTTATCTTACTTCTATTAGTTAATAGAGAACACCACTTTACAGATGTGTCCGTCTCCACGCACACACTTTGGAAGGCAAGTATGCCAATATTGTTTTTGTTTGTCCTTCTTTAGCATTTCCGAGGTCGTAGCAGGAACTGTTACTCTCTTGCGATAAGGAGCGTTCATCGAGCCTTGGTGTTCGCTACCAAAGGTCGAAAACTCAAGAAAGAAGATATGAAAATTGTAAGTAATGAGAAACGTGAATCGTCTCGTTTTGATGTACTCTCTGCTTACCACGAAACGTAGTAGTCTTACCTTGAAGGACTATCTTATGCCCCTATCTTGTAAGCTGCATCATAGTTGAATCTGTCAAGGTAAGTCTGCTCCCTTTCACTGTAAAAGTAGTGTAGGCCTACATGGTTGAAATTATAAGTCTCATAGTAAATTTTTTATCTGCGACAAAATAAATCATCTTTATCTAAAACAGAATGGCAAGATGGATGTCATATCTAATCTACAAATTACAATCTACAGTAGATTTAGGAACCTTTAAAAGTTACTCTAATAAAAATCCGATGATCCCAAGGTAAGAGAAAGACCAAGGTCATGTTTCGTAGCCGTCATCTTGAAACGAAATGTCGGACGTAAATTTGAATTAGCCTATATGTTAACCGGACGTCATAGTTAGGTCTATGTCTATGCAAAATTTCAGCACAATTAGTTAAGTGGTTTTTGTGTGGAAGTTTAACGAAGACACAAACACATTTTTATATATTATTAGAATGTTAACGACGACCGTCACCTACTTGGAGATTTCAAATGTGTTTTGCGAAGCAGTCTATGCACTATCACACTTAGACACCAATGTATGAAATAAAAAGAGAGAGAAGAAAATGAGCAGTTAACACTGCGAGGCCTCCTATTAATCTAGTGATAGCATCTACCCTCTTCCTCTGACGAGTTTAATCACTACAGTATCTGTGCCTCAAATATATTGACTTGCTTTTTTCCTATTAGAGATAGCTACATGCTACCAAATACTTTTTCAATCCATATCCTGGCAGGACAGACTCCTACAGGACATTTTCGTGAATAAACCAAATACCCTAAGTTGTAAATTTATATAAAAAAGATGTTTATAAAATAACTACCTCCAAGATAAAAATGATAATTTTGTGACACTGTAGGACTATTTTTAGAATTTTCTTTTTAAGAATCAATGTTTTTTTTGTCTCCACGTTGTATCTTTAAGATTTGCTGAATAAAACATGGGAAATCGTGTCTTTACCCGCCATGACGTTACAGGTAGTCAACATCCTTAAGGGAGGGACAGTGGTGAAAGGACGGAGAAAAATGGAGGCAGTTCATGATGAGTAGACTACTATAAATATAATTCAGATTAGGTTTGATAGTTTGTGTTGTCCGCCATCAGCTCTGGGACACCCGTATCACCGCTGCCTGTGAAGAACACAACTTTACCTACCCTCTACTGCAGGAAGGACTGTCGAGGTCCAATGTCCTGCTCAACAGGAAGTCCTTGGCAGATCTCGCTGCTTGGGAACCCAGGACTTTCGAGGTTCGTATCTTATTTTATCACCGAGTTCACTTAAAAGAATTTACATCCCACATAGTAAAGAGATTCTGCTAAAAAAATAAATTGGTTATTTGGTATAAACTACCCTTAATATTATAATTGTATTAATCCTTAAAGATATTAAGTAAAGTTGGATCCTTTTAAAAATCAAAATCTTGAATCAAAATTTTTGGAAAAAAAAAAGTTTAATTTACAGGTATGAGGAATGGTTGAGTTTGTTCAATAATTATTTTGGTTCCGAACCATCGATAAGCAGTATTAGAGCTCTAAAACAAATTTCAAATGAAAAATGGAAAAAAATAAAATTTAGTATTGAATATCCTTAAAATATTTTTTAAGGAGTCGAGGGCTCCATCCTTAATAGTATGGATAATCAAGGCATGTCGTGCGTGTATTGGTGATAGGTGTGCACACATTTTTAGTTGGAAAACCTGAAGATAAGACACCTTGGTAGACCAAGATGTGGATAAGTATTTAAAGGCTAGTTAGATGTCAGTTTAGGGTTCAATGGCGAGCGTTTGTTCTTAAGGCCAAAGTGTCATTTATTTGGGTAAATGGTTGGTATTTTTCAAATCATAAAATAAAATATAAGTTTTAAAATATTTAATGGGAACTAAGACACAATGCTAAAAAAAAAAAATCAGGTTGTATACTTAAAAAAAAAATTTTCTTCACCATTTAATTAAAAAAATTGTTATTTCAGGCCCTGACAAACTTGGCATGGAAGAGAGTTGCCCAAGATGGACTGGCCGGGGTCAGTGACATTGGTGACCCCCCAGAGGGGGTTATCACCAGGGGCATGCTGAAGTAGCTGACACTTGTGTAGTAAAACAAGGACTCAACTTGCATTAATTAAAGCAAATAACAAGAGTGAAAAATGACTGTTATAGTTATCAAGAATTTGCCATTTTAGAAGTGTTAGTAATAAACTTAAAAAATTGTGTTCGCATGACTCTGAGCTGTAGCGAACATCCAATGGTGAATGTTTGACCTGTTATGTGTGATGTAAAGATTAATTTCAAAAACATTAAATGTTTGAATCTTATAGAATTGTCTAACTCTTAATGCTAAGATTTAGTTATTAGAGGCATTTAACATGGACTCTTTAGACCATACACCACTAAGTCTCCAGGCTGTCCCTCCATCACTGTGAAGGGGAAAGTCCCAAATAGAACCAAGGACTCTTACTTCAAGACAGACGTGCTACCTACCGAGCGAGGGTGTTGTATAGCTAGATCAGATTTATCAGGAAAGAATGTTCTACTACCAGTATTTAAGTAAACTTAGTTGTTTCCTGGTAATATATTATTATTAGCACCGCGTCTTACTACCCGTTCGGGTTATACGCACTTACGCTAATGTGTAATGGTAGGGTGGTTGTGAGATTAAATGGAGGACCTACAGTTTAACGTAGAATCCGAACCACGGTGGAGGCCTGGCATTCCCCACATTCACAAGATGTCTTGTCAGAGGTGGAGGAAGGGTTTGGCAATCAGATAAATCTGCGCCGGGACCGAGGATTGAACCCCGGACCCCTAGCACAGAAGTCTTGACACCTTACCCCTAAACCACCAGGTCACCCTGGTAATATCCACACATTTTGTTCGGCTTTGGGGGGGGTAACTGGTTGATTTCTGGAGTTCCAGTCTCAGTCTCCGGGTGACATTGGTCAGGCACAGGTCTTGTGGGGGGTGGGTAGGGATGGAGATGATAGCCATCGGGCTTAAGGGAGAAATAGGAGTAGGTGGGGGTCAGGTGGTTGGTGAGGGGGGGGGGGAAGACGAGAGGGAGATAACTTAGGGGTAGAGACTCTTTGACGGTTGGGGCTCCTAGCGCTGTAGTTTGGGCAGTAAAAGGTGGGCCCTCGGGTCAAGTACTCCTTTGTCGCCGATGTCCCCTTCAGGGTCTTCTCTTTGTGGGCCTTGCGAGAGCGGTAGGTGTAAGCCATCCCGTGAGATCGCCAGCAACGTGCCCTGGTGGGACAAGAGGTGGTTCTGGCAACATAAGTTGTGGGACGGGAAGAGGTGAGAGAGGATTAATAGACAACTTTAAGACAATTTATTTCTTTTGGAACATGTGGCGCACCAAAGTTTGGTAGCCACTGAAATCTTGAGAGCGATAAGTCCCTGTTTTATACCCTCCACTGCTGCCAGGACTTGTACAATAGGAGAGAAGGGAAGCTTACCATTGGCACACGAGACAAGACAGTGGCCGACAAGCAGGCCAATAGAGGTGTGTTCTCATTGGTGCAGAGTAGAGGCACAGGCAGTGGAGAGGGTGCTTTGTGCAGAAAAGATGCACGGGCCCAACAATGAGTCACAATTTTAGTACAGTCTCTTACTGCCCGTTCAGGTTATACACCTATGTACCAATTACAGTGTGTTATGGATAGGTAAGGGATAATTTCAAAGAAATGCACCCACATTTGTGTAAAGGGAGTGGAAACCATTTTGGAAAAATTACCCACAGTGCACCCAACCGAGATTCAAACCTCGTTCTCAGTCTTAGGCAGTTTAGTATAAATCGAGAGTAGCGTGTTAGACAATGCAACTACCGAAGCGGGTTGGTATATACTATAGTATTGTGTGCATCCAGTTTCATTGAAATAGGAAAAAAAGTTGTGTACAGATAAAATTAATGTTTATGAAAATGTGGGCTTATCTCTGATCCAATTAGCTGTTACAAACTTCGCGGGGAATGATGTTGGGTTTGAATTATCCAGATCCTACTTTATTAGGAATGGGGCCCGCAAATCCTTAAGGATATTCGAGGATTTGAGATGCAACTCCTTTATTTTACAATTGATACAAGTGGAATTTATCTTAAGAGATATAATAGTGTACTGCTTATTGGTGGTCCAGGATCATAATTATCAGACCAGTAATTTCCTCTTCTCTTATCTTCATAATTTTTTCCTAGATTTGAATTAATAAAATAGTGGATTAGATGAAACTTTAATATATGAACAAACTGTAACTCTTAACAATTAGAACTTTATTAGAAAATAGTAGAATTAACATAAATCTAACATCTACATTCTTGGAACCAAGATCTGAAGCAACATTCGAGAAAACACAAATATTTATAACAATTGAAAGAACAAAAAGAACAAAACACAATCAGCTTTCATCGAGGTTACAGCTTCACTCCCAAGGCAAGTAAGATGCGCCTTCTCTCGAGAATCTCAGTCACTCCAGTTACGCGTAACATGACTATAAATGTTCATTACTAGCCGCACTATGACTCGACCTTGGCGAGTATGTCCGCCTCGCGGAACAGGTGGAGTTCTGTGCCGCTTTCCAGTTCGACCTTGGTGCCGCCGTACTCTGGTAACAGCACATTGTCGCCCACTTTCACTGACAAGGGGACATGTTCTCCTTTCTGGAACACAGCCACAGGATAAAAAAAACACTAGTCTTCATGCAGGAACAATATTATCATCGCATCTTACTACCCATTCAGGTTATACGCACTTACACTAATGTGTAATGGTAGGGTGATTGTGAGATGAAATGGAGGACCTACAGTTTAACGTGGAATCCGAACCACGGTGGAGGCCTGGCATTCCACACATTCACAAGTTGTGATTAATACACGTCTTGTCAGAGGTGAAGGAAGGGTTTGGTAATCAGATAAATTTGTGCCGGGACCGAGGAATTTAAACATAATTAAAAGTACTTATTCATTTTGGAACGTTATTGATGTTGTGTAATATAGTGCACACATCAATATATTTCAACACAGACATTGTATTTACTTGGAAAAGAAAAAATTCTTGTCATTGTTTTTACATACAATCGATGATTTTATGATTATTTTATTTTGAAATATTTAACTGAATTAAATATTTTCATCAACTGCGTGTCCGCATCATTGTAAACAACTTGTTTACTGTAATGTTCATCCGTATGGTTTAAATTCGTCAGTCGCCATTTTGAAGTTATGTTCGTTAGAAGTTTTTCTGAAAGTGGTGTGAATATTTTTTTTAAGTGGAGTAAAACGATAAACAAACTTTATGCTCGCTGTCAATTAAATATATAGATAATATTGGCCTAAATTACTGTGGTTAACTATCGCATTAATATATTACCACCCGTTTTAATTACAGTGATCCAAAGTGATAGATGTCAGCTGTTGGCGTAGTGATATATTAGGGATTACTTCTAGTAACATTTCGAGCAGTCATCCAGGTAAACTTAGCTCGTGAATGAATTGTATCCATTCAGGTCATACGCTTATGTGTTAATTAAGTTTCCTATCTTTACATATGAGCTACTTGCATTTAACTAAACAAAGGAATTAAAAAGTGAAGAAGGTAGAATGGATAAAAAGTATGATCACATTTGCATAGGAAAACATTTAGGAATAAGCACCCTTGTACACTCGGCCAGGATTTTAAACTAAAGCTTCCCGTGAACAGAAAATCAGACTAACCTAGATGAGCTCAACCCTTAGTTCAAGTACCTATTAGGCCTACATGTTTGTTAATTCAATGATCCTAGAACTAACAAACTGAGAGTGGTAGTAGTATTCATACATCTGGGCTGTATCCGAACAGTCTACTTATGCGACGTCGCGTTGATAGTTGCATTGGCAATCACGTGACCAAGTGTAGATCTGTCCGAATAGTCGCGGTCTTGGTAACCATGGATACAGAAAGCTACGGCCATGCGGTTTTCTCGCTGCGTTGTGTTTGACTGGCAATTGTTTGTCTTAATCGTTTCATCTGCTAGAGCACCGAATTACACAAATATTTCGTTTTCATTAGAGCTAATAGATGGCTTTTACATAGTTTCTAAGTTATTCGGTAGGAAGTAGCACTGCAGGCCCAAGCGTGTTGCTGTTCGAATAGTTTGATGCAGTCTTCACTATGAAAACCGCGAGATGTGTAAAATCATCAAGTCAAGTGTGCTTGACTATTCGGATACAGCCCAGGATTCAGGATAGTTGAACTAAGTTGTATTAGACAGTATGAGGTGGACTACCTTGCATCATAAGCTATAGATCAATTCTATTAGTATTTAACCACAGGGATTATAGTGTACAAATTGTCAAGAATTAAAATTAAAAGATATTCTTACATTGTTTCTCGATCCCGGACCTACAGCCACAACAGTCCCTTTAAGAACTTTGGACTGTGCTTTCTCAGGCAGAACTATACCGCCTTTTGTTTTAGTAATAGCTTCTGCCTTTTGAATCAACACTCTGTCCATGAGCGGGATCAACCTTCTGGCCACAGTAGCTGTCGCCTAACGAATACAAAAATATATATTAATATAAAACTAATAATTCAAATTGATTAAAAAAAATTAAGCCGTTGGAATATAGAAAAAAAAAACATTTTAAATTAAAAATAAAACAAGAGTTGATTTAAGCTACTTACCATTCTATGGAGGAATTAAAGATTGGAATGTACTAAAATGTAGTAAATCTTTAAATAAACTTTTGTCAAGATTAATTATTAGTTTTCCAGAATGGTCGATTTCAACCGGCTTTACTTGAAAGAGGGTTTTTAAGAAAGCGCTTTCTTTCCAACACGAGTAATCAATGATCGAATATTCTCTACAAAGTCACTTATACATTTGTGTTTATCATTTTCAGGGGTGTCGAAAAATAATGTAATTCTGGACACAATCGGATCCCCTGAACTCTACTGGCTGATCGCTTAAACATGATGAAGATTTTATTTTTTGGAATGCTGATCACTTTTATAATGTATGTGCCCTATTGTGAATTGTTTATAAAAGCTATTATGTCAAAGATAATATTCATTATCTACATATATTAAAATTTATTGCAACACAAGTATGTTAACAAATAAAAAAGTATAATAATACTAGTAAATATTTATTTTTATATACTTCTAAAATTAAAGTTTTTTTTAAGCCAATGATTAATCTCATATCAACTATACTCGTGAAAAACTAAACCAAAAAACTACGTAGCTAATAAAATAAAGTTCCAAAACTAAATAAATGTGGTTTAATAGCTACAATAGATGTTCCGTGCATTATACGTTCATGAAAATTATATATAAATAATTTAGTATTATGAGTTATGCTAACATGTATTTAAAGGTAAAATTTTAACTATTTATTAGTATAGTATTTATAGTGGTACTAGTATATTTACTATTTATTTTAATTATTTATTGGTCTTAGGTATAAGTGATATTGTTTTTACAATGATATTAAAACTATTTTTGTATAATTGAATTAATAATTTTCTAAGAACGTCAAGAAATGTAAAATACTTTTAAAAATGGCCTATCTATAGTACACCCAAATGCCTATCAAGAGTATAGTATTTGATTTATCAGTAATGTAATTGAGCAGGTATTATTATAACGTTTTTTAAACATTTCCTTTTAAAGCATAATGTGTATGTGTATGTATAATGTGCTTTTTTATTTTTTGTTGTATACTCCTATGTTTAATAGCAGCTGTACTATCATTGGGGTGAATGCATCTAAAATAATGTGGCCGGGTGATTACAAATAATTTATACCCTGTAATAGACCTCACTTTGCTAAATGTATGTAACAAGTTAGTGAAAGAACCACGCCTACATTAGGATGCTTATATGAATACGAGCCAATCTTGGCTCTTTTTATAAACAACTTCTGAATAACTAACTAACTAACTAAAAACATAATCTAATGAATTTATTTTTTAGTCTAAAGAAAATTACTGTGCAATTATGAACAATGAACATTACAAATTTATTTAATTTATTCAAACATCGTTTCTGTAAATGAAATATATTTCGAATTTATATCAATTTTTAGATTCATGACCTTATTAATAGTAAAAAAAAAGCATTGTCAATGTACTGGTCACCCCTGATTCATGTAGTGAAGTGGATTTAACACCTTTCTGTATGCTTTCATATGATGTATCTAAAATATATGTTGTCAATGTAATATAACTCAAGTTGTGCACATTTTAAATTATTTATAATAAGATGAGGAAATATAAAACAAGATGTAAAAATATATACTATATTAAATTAAAGTATTTAATATAATAGTTTATTTTATTTTAAATAAGAATACATGATTACATCATCCCATGTTAGAGCTTTCCAGAAGTTGAGGCCCTATAGTAGGCATTAAATATAGTTTTATATACGTAATAGTAAAATAAATATATATTGGTTGGGAAAAGATTTATAATATAAATAATACATATTTTTATATTATTTATTCCTAGACTAACTCTTACTGGACTTAATTTAATAGTTTAGTTTTAATTCATAATATATTATGCTCTATCCATTTCAAATGTTGAAATCAGGCCATGTGCATAGCATTTGTTCTTCTTTGATCGAACTTCTTGAAGGTGTATGTCGGTTTGTGTCTTCGGTTCAATAAATTGAATTATTTACTTAACATTTCAAGGTAAATTTTATGTACAACATATTCCCGCTATTAGATATTTTCTTAGCATTCCTCGCATAGTCTTTATTAGCATTTACTTATTCCTAATTTTTATAGACGCTGACCGGCACTTTGAATATTTTCTTCCTAGTAGCCGCTATTTAAAGTAAATGAAAGAGCATTCATATTTTGATAAAATATTCAACTATTATTTCACATATTTTAGTCAATTATACCAAATAAGTAAGCTTTATATTTGTCATTGGTTTCTCTTTTTATTCATATACTTTTATATTAGACTCAAAAATTATATTTTTGAACATGTTTCAGATGTACAGACTTCCAAGGGTACTAAGGTCTACTGCGTCATTATGCATATCCCCAGCAAGGTTTTATGCGAAGGATGTTAGATTTGGCCCTGAAGTTCGCGCACTCATGTTGCAAGGCGTGGATATTTTAGCAGATGCAGTCGCTGTTACAATGGGACCAAAGGTTTACATTGATTACATGCTCTTTTTTATTTATGCTATTTTTCTATTTAACTTGAAAAATAGATTTTGTTTACTTTTGAATAATATAAATATTAATGTTACTAGCCTATTAATATTTAAGTGAACCTAATATTAGGCCCCCACTCTTTGCAGTTTTCCCATCAAAGTTATGTTCTAACATGTCATTACTCACAAATAAACATTTAGTTCCGAGACTGATAACTTTTTAAAATTTTATTTCAAATTATAATTAGTGTTAACATCTCGGTCAAAGTTGCAACAGGATAGACTCATTGCATCATGTAGGAACTGAACCTTAATTTAGTTGATATGTCTATTGTTTGGTTGAATTAAAATTGGCTAGCATTATTAAAACATAACTTATCAAAATGTACTTTATGGTTTTAATAATTTTTTAAATTGTTTTGTAGGCTCTATGTTTTAAACCATAAAAAAATGTAATTAAAGTCTAGCATTTTTTTATGCTTGTGTTATAAAAAAGTCTCCTCATTAATAATGTCAAGGGTGAGTGCTAACTATTGCGGTGTGCAGGGTCGCAATGTTATTCTGGAGCAGTCTTGGGGGAGTCCCAAGATCACAAAGGATGGGGTAACCGTGGCGAAGGGGGTGGAGCTGAAGGACAAGTTCCAAAACATTGGGGCCAGGTTGGTCCAAGACGTGGCCAACAACACCAATGAAGAAGCAGGAGACGGGACAACCACGGCCACTGTCCTGGCCCGTGCCATTGCCAAGGAAGGCTTTGACAAGATCAGCCGCGGGGCCAACCCCATTGAGATCCGAAGAGGTGCTCGCTTTACTTGTCTCTATTTTATTTTAGTTTATATTTGAAAGTACCTAAAGTTTAACGTAACTAATATCCATTCCTAACTAGGCCCCCTACTGATTGCTGCCATTGGACAGAGGTAATGGCTGCCTCTTGAAGAAAATCGATCATTACTGCTAAAACCCCCGACCTAAGTTTCATTCTATCAGAACTCATCGGGAGTGTAAAACTCGCAACACAATAGTAATGTACTTAAGGAAAAGATCACTCGGCTGTTAGAAACTAAATTGTGGACACGGGCCTCTAAGATATAGTAAAATATGTTTTATTTTAAGATGACCAAAGTAGGGGCCTACACAACAAAACACATAATTATGTAATGTTGAGGGTACATCAATCCCTCTCGTCAGAAGAAAGTAAAAACCCAGTCCAAACAGGGATAAGTTGCTAATCTGGTCTTCCATACATAACATGTTACCTATATTCACACGGTGTGTTTTGGGTGTCACAGGAGTGATGATGGCTGTGGACGCTATCAAGGAAAACCTGAAGGCTCTCTCTCGGCCAGTGACCACACCGGAGGAGATAGCGCAGGTCGCCACCATCTCGGCCAACGGCGACAGTAAGATTGGAGGCCTCATCTCTGATGCCATGAAAAGGGTAAATGCCCTCTTTAAGCTTCAAATTCTCCAATTTCTAAACCTATAAAATGATTTGAAGGACAAATTCAAAATTTAAATCTAATAAAAATAAAACTTTTTTATATACATATTTTTTAAACAAAAAACATTTAAATGCTTTTTAAAACAATCATAACCTTTTACAGATGTGGCGTTTATTTTAAATTGCCTGGCATGATTTGAACTGATATAAACTCGTTTCATTAGAGTAATAGTATTCTTTGTTTTAATATTTGTTATTATTTCGGGGTTGTTTAATTTAATTTTATTTTAAAATAAACTTTAAAAGAGGGCAGAAGGGCGTGGCCAACTTCTTTCGCGGTTTAACCCAATACAGCTGTTTTGTACCCTTTTCATTAATTTTTATTTAAATTATATCAGTTGGGTCATAACCTCTTTTCAAATCCGAATCTCGCAACAAAAAATGAATAACTTGAGGAAATATAAATATAATAGATGAATATAAAATACAAATAGTAACTGGATGTTAACATTCTTTCTTACAATATTACGTTAAGTGTTAGATTACCGGTCTGGGGTCTGGTTGGAAGCTCCTCATATAATTATAAATGGTTCTCAACTACCAATAAGATGTATTAGAGCTCTAAAACAAATTTAATTTGAAAAATAGAATCTTTTTTTTTTTAATCTCAAATATCTTTATAAAAGATTTGAGGACCCAAATCGGGATTTGACCATTTTAAAATATTAAATATTTGATTCACAGTTTAAAATATGGTATTTTTAACGGTTGATGTTTTGTTTGTTAGGTTGGCAAAGAGGGTGTGATCACGGTGAAGGATGGTAAAACCCTGCTTGATGAGCTCGAGGTGATAGAAGGGATGAAGTTTGACCGTGGATACATATCTCCTTACTTCATTAACACCACTAAAGGTAATCTTTGTCGTTTTAAATAAGGACATTATTTATATTTTGTTTTGAGCTAGCTCTCACTTGTCCTTATTTTAGTCTGCTACTTAAAATTCAGATAGATCTATCTACATTTAATTAAACGCACAGCACTCCGGAAGTCGTCCATAAACTACATAGTACTTATGTTTGTTGACACCCCCCCGCCCCCTTCAACATGGTTTATGGATGACCCTTACTGCTTGCTATGTTTATTACATACTGATAATCTCGGTGATGTCTCCTAAAGGAGCGAAGGTGGAGTACCAAGACGCATACATCCTGCTGAGCGAGAAGAAGATCTCCAGTGTGCAGTCCATTATCCCCGCTCTGGAGCTGGCCAACTCTCAGAGAAAGCCCCTGATCATTGTAGCGGAGGATTTGGATGGGGAGGCGCTCACAACGCTCGTTGTCAATCGGTAAGTCGACATTTTATGTCACTGTTCTTGTTCTTAAGGTGGGGGGTGTAGGAAACGCAAGAAAAGATAGGTTTTTTTTTATACATAAACCATATATTTTAAAGGGTAAACCCATATTTCCTTTAATGATAAATTTTCGGCCATGCCGGGAATCAAACCCTTGACTGAGCTAAAGTGTTGAGACTCTTTACCTCAATGAACTAAATAAATTAAAAATTAAAAGTAGTGCTATTTGACAGTAACAAAAACTTTCATCTTCTACTTCCACTTTGCTTCGCTTCAACTTGACCTGGCTATAATACTGTTGAATGAAAGTTGAGGAGGTTAAAGACGGTGAGATTGTTGACTTGTGACGCAGCCTCAAGATTGGCCTGCAAGTGGCAGCCGTGAAGGCGCCAGGGTTCGGAGATAACCGCAAGGCGACTCTGCAGGACATCGCTATAGCAACGGGAGGGGTCGTGTTTGGGGACGAGTCCAACACACTCAAGCTGGAGGACATCCAACTGTCCGACCTGGGTCAAATGGGGGAGATTGTCATCACTAAGGACGACACGCTTATTCTAAAGGTCGGTTTAGACCCTATTTGCAGGATAGAATTAGTAACCAAATGTACCTTAAATAGTGAGAACAATTTGTTCTTAAAATAGAAAACCTATTTTTTTAATAATGAATTCATTGAAACCCTAATTGGTTTTCATAAATATAATTTGGTACTAAGTGGGTAAATACTAAATATTATTATTAGCACCGCGTCTTACTACCCGTTCGGGTTATACGCACTTACGCTAATGTGTAATGGTAGGGTGATTGTGAGATGAAATGGAGGACCTACAGTTTAACGTGGAATCCGAACCACGGTGGAGAACTGGCATTCCCCACATTCACAAGATGTCTTGTCAGAGGTGAAGGAAGGGTTTGGTAATCAGATAAATCTTTGCCGGGACCGAGGATTGAACCCCGGCCGCCAGCATAGAAGTCCGACACCTTACCCCCTAGACCACCAGGTCACCAATACTAAATAGAATGCTTTCATTCAGCTAAAACCTGCAATAAAAAATCATAGATGGGAAAATTACGGCAAACTCTTTTATCATTCTTAAATTTAAAATAGTTACCTTTGTTCACAATATGATTAATTAAATACCAAAATATTATTTTATTTCCATACAGATGGTGTTTGGTTGAGGGAAATGTATTTCTGGAATGGGGACTTTTATTTGTTTTAGGAATATCTTTTTTTTTTTTTTTTTAAGATGCTATATTGCATTTGGTACTTTTTCCCTGAAATATAAAAAATTATGGTCTGCTACTAAATAAAAATATGCATTTTTTAATATACTGAATTCTCATTAAATCCGATTTGATTGGAAATTATTTGTATTTAAAAGGTGAGTAGTCAATCTGGGGTTTGGTTGTTAGGTTTGTTCTATAATTATGTTGGGCTTGAATCACTATTAATATCCTGCGGAATTAAAAGATTTGAAGGACCCATCCTTACTCCTTAAAGATTTCAAGGGTTGATATGGTTCTGTGAATCCATTGTGACCCGAACGTGATTAATTCCAGGGCAAAGGCAACAAGTCTGACATTGAGCGCCGCGCTGAACAAATCCGTGACCAGATAGAAAACACAACATCAGAGTATGAGAAGGAAAAGCTTCAAGAGAGACTGGCACGCTTGGCTTCTGGCGTTGCTGTGCTCAAAGTGGGCGGCTCTAGTGAGGTAAGTTGTCTATTGAGAGAGTGACCTTGAACATTGGTCCACGCTTGGATTATTTTCTGTTCATGAACTATTCCAAACCGGTTTGTGTAGGTGGAGGTGAATGAAAAGAAGGATCGCGTGAATGACGCCCTGAACGCCACTCGGGCCGCCGTGGAGGAGGGTATAGTCCCCGGGGGTGGAACTGCTCTCCTGCGTTGCATCCCGACCCTGGACAATCTGAAACCTTCCAATGACGACCAGCAGACAGGTATTTGTTCATATTACTAGAGATGGGACAATCTCGTTAAAAGGATTTGAGATTCGTAAAAAATCTCAACTTTTAAGCAATTGGTAACTAACTACATAGACTCGTGTGGTTGGGAAAACAAATTCACAAATAAAAAGACAAAATTGTATTAATATAGGCCTAATAAAATTTAGTAAAAAAAGGGACCTTTGTTTTTATAACATAACAGCCAACAGGTATGACAAACTAAATTGTTTGTGTTACTGATACCAAGCCTTTAACAACTTTTCCAAACAAAATATTGTAATTATACTAGAATTGTACGTTTTTAAACGTTGAAAGATTCGAGATTAAAATATTTGACCTATCTTTACATATTAGAGCAAATAAGTATCTTTAATAAAATACATTTTTCAAGGAATGATGATATTGTAGGCCGAGGATTTGAGTTCTTCTGCTCCCAACTCTTAACTGGGGTTGGTCGAGCTGGAACTTCTGTGATCAAAAATACGAAGCGATTATTA
Organism: Timema cristinae; assembly: GCA_039000515.1. Classification (NCBI taxonomy): domain Eukaryota; kingdom Metazoa; phylum Arthropoda; class Insecta; order Phasmatodea; family Timematidae; genus Timema; species Timema cristinae. The sequence continues at coordinate 56,996,673 of JBCFYV010000100.1, read as the reverse complement.
AGTATCTGACCTCAAAACTAGATTAAATAAAATAATTTTATAAGTTTGGTAGAATTGTTCATCTTCTTCTATTACACACTACCTCCATTTCTATACTCATCTCCTCCACACTACCTCCACTTCTATACTCTTCTCCTCCACTCTTCTCACATGGGTGTAGAATTATTGTGACATCTAATTTCTCTTCTTGAGATTAAAGGGGGCCTAAGCTTTGAAAATAAAATTTCTGCTTTACAAATAAAAGTATTTAAAGTAAAAATATGTGTTTATGTTGTCATTTTGTTTTGTAATACATATCAAAAATTAGTGTTTACATAATTAATACTAACCAATTATTAAAGAAAGATATTATCAAGCACTTTCTGAACAGACTGATTATATTAGCACACAACTTTTAAACTAAAATCTAGAACAGACGCAACATCCATCTCTTCAGGTTAACACATTTCAGTAATGATAAACTTTTCGGCCATGCTGAGAATCAAATCTAGGACTCTTGAGATTATTAGGGAGGCATGCCACCAGAAGAGCTAAGGTATCAAACTTTAAAATAACTAAACCACTTATTGTGATATCATCTTATGGCTAAATATGTAAACACTAACATTTTGAACAATATAATACCTTCAATTGGACCTTGCTGTGTCGACAGGTATTGCCATCGTACGGAAGGCGCTGCGGATGCCGTGCATGCAGATTGCCCAGAACGCCGGAGTGGATGCCGCGGTAGTGGTCTCGAAAGTGGAAGACCTCGGGACAGACCATGGCTACGACGCACTTAACAATGAGTATGTCAACATGATCGAGAAGGGAATTATCGATCCCACAAAGGTGTGTGTATTTTAGACACTTTAATATCATTTTATAGGGAAATATAAAAAGTTCTGGATTGAAATCGTGATATCTTGTTTATTGTTCAGGTGGTGAGGACTGCCCTTACAGACGCAGCAGGAGTAGCGTCGTTATTGACCACCGCAGAGGCTGTGGTGACAGAGCTCCCCAAAGAGGAATCCAGTATGGGTGGCGGTATGGGTGGTATGGGAGGAATGGGCGGCATGGGAGGAATGGGTGGTATGGGAATGTAAGCGCTCTAGACTGAACAGTGGGACTGAAACAAGTGCGGTAGTGTCAAGTGTAGAGCAGGTTCACTGTGTGCTTGCCAGGAGTCGAAAGCTCAATCTCTTTCTGTTTGTGCGTTCTTGTTAATTTTTTTAAATATTGACTTGTCTGAATGTGATGTAAAAATGAGTTGTTTGAATGTTAGAAACAAGAAGGGGTGTGTGTATGCGTGCTTCAACTTTGATTCAGAAGTAAAAATTCTGTATTCCACAAATACGAAGCTTCACCAATAAAAATATTTAAAGTTAAAATACACATTTGTATGATTTTTTTTTTCATTTTGTGCTGTTATGTACATTTCAAATTAATGTTGTTATGACAAAAGTATAAAATATATAACTTGTATGTCGTGATAATGAACCAGTTTCCTAGTACTCCTCAAGCGCGGCACAATACTAAACACAAGATGTAACCTACCTAGACCAGAATGGAATGGGTGGTTTGAAATGGGAAACTGGCCCATTCCATTCTGTGGATGTCTTAAAGCGTCGCACTTGAGGAGTACCATGGAACGGTCCCATTATCTAATTAATCAGTTTTATGACAATATGCTTATAATATCAAATGGTATTTAAATATAAAGCTATATAATATGCAACTTTTTTTCTTATTTTAGAATTAAACTGTTTTTAAATGTGTAAACTTGATTCGACTTTGAATTTGAAAAGTGGACTTTGTACACCACAAGATAAAGTAACTAATACCAAATGTTAATAGCGTTTTTATTAAAATTTGCCATCAGACTTTAATGGCCTCTACTCAAATGTTCCTTTGACCTTTGATTTAAACTCTTGATATGAAGGGCAGAATGCAAAGAATACTTATTTTTATAAATTTCAATTGTGGGCCCAAAATGACCCGCCAGATGTCTGAATGTTAACTTGTTGCTCTTGGCTCGAGTAGTTGCAAAACTTGAATAAATCTGATTGTCATTTTATTCATTCCAGATTGTCTGAACTTGGTTTATTCACAAATGCTTTCGTGTTTTTAAGTGTGAATGATTGTGCATATTGTTAAGAAATTTCCCCACCCCTCTCAAACTTTCTGTATCAAGTCAAGTCTGTAAAATAGAGATGAAATTTTGTAAATAAACTGTTATGTAGAATTGTTAGATCCTGTGTTTCATCTCTGGTCGAGTGTATACCAATGCAAAATAGTTATTCATAAATATTTGTTTTTAAGTAGATTGTATTGTTTTGTTATGAATAAAATTAAAATTGATTTGTAGTTTTAATTAGTTTTGATGTAGAGTGAGTGTTCCTATGTTGTTATCCTCTACTTTCAAAAGATTAAACAATTCTTATAATAGAGGGTTGTGTGAGGGGGCATTTTTTAGAGCAATCGTGGTACAATAAATATAGTCTATTCTCCTTTCAACATTTTCTCTTATTTTTTAAAAATCTTTTCTCACTGGCACTTTCTCTTATCTGCTCCTCCCATTTCTTGGCCTCCCATGTGATCTTTTTCCTACATACTTCATTGCTAACACTTTCTTCTGCATCCTCTCTTTTCCATCATCACATGTCCATACCATCTCACTCTTCCTCTACTATCTCATGTACTCCAACATCCTCATTACATGTCCATACCATCTCACTCTTCCTCTACTATCTCATGTACTCCAACATCCTCATTACATGTCCATACCATCTCACTCTTCCTCTACTATCTCATGTACTCCAACATCCTCATTACTTGTCCATACCATCTCACTCTTCCTCTACTATCTCATGTACTCCAACATCCTCATTACATGTCCATACCATCTCACTCTTCCTCTACTATCTCATGTACTCCAACATCCTCATTACATGTCCATACCATCTCACTCTTCCTCTACTATCTCATGTACTCCAACATCCTCATTACATGTCCATACCATCTCACTCTTCCTCTACTATCTCATGTACTCCAACATCCTCATTACATGTCCATACCATCTCACTCTTCTCCTACTATCTCATGTACTCCAACATCCTCGTTACATGTCCATACCATCTCACTCTTCCTCTACTATCTCATGTACTCCAACATCCTCATTACTTGTCCATACCATCTCACTCTTCCTCTACTATCTCATATACTCCAACATCCTCGTTACATGACCATATCATCTCAGTCTTTCTTCCTCTACTATCTCATGTACTCCAACATCCTCATTACATGTCCATACCATCTCACTCTTCCTCTACTATCTCATGTACTCCAACATCCTCATTACTTGTCCATACCATCTCACTCTTCCTCTACTATCTCATATACTCCAACATCCTCGTTACATGACCATATCATCTCAGTCTTTCTTCCTCTACTATCTCATGTACTCCAACATCCTCATTACATGTCCATACCATCTCACTCTTCCTCTACTATCTCATGTACTCCAACATCCTCGTTACATGTCCATACCATCTCACTCTTCCTCTACTATCTCATGTACTCCAACATCCTCATTACATGACCATACCATCTCACTCTTCCTCTACTATCTCATATACTCCAACATCCTCGTTACATGACCATATCATCTGTCTTTCTTCCTCTACTATCTCATGTACTCCAACATCCTCATTACATGTCCATACCATCTCACTCTTCCTCTACTATCTCATGTACTCCAACATCCTCGTTACATGTCCATACCATCTCACTCTTCCTCTACTATCTCATGTACTCCAACATCCTCATTACTTGTCCATACCATCTCACTCTTCCTCTACTATCTCATATACTCCAACATCCTCGTTACATGACCATATCATCTCAGTCTTTCTTCCTCTACTATCTCATATACTCCAACATCCTCATTACATGTCCATACCATCTCAGTCTTCCTTCCTCTACTATCTCATGTACTCCAACATCCTTGTTACATGTCCATACCATCTCAGTCTGGCATCCTCTGCTATCTCATGTACAACCTGTACCCCACTCCTTCCCGGATAACTTTATTCCTAATCCTGTCTCACAAATGCAACCCGTGCTAAGCTCAATACATTGGTCTCAACAGAAACATTAGGAAACTAATCAATAGTTGCAAGCCTTGGCCAGTTAATTTTGTAAAATTCATCTTCAACCATTTCTTCCACATTTTCCTTGATCTCCCTTTGTGGTCTACATACTTAATTCCATCATTCCCATCCTCGTTACATAATAGTAAAATTTCATTTACCTTCTTTAGAGAACATCTTCATTCCTAATCCTGTTTATTATTGAGACAGCTAGCATGCTTCTCTAAAAATTTATTTGCCTGGCCTTCACTTTCCTGATCTCATGATTTAAAGATAAAGGAAAACCATAACACAATCTAGACTTTATTTAGATGTCATGATACCTGTTTTTGTCAATTTTGATTCTTAGGTTCATCCTAGAATTTTTAATTCAGATTCTTAGACCTTTCCTTTTTGTTATTTTTCCAAGTAGTATTGTATAGAAAATCTAATGTGCCTGATACTCCCCCTTCAATGTGAAATTTGGACTCTACCAATACAATATTATTATTAGCACCGCGTCTTACTACCCGTTCGGGTTATACACACTTACGCTAATGTGTAATGGTAGGGTGATTGTGAGATGAAATGAAGGACCTACAGTTTAACGTGGAATCCGAACCACGGTGGAGGCCTGGCATTCCCCACATTCACAAGTTGTGGTTAATACACGTCTTGTCAGAGGTGAAGGAAGGGTTTGGTAATCAGATAAATCTGTCTCGAGACCGAGGATTGAACCCCGGACCCCCAACACAGAAGTCCGACACCTTACCCCTAGACCACCAGGTCACCTACCAATACAATACATGGTCTAAAAGTCTTTAAATAAACTCTAAATCAATACAATAAATTGCAAATTTTATGTTGGAAAGCTCGTTAAAAAAAATTTAAAGTCATCTGCCATAACTGATCTTAAGCATGTTTGCCAAAACTTTATTACTAATTTGTCGAGCCAAGATATTTCAATATATATCTTTGCCAAAACTTAATATTTAATATACTGGACCACGCTCTAAACCTATTTGAGATAAATATAACATTTTTTTGCTCCATTTTTATTAAACTTATCTTATACTCCATTCACGGTAGGAATTACTCTCTGAAAGGTCTTTTTTCCTACCAATATCCTACTATATAATAGATTTATGGTAGGGAAAAAGGCCTTTCAGAAGTCAATTCCTACCGTGAACAGACATTAGTCAAAGAGCTGAATAAAACATTGGAAATTGAAAAGTAACCAAGAATATAATTACAGGAGATTGGCCATTTTAATTTGATAGGAATATCATAACTTTCGATACACACGTATATCAATCTATGATAAATTTTAGAAAATTTCCATCCCTAGTCCAAGTATTGTAGATTGATTGTTTAGAAATGATGAATGTATTCTGACAGTTGTACTTAAAAAACAAGTTTTTACCTCTTGTTAAAGCCATAACATATTAGAGACCATTTATTGTTCATGTAGATTACCTCAAAATTCTAGGGTCGTATTATATTCCGAGTTGGGCCATTAAGGTATATTTACAATTTGCCGGCATTTAAGGAAAACAGCAACTTAACTAATGAGAGATAATTATTTCCTATTTTGAATGTAACCGTTTTGTTCAGTTGCCAGTTAAATTTAGTGCTAAGAATCAAAGTAGCTAGAATTGTAATATTAAGATTGATTCTCAATTCTTTGGATACCAGTAAGAATAAAGTTTGACAGCCCTACTTTTATTGATGTTATAAAATTGAGGTGTTTAATCTGCCAAAAAAAGGAAATTAGCAACCCTTAACAGCTAGTTATAGAAATAAACTAAAGACGTGCCAGACTTGAAAATTCGAGAAAGAAAAAAAAAGCCTTAAGAAATTGTAAAACCAAACTGGAAATTTATTTATTCCTATAATACTGTGAATAACTCAAAAATAGGCCACATTCCCTCCCCAAAAAACTGCCTTTATTAAGAAATGTGTCTGGGTGTAAAAATTGTTTTTCAAATCAAACTTTGACAATATAAGCTGTTACTCTACAAAATTAAATTATTTATAAATGTGGTTAATTGTGACTACCTATCACCAATTTATTAATTGCATTTAAAATGTGTATTAGGTATCTCGAGTGTTTGAACTATATATAAGACGATTTAAATCAAGCGCTAGCTCAAATGTCAAAAAGGAACTCAATAAATTATATAATATATACTTTTAATAAACATAATCTTAACTTTTTTTTTTAGTTAAAAAGGACAGGCAACAATTCAACTCTTTGAATTTAGTGATCAAGCGCATTGGTGTACAAAAGTCCCGGGTTCGATTCCTATATCCAGGTGTCATTTGTCAATATAAAATATAGTTTCATTATGTTAATGAGAGAATACATACAGGAATAAATCAGTTTTCACCAGAAAGATAGGACAATAATAGTAAGAGGTATTGCATTTTCAATTCTTTAGTAAAATTAATAATTTAATAAGTTTGATACACAGTCGAAACTGAAAAAGGGAGAGTTCAAGGGACCAGGACTTGAAGAGGTTTTCACTAATCCAGATCTAGTACCTTCTCTCACGAAGGTATAAGAAACCACCGGAAACAGGATGAGGAATGCGCAGGGCATCAAAAAATAATAAATTATCTTAAATCTTTATTATGTAACCATGTTAGACTTAAAGTAATCTGTGTCGCTCAGAGCACTGCGACTATATAACATCTTTGTTTTTTATGATCTCCAGCAAGCTAATCTCACTTCGTGACTTCCTGCCTTCACAATTTTTAATTTATCACTCAACCATAACACTTTAATTTTTCACTTAGACATCTCGAAGACGTGACACACCTCCCGCAGCGATCGACACTTATAAACTAATTTATCTTGGTTTACTAACGCTTTGCAGAGAAACCAAAAACCATGTGTGTGTTTGTGTGACCTGTCAAAACATGCACAATTGCGATGCATTTCCTGGAAGACCCTCTTGCTTATAGAAGTTCGGACATGAAAAACAACTCTCACACAGGTTTTCCGAGGTGAAAATGACAGGGCCTGGCAATTGGTCTCGCTTATTTAATTAATTAATTTATTAATTTGATTGGTTTTCGATGGAGTAATCTTGGTTGAAATTATGTCTCTTGATATTTCATTGAAAAAAAAATCTTTGTTTAATCAGAAAACAAACACAGCAAGCACATTGAGTGAGTGTGCTTTAAATGTGTACATCCCAAATGATAGACAAATAGCAATGGAAGCACTCTAAACTTCGTTTGTATCTTTAAAATAATATATGGTTATTACGGTGTTAGGTCCTATATCTTTACTAAAGAAAAGAGAGTGGGTTTCAGCAAGGAGGAAATTCTTGTTACATAAAAAAACAAAAAAATACTTTTTCTTTCTTTACAGCTTTAGGAAATGGAAAGTTCATTGCCTCACTTACAAAAATATGGCACCTATCCCTATCTTGAGCTAGTTCTATCCTTTCCATTCATACACCCTATCCTTATCTTGAGCTTGTTCTATCCAGTCCACCTCATTACATCCTATCCCTATCTTGAGACAGTTCTATCCAGTCCACCTCATCACGTCCTATCCCTTTCATGTCCATTTTAATGTTATCCTCCCATCTGCATGATTATCTTAACAATGTTTTTTAATGAGTACATGGTATATAACTCATCATTGTGTAGCATCATCCACTCCCCATTATCTTTCTCTCTGTTAATACCAAATATCTTTTTTTTTTATATGCGAATGTAATTATCTGAAACAATATAATATTTAAATTGGATGATAAAGAAAACAACATATGTGAAATAAACTCTGTTGAGTAAAGCAACATTTTGTCAACTTTTGTTTATTTGACGTAAAACATCTGCCCCAGTTGACATTCACCATCGACCCTTCTTGGAATTATAGGAGAGGGACTTGTGGTTCATTTTGCCGGAGAACTTCTTCTTACCCTGAAACAAGAGAGTGTGGTATTGTTGCACACTTTGAAAGTTTTAAAACTATCTTATCTGTCAAATCCTTAACCATCTCGCCAATTACCCTGCGGTTTCCCCGTGCAGTATCTACCGCTATTAATTTACGCATCCTGCAATTTCCACGGATTCGTGCTTATTTAAGAACAACACTTTTTTACACTTATAGGGGTGAATTAATAAAAACAACTAAATATAAAGGTTAAAATAAGAACCTGAAAGTTTTAAATGTACTTAATCGAAAACTACCAGATTCACCATGTTGCCGTTTAGTTTGGATGCTAGAACATTCATTTACTGGGATTCAAATGGTTCTTGAATCTTTCGATACCAATAAAGGCCGAGGGGATCGAGTTTTGACATCCTTACCTTTACTTTGCCCCTTCCGCGAGAGTTGTGAGGCGTCGAGTTGGCAGCGCTCCTGGAACCTCCTTGGAACCTGTCATAGTTCACCTGACTGTAGTCAAACGGTTGAAACGCAGCCTTCTTCTGTGGAGGCTGATCATGGCCGTTGTTGACATTGTCATGTCGTTTCCTTTTGTTTTTTTTCTTCTTGGTGGGCTTGGAGACTGTCTTGTCCTCTCTGCAGATAGGCTTGTCTTGTTGTCCGTCTCTGCAGACTTAGAGCTCGTCTCGTTGTCCGTCTCTGCAGACTTGGAGCTCGCCTTGCCGTCTGTCTAGCGAGTTCCTCTATCCTACTTTGTTTCTGTCTGGGCTGCGAGACTGAGGAAGCTGGTTCTTCTTCCTCTTCGTTGTAAGTATCGGTCTCAGGATGTTTGCGCTTCTTTGTGAGCTAATCGTGCACACAATACCAAGTATAGATGGGTGGGGATCTATAGTTTCACTCATTTAAAATATTTTAAATCAATGGTCATGTGATTTTTGAGACTTGTGAAATTACTAAATTCAAAAGTAACATACAATTTATTAATATTTTCAACAATTAATAATGGTTCATTATGTGGCGACGAAATTACACAAAATAACTAGCCGAAAAATACAAATAAAGGTGTGAGAAGCTTGCGCTTGGAGCAAAATATAAGTTTCAACTGCACTTAACTAAAAAAATTCTTTCTTTCTTTCTTAAATATGAAACTTTGCCAACAAAAATATTGATGGCTAAAATATTCAAATACTTCCATTTCCATTCTGAGCTATTATAAAAATTACATATCGTATGGAAAAAATCTGAATTAATTTAATTGCATTTTGCGATGACTTGCTAAATTAAATTAAATATCACAAACATTTGTGCAATAAAAAAGTAGCTAAATATAAGTGATCTTAATGCATAAAGTAGTTTAAATATTCACAACTTAATATTTGGCTTCGAGTCCGACGCTTTAGCTCAGTTGGTAGCATGTCTTCCTACTGAGCTAAGGGTCCCGGGTTAGATTCCTGGCATGACCGAAACTGTACCATTGATTAAAATATGATTTTACCCATTCACAATGATAAATTAAAACGGGCGGGGACTAGATGTTGTGGCTGTCCTAGTCTTAAGTTAGATTATAAGGTATATGCAGCTACCACAGGTTTAGCAATCCTGAAGTGGAAAATATATGACTTTAATAAAAAAAAAAACTGACCACAGAATGGAAACGGTAATGGATGTAATAAAATATTTGGCTTCGAGAATATTTCATATATTCAATTTGAGCTTTGAATTGAAAGCGTGGACTGTGCACATCCCTACCAGTTTAAAAACGCATTATTAGAAAGAAACGATGGTTGCACAAGACTTGCTCACCTGTTTCCTGAGGGGCTCCATATTTTCCTCTTTGACTACCGGTTTCGGTTCACTCTTCACGGCTACGGCACTCACTTTAAAGAAATGGTCTCTTATCTGAAACATAACATAATTCATTCAAGGTGTCTACCGAGTTGGAGGAACAAAAATTAGTGATTTATGGGTGAACTTTTTTGACCACAAAATTCCTTTGGTAAACAGTCAAACATTATATAATGAATATATAGGCATAATGCACTCACATGCAACATTAAACTTCAACTAGATGGCAAACATTAACCTTATTCTTGGTATCACAGTAAATACAATCAGGCAACTTGCGGCTAGCGCATGGCATCATGGGTAGTGGATGGCGTGAATTTCAACATATTTTTGTGAATTTTTGACCAAAATATCGTGACTTTTCATGGACTTTCATGACCCATTAGACATCCTATAATTAATTTATTAGGGTCGGAAACATGACTTTGCCAATCATTGTGATTGGTTGTGTAAAATGAATACTAAACATATGATATAGAGTGCATTAAAAAAACTATTAAACATAAATAAATATGATACAATTAAAGTAAAAACCCTAGCAAATATTCACACATACTTCAATATCTCGATGCTCATTGAATCTTCCACAGGAAGTAGTAATAATAAATGGGTGTGATAGTGTTTTAACCTCCATTTGTGCTTAATCTTTACTATAGTTGGGTCGAAAAATTGAATATTTTTTTTTAAGGATTCAAGCCAATATTTTCGCGAATCCTCAAATTTCAAATATCCATGGCGATTCAAGGGTGTCATCTCTAATTTTTACACAACTCTTATCAAATATATTTAACTACTCGCTACTTTGAACTAGGTAAACATTTTTTTTTAAATATATCTCTGTTCACACGTTACACTGCTGCCACTGGACAAAGAGGTAATGGCTCCTCTTGAAGAAAACCGATCGTTATCATCCAATCCCCCTACCTAGGTTTCATTCTATCAGGAATCATTATTAGTGAGTGTGAAGCACAACACAATTTTCTAAAAGAAGAAACAAAAATAAGGGGGAGGGGGGAGGGGGGAGGGAAGTTTGTAAAGAATGATAGTACACTAAGATAAGGAACATGAAAAAGGAATAACAAAAGATACAGAGGAAATAAATTAGTTCTGAAAGAATGAAATCAAGGTCGGGAGATGGACGGTTATGATCAATTTTCTTAAAGAGGCAGCCATTACTTATGTGTCCAGTGGCAGCAGTGTATAGTGTGAACTGTATTCTTCTTTTCACTGTAACATCCATATTGTGTTCGCCCCTTTTGTATGTTTCTATCCACCTTTCCCGTTTTTAAAAATAGGTATTGATATTTCTAGGCTTTCCAAAACATATTGTTTCGCAATAATTCAAGAGCGTCATCTTCAAAGTAAACAACTCTTCTATGAGAAACAATGAATAAGGAAGGACTGTTGAATCTTTGAATCCTTAAATATATTCAAGATTCGAAAAAGTATCAAAATCAAGATTCACTTTTTTTAATAATTTGTTTTAGAGCTCTAATACAATATGCCGGTGGTTCAGCCCAACATAATTACTGAAACTATTAGATTATCACTTAAGAGAATGTATAAAGGCATTATAGCTAAAATTAATATTTGCCTGCCAAATTTATCTTTTATTTCTCCTGATATTAATCTTTTTTTCAAAGATTTGGTTTCATGAAATAGTGGCTTTAGCATATTTCTATGTTAAATATTCTCAAAAGATTTTTTTCCAAAAAATTAACCAAGGTTTGACTTGTCCATAAACTTAAACTATGAGCTATCATATAAACTGTACCATAGTGAAACCAAGCAAGGTAGCAGTCTTACCTTGACTATTTACACTATGACCCTATGTTATAAACTACACCATAGTGGAACCAAGCAAGGTAGCAGTCTTACCTTGACTGATACACTATGACCCTATCTTATAAGCTACACCATAGTGGAACCAAGCAAGGTAGCAGTCTTACCTTGACCAGTTACACTATGACCCTATCTTATAAGCTACACCATAGTGGAACCAAGCAAGGTAGTAGTCTTACCTTGACCAGTTACACTATGACCCTATCTTATAAGCTACACCATAGTGAAACCAAGCAAGGTAGCAGTCTTACTTTGACTGATTACACTATGACCCTATCTTATAAGCTACACCATAGTGAACAAAGTAAATGAAGGGTACTTCAAACAGGGGAAAGAGGTTTTCCTTATAAACCTATAAGAAACCAATAATAATTTTGAATATGAATCATTCTGAAATAAGTTTTTAAAATAAAAATTGGGTTTGAGAAAAACTATTTTTGTTGAATTTTACTTATATGAGTAGTAGAGATCCAAGGTTACAAGTGAGAGAGATTGTATCCTCCACATCCCTCCTTAAGCTTCCTCACCCTTTGTATCCTATCCTCATCACCCTCGTCCTCTTCAACTGGAACCGAGTCTTGGCCTGGAGCCTGCTGCTCTGAAGCGTTCTGAGCGTCCACGTACGGCCGCACCAACTTGTATCGCTCGTACGGGCATACAAATGTCAGTTGCTTCACTTCACTCGGCTTCATCGTTAGATCAGAATAATCGTCGTCCTGCTGCGGGGTGGACAGACAATATAATCATTAGCTTAACATCACACAATTAGCTCAGCTGGGTTACAAATACCTCCAACATTACAATCACACAATTAGCTCAGTTGTATTACATGTAACCCCAACATTACAATCACACAATTAGCTCAGCTGGGTTACAAATACCTCCAACATTACAATCACACAATTAGCTCAGTCGGGTTACAAATACCTCCAACATTACAAACACACAATTAGCTCAGCTGGGTTACAAATACCTCCAACATTGCAAACACACAATTAGCTCAGCTGGGTTACAAATACTACAAACACACAATTAGCTCAACTGGTTTACAAATACCTCCAACATTGCAATCACTCAATTAGCTCAACTGGTTTACAAATACCTCCAACATTGCAATCACTCAATTAGCTCAACTGGTTTACAAATACCTCCAACATTGCAATCACACAATTAGCTCAACTGGGTTACAAATACCTCCAACATTACAATCACACAATTAGCTCAGCTGGGTTACAAATACCTCCAACATTACAATCACACAATTAGCTCAGCTGGGTTACAAATACCTCCAACATTACAATCACTCAATTAGCTCAGCTGGGTTACAAATACCTCCAACATTACAATCACTCAATTAGCTCAGCTGGGTTACAAATACCTCCAACATTACAATCACTCAATTAGCTCAGCTGGGTTACAAATACCTCCAACATTACAATCACTCAATTAGCTAAGCTGGGTTACAAATACCTCCAACATTACAATCACTCAATTAGCTCAGCTGGGTTACAAATACCTCCAATATTACAATCACTCAATTAGCTCAGCTGGGTTACAAATACCTCCAACATTACAATCACTCAATTAGCTCAGCTGGGTTACAAATACCTCCAACATTACAATCACTCAATTAGCTCAGATGGGTTACAAATACCTCCAACATTACAATCACTCAATTAGCTAAGCTGGGTTACAAATACCTCCAACATTACAATCACACAATTAGCTCAGCTGGGTTACAAATACCTCCAACATTACAATCACACAATTAGCTCAGTTGTATTGCATGTAACTCCAACATTACAATCACTGTTAGATTGAATCATAAATTACTGCAATGTTTCCCAAACTGTCACCAGTCGTATACCCCTTTCAGGGCCACAGTTTAACTAACCTGTGCTTCTAACGGCTGGAAGACCGTGACAAATGGGGCCTGCTGGACCAGCGGCGGTGTCCGTGAGGGGGCTCTGTTTGAGCTCGCACTAGTATCACCCATCAATGTGGGGAGGTCGTCCCTGAAATCCCCGAGTCGTGACAAGTCGTGAGGACAGTGCAGGGCTCCGTCGAGGTTGATCTTTTGCCAGGACGGGGCGGGGATTCTAACCCGCGATATCTCTTCTTCTAGTACCAGCTGCACACACAAACATTCGATATCCTACACCGTTCAGTTATTAGATTTAATGGGTTTAGAATATGTTTGGAAAACTAGACAACTAGTTTTCAAATTCCAGTAGATGAAAATTCTGAAAATAGCTGAAATATTAAGAATTGTGTGATTTTTTTCCATTGTAACACTTATTACTTTTTTTTCCATTTCACTTCAGTGGTGGCAAATTAATTTTAAATTTAATCAACAAATTGGGCATTTATTTTAAGTATTTACTTTTGCAAATACTTTACAGTACATTATATAGATAACTTATTTATAATATGTGAAATTTATATAGTTTTTTCATTCGAGACAAGAATGGTAACGAGACTCAACAATCGAGATGAGATCGAAAAACAGAATTTTAGAATCCCTTACTTTGGGACGAGAATGAGAATTTTAGAATCTTAAAACATTGCAATATTTAGTTTGTCAAATGAATATTAAGTGAGATATAAAATAAATCAACTAACCCAAAATAACTTAAATAAATACCCATCACAAATCAAATAATAATTGCGAACATAAAAATGTGTGAATCACCCAATGTTTTATATATTAAGAAATGAAAGAAAAGTTCTGGAAATTTTCGAGATTATAACATCTCTGTCGAGACAATCTGGTCGAGAACAGGAAATACGTTTTCCTGCGGGAATCCCGCGCACCCCTGTACCATTATTTGTATCGATTATTGCAAACTGATGGTCTATAAAACCTGCACTGGTGATAATGCGGTTTAAGGCGTCAAGCTTACAAAAGACGGGATTTCCACTGACTAAGAGGAAACCTGCACTGGTGATAATGCGGTTTAAGGCGTCAAGCTTATGAAAGACTGGATTTCCACTGACTAAGAGGTCAAGGTTTAAAATCGGAGGTAGGTGAGGACGTGTCTCGTCCGTGCTCCAAGATTTAAACAATACTGGACTTCCATTGCACGAGTTGATCGGTGCCTAAGAAATACAGCAGATTATCTTTCCACAGCTCCCGTCTCACATTTTTAAAACCTTCTCCACTTCACCTCTACACTTTGCGTCTTAACCTTGGGTGTTAAGCTGCTTGTCTTTCTTTCCTCTACATCTTTTTAGTTCCCACACTCTTATCTCTCTTGTTTCCTTCATTCCCATCCTATGGCTGCCACCAGCAACTTGTGGTCACTATCTACACACACTTGGTATCACCTTAAGGGGGCCGGCCGCCTCTATAAACTGCTGTGCAGACTTTCAGCTCTAGCGCAATATGTGATTCTATGATGACTTATTTCAAAATAAAGACGAGAGTTTCCAACAGGGCTCTTTTCCCTTAACAACCCTAAAGTTTTGAGTTTTATTACTAGAATTTCATTTAACAACTTTTTAACCATACCTGTGGAACTATGAGATTAGGCTCGACGAAAATGGGCTCTATATTCATCCTTCCTCTAACAATTATAATAATTTTTTTGATAGGCTCCCAAAAGAACATTTTTCAGATATTTGAGAACTAGTAGCAAGCCTTCCTCTTTACATTGAGATAAATTGTTTCGTAGTTTTCTTTCCCCCTTTTTATTATCGACATGACAACTGGAGGTTGCAGGTGAAGGGTGAGAATCTTCTTCTAACATGTCTTTATCTTCCACTTTGGGTGCATACACTTGAATACCCTCCACCTCCTTTGCTTGATCAGTTATTCCCATTCTTATGATCTGATCGTTGACTCCTCCCCCTTCTGCCTGTAACTCTTCTCTCATTACAAAGTCTACCGATAAAGGCAGAATAATCGGCGTAGTAAGCGTACACTAAACTAATAATCAAGAACTATATACACGGCAATAAAAGTTGTTGTGAAGATCAATTTTATTTCAATTTTGTAAAACAGTTTTTAAAATATATTTAAAAAAAAAAATATATATATATACAAAATTCTTTACAAGCAAACTTTAAAATGTATCACGTTAAAGGACAGTATTATTTTCTGCATTGGTATGAGCGAGAGACAGCTCGGACCGGCTCAAAACTATTATCCTTGTTCCGAGTTTTGTTCCTACGGGGTGCGGCTTGGACTTTACAATCCTAAAAGAGACATGGGAACATAAGGAGAGGTTTAAGGGGTAGGAAAAAAACATCAAAAAAAGCAGATATTCGAATAGTGAAAACTACCTAATAGTTTTCTTTGTCAACCTTTTCTAGTCTGGGTAATTGAGAGCGCATTGTCCCTATTGGTTGAGTCACTTCTTGTACCGCCTGTACTCACCAGATGTCTCTGGTCAAAATTCGAACAAGATACACTCAATTAAAGGGATTATGGTTATATAGCTTATTAAGTCGTATTCTTTAAATTGAAATATGGCGCCTGAACACAGTATTCAAACCAGAGACCTTTGACTTAGTATGCCAATCTTCTAGCCACTGAGCTATCCAGGAGTCATCCTGTGACCAGGGCCATTCTTCACCCATATAGAACAAATAATGAAATTGGAATCATGACTATCTGAGAGGGTTATGTGAAGTTTCAAAACTTAAGACTTAGCTTTGAAACAAATATTAGCTTTGACTTTGCTTCCAAAAAAATTCCCGCTTCAGCAATTATTATGAAGCATTGTGAATAAATATAGTGACAGCCAAAATACTCAATTTATGTTAAATTATAGCTGTTCTGAGCTGTAATATACAGTACAAATTTATATTTAATTGTAAAAACTTGAAGTAATTTAATTTGAAGTTGTGATTACTTTATTTATCAGAATAAAATGAATTATTACAAAAATGTGGCAATAAAACATTTTCCAAGTAATTTTAGTACATAAAGTTATAAAAATAACTACAATAAACTATTTTTTCAACCATAAAACAACTAACAAAAACTATTCAAACTTTGATTTGTCTTCGAGATTATCTCATATTTTCAATTATAATTCGCTTCTAATTGAAAAAGTGGATTTTGCACACCCCTACTTTCTAGCCAAGTTAAAACAACTACAGTTTTCTTTCTCTCCAAGTGGGGCTCGAACCAAAGACTCCTAGAATGTCACTCAAGTGTCCTCAAAGACCTTGACCTTGGATAGGGGCCCCTACCTTAGTGAGAGGTTGTTCCCGAGCCTTGAGCACTATCTGGTGGAGATTGACCAAGTTCTTCCTGACGGTTGTGGGTATGGGGTTACAGCAGGCCAGGATCCCCTGCATCTCGCGGGGGAGTGTGTCCGCTATCTGGAGCATCATGTGGTTCGGCAGGATAAACCTGTCAGCGACAAACACACAAACACGTTATGATGTTTCCCTCTTTATTCACACTAGAGTGTGGGATAGAGCGAGGGAGAGCATGGAATAGACAGAGAGAGTGTGGAATAGAGCGAGGGAGAGCATGGAATAGACAGAGAGAGTGTGGATAGAGCGAGGGAGAGCATGGAATAGACAGAGAGAGTGTGGAATAGAGCGAGGGAGAGCATGGAATAGACAGAGAGAGTGTGGAATAGAGCGAGGGAGAGCATGGAATAGACAGAGAGAGTGTGGGATAGAGCGAGGGAGAGCATGGAATAGACAGAGAGAGTGTGGGATAGAGCGAGGGAGAGCATGGAATAGACAGAGAGAGTGTGGAATAGAGCGAGGGAGAGTGTGGGATAGAGCGAGGGAGAGCATGGAATAGACAGAGAGAGTGTGGAATAGAGCGAGGAGAGCGTGGAATAGACAGAGAGAGTGTGGAATAGAGCGAGGAGAGTGTGGGATAGAGCGAGGGAGAGCATGGAATAGACAGAGAGAGTGTGGAATAGAGCGAGGGAGAGCGTGGAATAGACAGAGAGAGTGTGGAATAGAGCGAGGGAGAGTGTGGATAGAGCGAGGGAGAGCATGGAATAGACAGAGAGAGTGTGGACTAGAGCGAGGGAAAGCATGGAATAGACAGAGAGAGTGTGGAATAGAGCGAGGGAGAGCATGGAATAGACAGTGTGTGGAATACACAGTGCGTGGAATAGACA
Source organism: Timema cristinae (assembly GCA_039000515.1). Taxonomy (NCBI): domain Eukaryota; kingdom Metazoa; phylum Arthropoda; class Insecta; order Phasmatodea; family Timematidae; genus Timema; species Timema cristinae. Next base: position 56,978,878 of record JBCFYV010000100.1, on the reverse strand, counting down.
GTGTGTGGAATAGAGAAAAATCAAGTGGAAAAGACTGAGAAAGCGTGAAATAGATAGAGAGAGCGTGAAATAAACAATTTCAAATCTATTAAGTCCAGTCTCTTTGAGATTTAAGTGAACCAGGAATGAACACCATTAACATCTATTAATAGAACTCACTTCGATGGCTACTCTCGCAAGAGATTAGATTGCCGATGACGGGGAGATCAAGGTTCTATACCGTTCTCTCCACACTAATGTGGTTTAACTTCCTACATATTCAACTTTGCTTCATACCTAGCCCAATAGCATAATTATTAGAACATAAGCATATAACTTTAATGGGTAGTAAGACGTGGGGCTAAAAAAATAATTATAGATATCTGCAAAGAAGGTTTTTTTATGAGTTCACAACAAATCATATCCTAGTTAAATATGCTAAACTTATGCTATCAAATAAAAAGAGTTAACCTTTATCAGTCCTATAAGTTTATGTTCTTCAACATGTTCACGCAACAACCGTTCACATTATCAAATTTAAGCGGTAGAGATCACCCACCATCTGTTGTGATGAATATAAACTGTTTCAATATACATCTCTAGTCCTCAAAGTTAACTGATTTGTTATGTATCATCAGACACATCCTTAGGAGGAACTGTCTTCTTCACGACGTCATAGAAGGAAAGGTTGAGAGAAAGAGGAGCTTAAGAAGGAGGAGGATTCAAATATTGGAGGACTTGAAGGAAAGAAGAGAATTCTGGGAGTTGAAGGAGGAGACAGAGGACAGGATGCATTGGTGGACTAAGTTCAGACAAAAGGAATGGACCTGTCGTAAGACAGAACATCTAACAATAATAATAATGGTGGTGGTGATGATATTAATAGTATAGGCTACACGACAAGAAAGAGACGAGAGGAGAAGATAATATAAAGTGTTCATGTAAGAGGAGAAGAATGGAAGTAATTAAAGGAGGAAGAGTGGTGGAAGGATAGTTTAGAGGAAGACGGAGGAATTTCAACAAACTGGCTCGGCCACAGCTGGAAAAAAAGTTAATGATGACGATTAAAGAGAAAAAAGAAAATATGGAGTGCCTATTTATTATGAAATAATGTCTACAAATCAAATAAAATTCAAATTGAACTGGAATATCGGTGATGTAAGTCTTGAAGAGTTGTAACGGAGAGTGAACCAAAACACGATCACTCACCCAATGCTTTCGTCTTCCTCTCGTGCCACCTTGTCCCGCCACCGGTACAATTCCTTCAGAGCGAACATCTGTTGGTTGTCAAACAGCTTTTTGCTGCGCCGATACACTCCCATGTGACTGTCTTCCGTTAAGATGGGCTTCCAATAACGCTGACATGAAACAACAACGAACAAAATTATCACTGCAAACAGAAACAAAAAATTTAAAAAAGAAATTATAAGGGGTGGACGGGATCCCGAACCCTCGGGAAAAGTTAGGAAATTTATCAATTCCCATTGGTCAGGCGGGATTAACTCTTTCCCGAAAAGTTTCGGGCGGGAAATAAAACAAAGGGCTCGCACCTGTGTTCTAGCAGTTGGTACCCACTCATCACTGTTAATCTCTTTGGTACAGTAGCCCCATCGCTTCTTTGGTGCTGACAGCTCACAGCTGACAGCTAAAAGCTTTGAAAAGTTACCAGACCAATTTATGTATCCCTACGCCGAGCAAAAGGATCTGCAAAAACATGTGTTTAGCAGATGTCACTTCTGACAGTCAAAATGTAGGTATATACCTAAATGTTGACTGTCAGAAGTCAACTGTGAGCTGTCAGTCAGCACCAAAGAAGCCACGGGGCTACTGTATACAGTCTTCTTTGTGCTTTAGCAAACGTTGGGGGTTGGGATGAAGAGTGGGTTATTTTACCACCTGAAGAGAGACAAACAAGTTGGAAGGCGCCAGTTATCTTTCATGTTCAGAGAGTGAAAGAGTTTGAAGGATTTAGAGAAGGACAGCGATATATTCTACTATCTTTGGGGGTTTGGAAATGAGTGTAAAGGAAGGAGTGGAGGAATCAGCTTGCCAAAGTAAACCATTTACAAGGGTTCATCATGTCTGTTGTTGACGAGTCAGACAGGGAGTAGAGTGTATGGGGGTGTTAACAAGCACCTTTAAGGGGTGTCAAACCTAGACAGAATATTTAAAGGGTATTATAACATCTAAGGGGTATTGATAAACCTAATTAACTTTTAAGAGGTTTCAAACCTAGATAATATTTTGCAGTTTCATACTTGGATCATATTGAAGAGACGCCAAATAATATATTTTGTAGTGTTTTTTGCACCGTGCAAATTAAATATTTGATAGTAATTCCAAATTTGGTTATTTGATTTGATAAAAAATGCTATTTGCACACCTCTGTCTCTTTTTATTATGTAACTTATTTTTTTTATCACCGCGTCTTATCGCCTGTTCCAGTTATATGCCTATGTACTTATGACTCTAGTATGTTAAAACTGAGGAAGGTTGAATCTAGAGGACTTGTACCCACATTTGCGTGGAGAGAGTGGGAAACCACCCTCTGTACACCCGTCCAGGATCAAACTAGAATATCTCTGTCATCAGCAGTCTAATCTATTGTGAGAGTGATGCCTTAGACCATGCAGCCACCGAAGCAAGTTTTAGTAAAATTATAACTTTTTAAAGTCTTACCATATTAGTTTAGAGATCAATATATTTTAATCTAAAATTATTCTGACGCATAATTTTAAAATTTACCGTTCCCATCCCGAATCCCGATATTTTGACTTAGTTACTGTCCCGTTCCGAAGTAAAAGAATAATACCCGTCCATCCCTATAAATTAGTTATAAAACTAAACATTGAAAGGAGGATAGACACTACTCATTAAAACTGTAGGTCTCAAAGTTCATGATTAAAAACACAACAGAATACATAATTATGTAATTTGCGGTATACATCAAAGGAAGAGAGTAAAACATAAGACTGGAATATGGAAACATGGCTAGAAGTAGGTCATGGTCACTTAAATACTGTAGTTGCCTGTTTCTTGATTTATTTTTGGCTTGGATTCTATAGTGGCCAGTTCAAACTACAGAATCCAAGCAAGAAAAAAAATCAAGAAACAGGCAACAACAGTATCTAAATGACCATGACCTACCGGGTTTGCCATATTCCAGTTTGTGTTTTACTCTCTTCCTCTGAAGAAGGGGACTTATGTACACCGCAAACTACATAGTTATGCGTTTTGTCTTGTTTTAATTGTGAACTTTGAGACCTACCCCTCTTTTCAATGTTTGATTTAATATGGCCGTTCGGCACCATTTTTCCTTTATAACCCCGTTTACAACTTTTTATTAGCAGGTATAAGAATATTCATCTCTCTTTGGTAACATACTTAAAATAAAATTGTAATTTTAACTAGGATGTGGTAAAATTGTAACAGGTTGGTTATGCTGCTAGTCGAACTGAAGAGCTGTGTTACAGTTTAAAAAGTGAGGTTAACATAAAACAAATTGAGTTAGAGTGTTATTTGATGTCTTTTCACGGACTCAAGGCATTTGGAACATATTCTTGCAAGTTATAAAATACTAAACATAACTTTTAAGTTCCAAGATGAAAATTAAAACATAAACTAAATTTTGTTTCTATCAGTGAATATTTTATGTTGTACAGAGAGTCAGCAAATATATAAATACATATTTAAATCTTACCTTTTTGCATATTTCAGTGCTCTGTTGTAAGACAGACTCGAGAATATTGGTGTTTCCGTTTGCCGCGTCCAGTAGAGCATTCTTCATCGTGTCGTATATGTAGAGCAAATAGTGAGTATCTTCTCGCGCATAGTTGCGCAGTTCCTTGGGGAGCGGCCTATCAACACACAATAAATATAGGAAAGAGGCATAGAAACTAAGGACGAGACCCTCGAATCCTTAAGGATTATCAAGATTATAGACAATTTCAGATTGGAGACTCAAATCCTTTAAAAAGGATTTTTTCCTTGAATTTCTTAAGTTGAAATAGTTTTATAAATCTAAATATTGCTTATTGTTAATAGAACCAATTATAATTACAAGATAAACTTAACAAAGAGACCGAGACCAGTAATTCAGGTTTTAACACTTGATGTATAAATTATAAGAAAGAATGTTAACATTTAGTGACTATTTGTATTTAATATTATTTTATTAAATTTATATTTCCTCTTATGTTCATCATTTTTCCCAAGATTCAGATTCAAGTAAATTGGATCGTAAGATAGTGACTTCAACCTAACTCTAATAGAAACATAAGAGGGAACGAACACAATGTGCTTTTTACAACAAAAATGAGAACACAATTCACACTTTACACTGCTGTCGCTGGACAAAGAAGTAATGGCCGCCACTTGAAGAAAATCAGTCGTTACCGTCCAATTCTTCGACCAAGGTTTTTTTTTTCTATTGAAATTCTTAAGGAGGTAGTGTGAAATATTCAAAGCAACTTTCTAGAAAAATACGCTTTGGTGACCCCATGGTCTAAGGTGTTAAATCTCGCAAATAGACTTAACTGACGATGACGGTAGCGATGGGGGTTCGAATCATGGTCTGGTGTACTGATAGTGGTTTACCACCCTTTTCACTCAAATGCAGGTACACTTTACTCTTTCTTAACCCATTAGCTTAATTAGTAAGTAGCCCGAATGGGTAGTAAGACGCAGTTCTAGAAACAAAACAAAATAATAATAAAAGAAGAAGAGGAAACAATAAAATCGGTAAAGGATGATAGGCATGTAAAAAAGAACCCGAGCTCGACTGACGACTCTATAGTCGGGGCCTGCAAGGCGATAGTAACCTGATCCTCCAGTCGGCGAGCTGGTATTGCTTGTTGGCCGTGACCTTGCAGTAGTGCTGCAATAAGTACGCCAGGGACAGTTGAGGGAAGTCGAGGGCCTTGGCTGCCTGATGAGTGTCGAACAAGTTGACAAGATACACGCTGAGGTCCCTCTGTAACCACTCGACATCATGATCCGCACCGTGAAACACCTGGAACAATCAGAGATACACGTCAAATGTGACAGCTAGGAAACTTACTGGATATACTTTGATGTGTTCATACATTGAGTCAAGCGATCTCCAGCAATCACCTTCGCTATAAAGTAACAATAATAATATGGTATTTAATTTTTCATTTATTTGAGGTATCTAACGTGCACTTTCTGAACCTACTGATTTTATCACCACAAGACTGGTTTAGTTTTTTATCCAAGCATATATTCTCCACTACCGGCCTGCTAAGCCTGTCATAGCTTCATACGCCTAATAATCTAACCTAAGACTAGGACAAGCACAACATCCAGTCCTCAGCCGTTAATCTGTCAATATGAAAGGGTAAGCCCACATTTCACTCATGATTAAATAATTGTGTTCATGCCAGGAATCAAACCCTGTACCCTTAGCTCAGTAGATTATCATCATATCGATTGAGCTAAGGTGTCGGGCCATAATATATTAAAATGAATTATCAATATTGACTGCAAAAGAACGTTTGAAATTTCTAAACAGCCCGTTCTTTTAAAACTGGTTTGTACACGATAGTGGAAGGGAGGTAAGATATAAGCTCATCCTAAAGGGTCCTTGGAGAGGGGGGTGAAGGGAGCAGCTACCAGTCTGAAAGAAGGCACTATCAATAGGCTCATTGGTGTTTCATTACCTGCTCAGGTTATTATTTACACCTATGTTGCTGCCTTGACAACACTGGGATTGGTGAAGACAATGACTCATACCTTGACAACACTGTGGTTGTTGAAGACAATGACCCATACCTTGACAACACTGTGGTTGTTGAAGACAATGACCCAACCTTGACAACACTGTGGTTGTTGAAGACAATAACCCAAACCTTGACAACACTGGTTGTTGAAGACAATACCCATACCTTGACAACACTGGTTGTTGAAGACAATGACCATACCTTGACAACACTGTGGTTGTTGAAGACAATGACCATACCTTGACAACACTGTGGTTGGTGAAGACAATGACTCATACCTTGACAACACTGTGGTTGTTGAAGACAAACCCATACCTTGACAACACTGTGGTTGTTGAAGACAATGACCCATACCTTGACAACACTGTGGTGTGAACAATGACCCAAACCTTGACAACACTGTGGTTGTTGAAGACAATAACCCATACCTTGACAACACTGGTTGTTGAAGACAATGACCCATACCTTGACAACACTGTGGTTGTTGAAGACAATGACTCATACCTTGACAACACTGTGGTTGGTGAAGACAATGACTCATACCTTGACAACACTGTGGTTGTTGAAGACAATAACCCATACCTTGACAACACTGGTTGTTGAAGACAATGACCCATACCTTGACAACACTGTGGCTGGTGAACACAATGAGTCATACCTTGACAACACTGTGGTTGGTGAAGACAATAACTCATACCTTGACAACACTGGGGTTGGTGAAGACATCGTTCAGGCAGTGAAGTTTGTCCCTCAATTCAAGAGTGTCTATGATATAGTCGGTGTCCCTCGTAGAGATCTGCATGAGACAGGTGATGCCTTGGAACGTACGATACGAGTGGTGCTGGAAACAAATCAACAAATCATATTTAGCTTCATGATTTGGTTTTTAACTCAAGAATAATTGGTGCAGTCCCTTAAAATTTCACATATTTTTCCCTGTTTAATTTGACTAAATAACCTAAGCTATTTGAAGCTAACAAAAATAATGGATTCAATCATAAACATAAAACTTATTAAACTTTTTTAACTTCTAATTTGCTCACAGTATCACCCAAAAAATAAGAAATGGTATATTAGGGTTAGCTATTTTGTATCTAACCGAGTTAGAGACGAAAAGGGACTTCACACACATCTTATATTCTAAACACAAGTTTTATTTAAGACTCAAATATATATGTGTGTATAAAATTTCACCTACTATTCAATTTGAATTTGATGTTTAATTTATAGGATATTCAATCTTGATTTGATTCATATTTATATTAAATTATTTATTTTATTCATAATCAATTTGAGTTCATAAGCCAAGATTTGGATTTGTTTCAAAATTGAAAATCTTGGATTCACATGAACTAAATTTCTTTCAACTTTTCCAGTTTGGAGGAAAAAATCCATTTAAATGACAGAAGTCAATTCTTAACAAATACATTTACTATCGAATAAAGTTAGATTCATGAGATTCACCTCCAAATCGACAGCTATCTCAGAGTATCTGGCCAGATCTGCCGCCATGTCGGCAAGTTCCTCCGGCCTCCCCACCATGAACAACGGAGTCTCTTCGAGAGATTTGTACAGCGTCGGCTTCACCTTCTTGAGCTGATCCTCCGGGGACTTGAACCGGTCCAGCTCGTACTCATATGGATGACTGTAACTAAGGGCAGAGCAACAAAGAGAGCAGTGAAATAATTTGAGTTTGATTCGGGTTCACTTTGAATTGCAAAAGTGGGCTTCACACGCCCATATTCATTATTTTAATGAAATTTGGATTTTACTAAAGTTTTATTGAACAAAAGAATGTACAAGAAAGAGGAATAGAAGCCAATAAAAGAAATAGATATAATAGCTTTTAACAGGGAGAGAAGGAAACAGTACCCCGCTTGGCCTAAGGCGTTCTCCTGCAATAGTCTAAACTAACAATGACAGGGAGATGGAGGTTTGAATACGGGTTGGGTATAATTGGAGTGATGTTTCCTGAATGGTTATCCACTGTCTCTCTCTCTCTCTCTCTCTCTACACAAATGTAAGTACTCTTCCACTAAAATTCAACCTTCCTCATCCCTAATTAGAGGTATTCTTCAAAGAGATAAGGTGGCCTGGTGGTCTAGGGGGTAAGATGTCGGACTTCTGTGCTGGGGGTCTGGGGTTCAATCCTCGGTCCCGGCTCAGATTTATCTGATTGCCAAACCCTTTCTTCACCTCTAACAAGACGTGTATTAATCACAATTTGTGAATGAGTGGAATGCCAGGCCTCCACCGTGGTTCGGATCCCACGTTAAACAGTAGGTCCTCCATTTCATCTCACAATCACTCTACCATTACACATTAGTGTAAGTGCGTACAACCCGAACAGGTAGTAAGACGCGGTGCTAATAATATTTCAAAGAGATATATATTATATATTCACATCCAATGTCAATTTCCTGTGTTTATCCTGATATGTTATTCATGTTACATGTTCCTATATTAGTGTCCTACCATTCTTTACAAATTCCCTTTTTCTCCCTTTTGTTTTTTATGGTTTCCTCTTTTAGGAAGTTGCATCAAGCATTTCACTCCCTCATTCCGAAAGAATGAAACCTAGGCCAAGAGAATGGGCGGTGACGATTGATTTTCTTCAAGAGGCAGCAATTACCTCTTTGTCCAATGGCAGCAGTGTAAAGTGTGAACGGTTTTGTTCTTTTCATTGTAAAAGCCATATTGTGGTTTGTTTCTATCCACCTTTCCTGTACCTTCTTACAAATACTTACACAAAATACCTCAAAAAGTGAAAGGAGGTTTACCTTAAAGAAAAATAAAGTTATAATAGTTCAATTGTTATTATTAATTTTCTGACAATTTTAAGGAAATAATAATTTTGTCTGCTCCTAAATAAAATTGTGTAGAGTTTGGATAACGTTAATCCTCACTAAAATCAACATAACTTAACATTATTCTCATATAAAAGACAGAGTAATCATTTTTGCAAAGAGAATACATTTAATGAGATTTCTGAGAAGCAGGATTGGTGGGACAAAATTTGAGAGGATCAGAAAGGAGAGAGTAAGAGGAAGAGTAAAGGAAGAGGCAGGACAGGACAGGATAGAAAAGACACGACTAAGGTGGTACAGTCATGTGAGGAGAATGGAAGGGAAAGGAGGGAGTAGGAGGAACAGTAGAGGAAGAGACAGGACAGGACAGGATAGAGAAGACACGACTAAGGAGGTACAGTCATGTGAGGAGAATGGAGAGGGAGTAAGGAGGAGTGTGGAGGAGAGAGGAGAGGGAAAGGATGACCAGGAGGATATGGAGGTGGGAGTAGGAGGCCGAGATGAGGACCAAGGGAGTGTGGAGGAGAGAGGAGAGGACTGGGTCAAGGTGGAGGGAGAGAGGTGGTGGGAGGAAAGGAGGTGGTGGAGAGCCTTATTTTCCAAACAGACCCAGCCACTGAATGGAAGCTTTTCATGATGATGATGATGATAATAACACATTTAAAACTCCTACAGTTAACTTTAATAATATTTTTATATTAATTTTAACATGCCCAGTAAAAGTTCGTAAAATAACCCATGCCTCATGATATTTCTGTGACATCGCGAATTATATAAAGAAGCTCCAAACAAAGACTTATCCCGCTCACCACTCTCCGTCCTCGGACATCTCCAGCAGGATGGAGAGAGGTTTGAGCGCGTTGGGCTTGTCTTTGATACGCGGCTCGAACGGCGTCGAGCTGTTGTCCAGCCTGTCCTTGAACTTGACCTGAGGTCGTTCAATGTTCTTGGCCGTAAGCAGACGCACGGTGGGTGCGGCAGTGCTCGAGCGGTTCACATGGTTGGGGCGATGCACGTTAGGTACCATCTACACAGAAGAGATTGACAAGGGAACTTGATTTGATCCTACACATGACATGTCAATTGCATTGTACCAACTTTTCAAGAAATATTAATACAATCTGGGATAGAGATGTCCCAAGAACACTTTTTCAAGTTGATGTTTAGTATTTTATAAAAATTATTTTACGTTGAAAAAAAAATGATCTTGTGCAGGAGTGTGCGAAGCTTTGAAAAAACACAATTTCACTTTGAATATTTGTTTGCTTCTATTTTGATTCAAGAGTAAAATTTCAGATTCAACAATTGTGAAGCTTGACAAAAAAAAAAAAAAAGTTAATACACAAACATTTGTGGTTTTTTTTTCTGCTGTTATTGCCATCACAAATTAGTGTTAGTGTAAAAGAAATCTGAATAATCACATTAAATTTTGTGATAATTTAATTTATCATTTTAAGATGCAATATATTAATAATGGTTAGGATAAAGCAACAGTAAGACTGAAAAACAAACAATAATAATATTTAGCAGCGCGTCTTACTACCCGTTCGGGTTATACGCTTTAAGTATTAATTACGCTAATGGATTAGGAATTGGGAAGTTTGAATTAGAGGAAGTGCGTTTGCGTGGAGGGTGAGTGGAAAACCATTTAGGAAAAACCACCCCCAGTTCACCCGACTGAGATTCGAACCTCGATCTCCCCATCCTCAGCAGTCGAGCTCCAACACGACAAGCGCGTTAGCCAACTACGCCACCGAGGCGGGTGAAAAACAAACAATTTAGTAGACCTAATAATAATACCATCTGTTTGTTAACGTTCCAGCTACCACTGATGGTCGGTGCTATGGACGCCTCAACCAGTTCCACCTCAGGGTTACGCCGGATACCATCCATTTCATCAAGGTTGTTAGCCTGGAAGAAGAAAAAAAAAGTTAAAATCAAATTCTTTTAGGCTTTAGATAACATAATTTAATATTTTGCAAGTTTTCTAATGCCCAACCAAAGTAAGTGAGGTTGGTTTATCTCATTTTTCTATTCATTAATGAATGGTTACGGTACTTATTTATTTTCACCGAGTCTCTCTACCTTTGCACAAGGGGCCAACCAATTTTACCAGGAAAGGTATCTTCACATTACTTTCAGGGTTCTTCTATATGCCACAATCGACATAGGACCTACGGCTATACCTCCCCTCCAAAGTAAGTTGTGCAACAGATTCTTATCACCCAAGAAGAATCCGTCGACCCCGAGTGGGTTTGAACCCACAAAAATAGGGTCCTGAGGCGACCACCGAGGTCAAAAAATGAGATTTATGTTTGGACCGCGTGCCCACCAGCGCAGGTAGCTATATCGACATACCTTTGTAGACAACTTCTTGTAAAAGAATATTCCGTTTAAAAGGAAATATCCTACTTAATTACCTAACTATTTTAATTTTTCCCAGGTCTTAATCTATGCAGTTCGAGCTTCTGATAGTTTGAATCGGTTCTGGTGCCGTTATTTAAAAATTGGAAACTCATGATGACAAAATGATGGTGGTGGGGGAGATATTATCTACAGTTGTACTTACATTCTTAGTCTTATTAGTTAATGATATCAAGAGAAATTACACAGTAATCCATAGGGAAGTTGGTATGGAGTATGGCAGAGTTTGAAAACATTTTAGATGAAATTTATAATTAATAAATTAAATTAGACATATTATTTCTACAATGGCATATTTTAGTGACTTCCATCAAATTTTTGTGGCCAAAAGTGGGCTTCCTATAAAAAATCAGGGTCTGTATTATGATGCTGCTAATAGCGACAAAGTTATGTTTCTTATGATCAGGTTTGTTCCCAGCTCATTAACTAACCACATGCTCCAAGATGGTGTCATTAGCATCGACTACAAGGTCCAACTGCTCGTCCACATCGCGTTGACTTATGTTACCCTTCACTTTCTGATTGGACAAGATCTTGGCCACTCTGTGGAAACATACATTCACAGGTTAGCGAGTATACATTTCTCATTTAAATTGATTGTGGTTTGACGAATGGTTTCGGACAACTCCATTTATTAATTTCAAGTGTGACCAAACGTGGTCGCTTACTTTACATGACAAAAACAAATTTAGGGTGATTGAAAACAAGGTGATTAGGATGATAGTCGGTCCAACAAAGGGATGAGGCTACTGGGGAGTGGAATAGGTTACATAATGATGAGCTATATAATCTGAACTCATCACAAGACATTGTTAGGATAGTCAAGTCTCACAGATTATGGTGGGCAGCACCTGCAGCGCAAATAGGAGACACTAACACCATGATTATGGTATTGTGCCATCATGCATACAATTAGCTATTATAAGTTATTGAAACAATTTTTTTTTAAATAACTACCGGTAACTACTCACGTGTGTAAAATTTTTGTTCCTTCAGACTTCATAGTCTTCTGAAAGAAGTGAAGGTCATGTAATATTCCCAGTTGTCTTTAGAAGGCAATTTGTTGGACAACTGGGTCGACTGAACCAGCGCATCAGTACACGTCTGAAAAACAATTAAAAGAATGACATTTTCAATAATTGGTGAACATTCTCACTATCCTAGAAGCAATCTCAATATCGATGTCATCTACCCGCTTCGGTGGCCACATGGTCTAATGCGCTACTCTCGCAGTGGACTAGACTGCCGATGACAAGGAGAGGTTCAAATCTCAATCGAGTGTACTGAGGTGTTTTTTTTTCAAAATTATTTTCTCACTCTCCCCCATGCAAATGCGAGTACACTTCTTATAAATGTAAACTTCCTGATCCCTATTAAGGATCCTCGAGACTATTTGGATACAGGCCTACATCTAGACAAGGCAATATGGGCTGTATCCGAATAGTCAAGTACACTTGACTTGATGCAGACTTGGTAATTTTACACTTCTCGTGGTTTTCATAGTGAAGACTGCATCAAACTATTCGAACAGCAACACACTTGGGCCCACAGTGCTGCTTCCTACCGAATAATTTGTGTAAGTCGATGCTCAACAGACGAAACGATAATACTAAAACGATTGCCAGTCAAACACCGCACCAACGCCGCATGGATTGTAGCTTTCGTATCCATGGTTACCAATACCTCGAGAAAACTGCATCGGTCTAGTCCACGACTATTCGGACAGATCTACACTTGGTCACATGATTGCCAATTCAGCTATCATCGCCACAAGCCAACGCTACGCCGCATAATTAGACTATTCGGATACAGCCATGGAGTACTTTGTAGACAGGGCTTTCAAAATCGTATATACCATAAATCTATGGTATGTAAATGATGTTTTAGAGGATGAATCTGGGTGGACGTCCCTATTATTAGCAAAAAGTTAGGGTCGACCATATTGATGAATAACTTTTCTTTTATCACATATAATAAGTTTAAACTTTCAATTATATAACTACCTTTATATTTTGAGGTTTTAATAGTTTTTTAATCCTGTAACGAACATAATATTTGCTAAAAAAAAAAAAAAGCCAGTCAACAAATTGGTTAAGTGTTAACCACCACGAGGGGGTGACTAGTCTGTATATCGATATAATAAACAGCTTGTACCTTAATAAAATCATCAAGTGATTTGTAACCGGGTAACGTAAGTGTTTCTTCCTTTGTTTCATTACTACTTGACGTTGACGCTTCAGGAGAATCCACAGACGGTGTATTTTTTTCACTATTGACATCCATTTTGTACATTATTCTATTGTTTACATCAGATTTTGGATACAAATTCACTCTGGCGGCATAATATGGAAATAAAAAATATACAACAGAATGTCGTGCACAGAACTTTTTTAACATTATGGGCACTAAGTTCAGCCGTTAGTTGCGCTAGTGAAAATTAATTATGAATTGAAATAACAAAGTTTGATCCATTGAAGTGTTACAGCTGCGAGTAGATAACAAACATTTATGATAGATGTATACATAACAATATTTTATATTAATAAAATGAAGAGTTTGTCTGCCCGTCATAATCATTGTGTGATATCTACAGTACGAAGAGGGCTGACATTTTTAAATCCCTAGCAGGAATTTTAAAACTTTGATTAGATTTTTGTGGGGTAGAAGAAAGTAGTAAAATGAAGATTTTTTTTGTCTGCTTGAAGCAAAGAGAAGAGTTGCCCGGGTGGCCACTTAATGCATTGCATGGTGAGTCTAGGCAACTGTGGGACTTATGCTAGTATTATGAAATGGTTTTCAAAATATGATCCCAATTATGGATCTATCAATCATTTAAAAAGGATTAGGTCTAACTAAAGAGGCCAACAACAATGTTTTGTGATTAGTACAGTGTATGTAACTCATTATTATGTAACTTAATCCACTCCCTAGTAGCCTCACCCCTTTTTTGGACCAAATATCTTCCTAAGCACCTGGTTTTCGAACACCCTATTTTATTTTATTTTTTATCGTGTGTAAGTAAAGAGATAATGTTTCACACGCCTAGAGAACAGCCGGTAATCTTACTATTTTGTCTTATTCTAAGTTTTACATTTCTGAAGACTAGACTACAAAGGGTAATGTGTACAGAGTTTAGTTTAATACTCAAAAGACTGAATAAGTATTCAAATGTATTGGTTTCTTCAAGGCCGTAGTCAAGGGGTGGTATTCGGGGGGTTAAACCCCCCTCCCCCCGAAATTTTATGAACAAAATATATATGGCTTTATTTATGGTTCAAACAACATCAAAATTAATGTACAAGTACAAATTAGGGGGCTGTGTTACCATAAAAAGCACTTCATAGAGCTTCTATAGCTGTTTAATAATTAGAATCTGCCCTAGCCGCAGGCAGTTGGGGGTTGTATTGCAATAAAAAATACTTCAGATAGATTTTAGAACTGTTTATGGTTTAGAATTTTTTCTAACCACCATCAATTGTGGGTTAGGCCCACCAAACCCTTCCTGAAATTATTGGCTGGCTACGGCTTTGTGTTTCTTTATCAGACTATTTTCTTTGTTCATAATTAAGAAAAAGTCCGGATTCATTAAATCCATATTCTTAATTATTTCTCTTGACTTATTAGACCCCCTTTTTCTGTTTTTCTTCACCCCATGAACCATGGTCTATCAGGAAAACTGAAAAATATTATTTTCTAATTACTAGTTTTAAATTGATTTGAACATCACACAATAAAACAATTATTTTTTCTATTATGACGATTTTTACTTGAGTCGTATTTATTTTACGTCCATCAGAGACGTAAACGAATATATTTGCAATTATTGAAACCACTGAGTTATTCAATTTGTAACTCATTAAAACGTCTATTAACATAATTACGCATCAGATACGCGAATGCATGGATACAAAATAGCGATGAGCGAACATCTGTTTAAATTTCATTATAATTATTAAAAATGCTTAAACACATAAAGTTATGTTTATAAATAATATAAACTTAACTAATTTAATCTAATACATTAAATTTAGATAATGAATCTCGGTTGTTTGATTGATACTTTAAAAAATACTTGAAATATGTGCTCATTCCAATTTCATTTGTTTCAAATCCTTTACTAAATCATAATGAATAACATAGTCCAAGGCTACTTGTTGATTATTTAAAGCTGTAGTAATCTGTAAAAGTTTCATCTCGATTTATGATAATCTGTGGTTTCGCCCCTTGTTAGTAATATTTTGTTAATAGTTTGGTTAGTTACATTTAAAAGTAAAGTATTATTCAAAAATAATATATTGATTCTAAACGAAAACATTGTTTTATTGCCATAACTATAAAAAAAAGTAGTGTGGGTACTTATTGGCATTTTACTTTTTCAGACTTATCACTTTGAAATGTTATGTTAAAATAATCTATTAGATTATTATTATTATCTCCGCGTCCTACTACCCGTTCGGGTTATACCACTTACGCTAATGTGTAATGGTAGGGTGATTGTGAGATGAAATGAAGGACCTACAGTTTAACGTGGATCCGAACCACGGTGGAGGCCTGGCATTCCCCACATTCACAAGATGTCTTGTCAGAGGTGAAGGAAGGGTTTGATAATCAGATAAATCTGTGCCGGGACCGAGGATTGAACCCCGGCCGCCAGCATAGAAGTCTGACACCTTACCCCTAGACCGCCAGGTCACCAATCTATTTGAGTTTTCTATGGTTGAAGATTTTAGATGGTTTCAAAAATATAGTGTTACATTTTTTTAAATGCTTGCCCCCCCCCCCCCCAAATCAATCTTATTTTTCCGTTTTAGTATTTATATTCATTTTAAGATGGCTAATGCTTCAAACTGTTTTTATTTCTCTAAGATTGTATGAGCCAGAAAGGGAAAGATTTTCCAATTTAAAAAAAAAATCATCCCATAAGCTACAAAAAAACTAAATTCTCATAGTTTCTGTGAATTTTCAAGATGGTCTTGTTGATAAAAATTGTCGAGCTATTTTTCTAGCTTAATGTTTTATTGATAGTCTCTCACAAGTAGGAAACACATATAATATATAGATTAGAAGATTAGAATGCTATATAACAATGGTCTCATTGTTGTAGGGCCAACACCACGGATATCCAAATGTCAAATGCGATCCCCCTCCCAATGGTGAAGGTGGAGGCAATGGACACAGTCGTGGCGGTGGCTATTGGCATTCTCGCAGCTGTGTTCGTGGGGGCCCTTGCAGTGTTAGTGGTGCTCTGTCGCCGACACAAGGGTTCCTTGGATGTGTTTGGTTGGACCGCTTCTGGTATCAAGTAATTACCAAACACGCTAACAAGACCTATTTCATTTTGATGGGCCAATATATTTTTTCCCCAATCCAAACCCCTAAGTTTATGTTTTTATTAAGTTTAAATATTAATGACTTGATGCTCACTTTTTGAAAACATGCTGATAATATGAGATTAAGGTGACATGGAAGGGGATGTAAGAAGACATCCGAGTTTTTGCAATTTTTATATCAAAACTCTTTTAGTAAAATTAATTCCAACTATTCTTCAGTAGAAACATAGAGATTAATTTCCTTCACACGGTGATTTCAACAGTTGAAGATCTGTCATGAGCATAGCGGTATTAGATTACATTTGATGTTACTTTTATGGCTCTTCTTGACTTAATACAATCCAAGGTAGCGTAATGAGAGCATTAAGTTTTAAGAAAAGGCCAGCGCTTACCTAGAGATGATGTAAGCCCACTTAATGTATAACAACACCACCGGGTTCCTACGATACTTATTAAATATAGGTTTTTTGATTGTCATATTTTGAGGTGAATGTTAGTGCATTTCCTTAAAACTTATCATCATTCTGTTTTCCTAGAACATAGATATTTCATGTAGCTAATAGCTACAGTTTTATGTTTATAATAAGTAGCTTAGAAAATTCAAAATAGGGATGGACCCTATAATCCCAGAATTCTTAAAGCTAGTCAAGATTTGAGAAGTCAAGAAAATTTCAGATTTGCGACTCGAATCCCTAATTTTTTTTTTATCCCATTTTTTCAAGGGAAATTTGTTCTAGAGCTTTATTCTTGTTCAGAACCAATTATAATTTTTGGATGAACTTAACCAGTCCTCAGACCAGTAAATTATCACTCAGCTAAATGTATGAATGTTATAATGAATGGATTATAAGAAAGAATGTTAACATTTCGTTACTATTTGTATTTTATAATAGGATTCCATTATATTTATATTTACTCTTATGTTCGTAATTTTTTCCAAGGTTCATATCTTAGATTAAAAGTTAGATTGTAGATTTGGATTCGTAAATTATTAGATTCGACCCAACTATAATACAAACAATTTTTTTTAATGTTGTTGATAACATTTTACAAAATTATTATTGTTATTTTATAGGTATTGATATTATCTATCAAACGTGACAGCTACAGATAACACGACTTGACGTATGAATACGTGAAAGTAGATCTAATACCTTTTATAACTATCCGACTCGATGGTTGAATAGTCCAGGGAAAGGGTTCTTAACCTTTTCAAGATTACAGACCCCATTGGATTGCCCGATATGTCCTTAAGCTCCTCTAGCCGGAGTGTCAAACTCACCCCAGGTCTATGAGGTGTCAACATGACTTTATAAGCTGTCATTATCTTGGTTTTATCTTACATATGTCGTCTTATATCAATAGTCAGTGAATGGCTTCGTCACTTCAATCCATATTAATAACAGTGATAGTTAATTCTCTAACACCAACTCAAAGAGAATTGTTCGAAGACCATATGCCCCTATTATTTGGTTCTTGTACCCTCAGGGGTACGAATGGATACCCCTGGTCTAAGGTGTCGATCTCACAATAGGCTGAACTATCGACGACGGAAAGATTAGGGTTTGAATACCGGTCGCGTCTACTGAAAAGGGTTTTTCCCAAATTGTTTTCCACTCTCCTTACATATAAATGTGGGTACATTTCTTCAAAATTCAATCTTACTCTTTCATAATACATTCAACCTAATTAGTTCATTTGCATACTACCCCAGCAAGAAGTCGGATGTGGTCACAAAAACATCTCAATTAGCTGTGGGGTCTTCCTATGAAAATTTGACGGTAGCAGATGGATATAAATATAATTGTTGTGTTGAAGTATTACTAACCAAGGACAGTAACTGGGGCATCTTCCGATCACAATGATTGTATCTCTTTTCAGACCGGATGTCCACCTGATACCGACAGAGCGCCCAGATCTGGAACTAGGTGACGTACGCCTACACCCGGACATCGAACAAATCCTGGAAGATGAGCAATGGATCGGAGATGCCACAGGACTGGTACCCCACTGTCTGGCTGTCCTCAAGTCCTGCCACTACCTCACAGAGAGGTTGGCCGCGCTTGCGATGGGGCCCCTCACCAACGGCAAGGCAGGCCAAGAGATTGTACAGGTATGCATACAACCCACCGGATCAGAAGTCAACACCTTTGGGCCAGTCAAAAAGTTAGTTGGATCATAGCTTAGTTTTGCTATTATTATTATTATTAGCACCGCGTCTTACTACCCGTTCGGGTTATACACACTTACGCTAATGTGTAATGGTAGGGTGATTGTGAGATGAAATGAAGGACCTACAGTTTAACGTGGAATCCGAACCACGGTGGCGACCTGGCATTCCACACATTCACAAGATGTCTTGTCAGAGGTGTAGGAAGGGTTTGGAAATCAGATAAATCTGTGCCGGGACCGAGGATCGAACCCCGGCCGCCAGCATAGAAGTCTGACACCGTACCCCTAGACCACTAGGTCACCAATATTATTATTATTTTGTGACTTGATAGATTAATATATATCACCTTTTTATGACATGTGATAATTTGTGTTAAACACCGTAGTATGGTTGAAAGAAGTCTACAGGCTGAGCTTAGATTCCTGGGTTTGATTCCTATTGGGTGTCAAAATATAAGTGTGAAATGTTTTTTTGTTTTCTTTCAACAAGTGGTAGATTAACTGACTGTGCTATGGTGGTATGTTTGTCCTTCAATTAGATTAAATCCCGCCAAGGGGCCGTTCAATCTAAGGCATTTTTCTTGCGATAGACAATACTTCTGATGATGAAGATATCAAGGTTAGAATCTCGGGCGATTTTCCATAAATGGTTTTCCACTCTCCCTTCATATAAATGTAGGTACACTTCCTCTAAAACCAACCTTCATACCTAACACATTAGTGTAATTAGTACACATATGTGTAACCCAAACAGGTAGAAATATGCGATGTTCTTGCTAAAAAAAAAAAATTAAGTTATGGTTGGCAGCTAGGGATAGCCATATTTACTTTACATCCCTTAAGCTTGATTCACATGTTCACACCAAAAATAGAAAGCAGAATCTGCCTCATTGACACAGTGATTCACGCGCTGTTTGTTGACCCACGATGCATTGCAATGCCAACCTAAAACAGGTGATTATCAACATATTTTCTAGTAGATACACATATTTTAGATAATTTTCTCGATGGATGTTTTAAAATAATAACGATGTGATTTGGCACAATCCAATACATCGATACAAGCTTTATATTAACAAATTATTACAAATCTCCTCACAACGGACAACGAAGCTGTCTGCTTGCATCTGGCTTTACAGCGCATGCATTGTCAAATGCCCATACGCACCGATTTGAAGTGTTTGGGTCTGAGATATGATTGGTTCTCCTGTGTCGAACATCTCGGGCAGAACGAGCAAAGTGGAGATTAGTTGAACTTTTAACGAAACAGATCGCGCCGATGAGGTTGAAATCTTGTGATTGGCTTAGAGCTCATCACGTGACTAAGTTTCTGTTCTGTGCTGGTTTTTCAGCGAACGTGTGAATCTACAGCTACCGTTTCCAACTTGTGGTCAGTTTTTTTATTCAAGCCATATATTTTCCACCACCGGCTTGCTAAGCCTTATAATTTATCTTAAGACTATGACAGGCACAACATCCAGGCCTCGGTCATTAATTTATCACTATGAAAGGGTAAACCCACATTTCTCATGATACATTTTTTGTCCATTCCAGGAATTGAACCTGGGACCCTTAACTCAGTAGGCAGACACACTACTGACTGAATTAAGGTGTCGGGCTGAGATATCCTTGTACATATTACATTTCTCTGGTGTGAAATTGTGGAATGTTATAGATAGGTGTTTGTGAGTAGGTATTTTTCACTGGAATCGAGTTTGAATGGAAACATTAAGTTTTTTAGAGTTCGAGTACAATAGAGCATTATTTTTACTAGAAATACTTTAGATTGAATATTTTTAATAGATCTCTACATAAACCATAATTACAAACTTTTTTTTAAAAAGAATCACATTTTTTTGTGAAAATAATTATGATCAGACAAATTCTGAATTTTTAAATAAATCTAACATAGTTGTATATTTTTAAATCGGGCAAAAGGAAATATTGAGGGACTCTATTTGCAATGAAATAATATCTTGGAATTGAATCAAATTAATCAAACTTGAGATATTCACGATAAAATCAAAAAGTGTTAGTAGCCTACTCATTGGAGTTTTTCTTGTAATTTTTGGAAATAAAATGTATGTTAGCTGTTAGATATTGCATTTTTTTTTATCAAAAGGCAAATGAATTAAACACTAACAATTTTTCTTTAAATAATCTTGAACCAGATTCTATATTTAGAAGAAGTTACAGGAAACACAATATGGCTTTTACAATGGAAAGAAGAACACAGTTCTTACTTTACATTGCTGCTACTGGACAGAGAGGTAATGGCTGCCTATTGAAGTAAATCTTCATTACCGCCCAATATCATGGCCTAGGTTTCATTCTGCCGGAACTCACCAGGGAGGAGTGTGAAATGCACAACACAACTTCCTAAAAGAGGAAACCAAGGATCCTCCACCTTTGCTGTACCCTGTTCCAAATATATAAAATATACCTCAAAAATCGAAAAGAGGTTTTCCTTTTAAAGAGAGATATGTATTTTTGTGTACACTACCGAATATACTGGTGAACCTGCACGGCTGTGTTTGACAGGTGGCTAGGCGCATCTACCCCCGGGTGGACGATATGGTATCCAGCATGTACCCCCCTCTCGATGCTCGCTTATTGGAGGCTCGCACTGCTGCTCTCACACTCGCTGTGACTCATCTGGCCCTGGTGACTCGCCACGCCTGTTCCTTCACTCGCTCGTCCAGCAGTCGACTGGACTGGATCGACCAGGCCCTGGCAGACATGGAGCCCCACCTCTTGGTAACATTATATATAAATATAATCTTACCCGCTTCGGTGCTAAGATCCTCTAACGGCAAGGTGTCGGACTCCTGTGTTGGGAGTCCGGGGTTCAATCCTCTGTCCAGCACAGATTTATCTGATTGCCAAACTCTTCCTTCACCTCTGACAAGACGTGTATTAATCACAACTTGTGAATGTGTGTAATGCCAGGCCTCCACCATGGTTCGGATCCCACACGACTGTTGTAATTATTTGTAGGCATCTTTTTAGTTTGAATGTAAACATCTAGTTATATAGTTGCGACACCTTAGCTCTGTTGGTAGCATGTTTGTATGCTGAACTAAGGGTCTGGGTTCGATTCCTGGCATGATCCAAAAATTTATATTTGGTGAAATGTAAGTTTCCACTTTAACAGTGATGAATTAATGGCCAGGGGGCTGGGTGTTGTGTCTGTTTTAGATTTAAGTTTGTTTATAAGTTGTGTGCTGATGTAATCATTCGGTTCAGAAAGCGCAAGTTAAATAGCTTGAATAAATTTAAAAAAATTAATAACATTGAGCATTATTTGTACTAGAAATATGTCTGTAGTAGTTTCAAGTACAAACATTTTTAAGAAAGAAATTTTTTTGGAAAAAAAATAACAATCAAACAAATTTGGGGTTTCAGCTAAATTATTTAATATAGCTGTAAAAGTTAATTCTTTTCAATCAGACAAAAGGAAATATTGAGGAACTCTACTTGCTATCTTAAAAATGAATCAAATTAATTAAACACTAAGGTTTCAGGATAAAATAGAAAATTCTAAGTACTCAAATATTTTGCGAGTTTTGTCGACTCGAACTCTAAATTTTCAGAGTACTAACACAGCCCTAATCATATTTGTACTTTCTGATGTCTGACCTGCACAGGCTTTGAGAGAAGCCGCTCTTATCCAGGAAGCAACTTGGCGAGTCCACAGAATGAGCTGCAGTGGTACCAACTGAATCGCAAACACTGGAATCTCTACCAACTGTGTGTTAAACCATCAAGGTCTTCCATTTTTAAATATTGGTTACTTCTATAATGTTGTTAATATCATACGGGAGTGATTACTTTCCATAAAGACGGAGAAGAAGTATCAAGTGCCAGTTCAGGGCGGTTTGAGTACTCAAAAATTAAAATTCGAGCCGCGTTCTAGTTGTCGTTTTAACTGGATTCAATTTTATTTTTAGTTTTCAAAGCTTGACAAATTTGAATACTCAAAAATTTTCAAATTTAGTATTTGTACAAACTCTACTTGAATTTCTTCTTCAAAACTAGAAAAGTTTTAAGTTATCAGAAATTTTCAATTTTTAGTATACAGAATAGATACAATTTAATATTAGTAATTAGTAAATGTGTGAGTCAATTATTAATGAAATAAATTGTTACAGATTAGGGATGTAGTTTTAAATAAATTGTTGGAAAGGGTATGGGGGGGAGTGCGATTAGCATCCAACGTATCGTAATAAAGGTGTATTCAAGGAAGGGGACCTTAAAGGTTTGTTTAAGCATAGGGGGTTCCTAAAGGGGGATTTTATATCCAAGTATACAGACACCAAAATCAAAATGGCGGTAACAGTACCAATTGCCTTGCTTTGCCCCCATTTTATCAAAGCACATAATTTGAATTAAAAAGTAACTTTGTTTTTTTTAAATACAATAATAAATATTTTACATATACGACTTTAAATATTATATTGACTGATGAATTTAAATATTTGATATTACTCAAATTAAAATGTGTTTTGTTAGACTGAGCCTCTTTGTTATTGTTGGGGGAAAGTAGGGGTACATTCTGGACTGTATAAGACGCTACCACTATTACCTCCTGCCGACTACACTACTATTACTGGGTTAAACATTTAAAATAGAGAATTAACAATTATGACTTATTAAAAGTGCCTTTTACATAACTTCGGGTTATTGTGTTTAATGAGAAAATGTTGATTAACTTATAAGTAAATAATTGTTTTTGTAAGTGTATAATATCTCATTCCAATGCAAGTTTCTTGAACATGTTTGTAGTGTTTGGATTACATGTTTTTTATATAAATTACCACTTGTTTATTTTAGTACTATAGTATTATGGTAGGAATCAATAAAAAGGTAATCTTAAAATGGTGCTAGGTTAAAGTGTCTTTCTTTATAAGCTCATGTTTTTGTGTCGAGTATAGTTTAACCATAACCTTGTCAAACTAGTTTTGAAATCACCCAACTAGATTAGTGATTAATACTTAAAAAGTGTTTATTTAATATTAACAAGTGAAATAAATATATGAGCTATAGTTATACAAATATTTAAGCCCATGTATATTTTAATTTTCTTTGCTTATTTAAGTCTAATCTGTTCACAATTAAATGCAGAGCTTCAGACCATTTAATTTGAATCCAAATCAAACATTTAGTGAGCTAAATTTTGGATTTAAATGTTCAAAGCTTCCTATTGACATTTAATACTTATTAAAAATATTTATCAGAAAAACCAATGACGAATATGCTGAAGATGATGCAACATTTTGGTAATGAATTAGATTTTAAATGTATTTACAATACTACACAATAGAACGTATCTATTGTATTTAATAGATAAATTTATTTATAGTATAAAAAGACAAGGAAAAAAAAATTCAAGCTTGGAGTTAGCCGTTATCCCAACAACACCGATTGTAGCTAAAGGTATACAATTCCAACAGTTTAAGGGGGGGGGGGGGAAATGGTTATTTAAGCAAATTGTGAATAGCACATATTTTTTAGATAATGTGAGGATACAAAAATTAGAAAAATAAGTTAAAAATCTAGATTTGTTTCGTGGACCCCGGGTTTGACAACCTCTGGATTAAAGTATCTCATCTCTACTCCTCAAAACTCATTTGTGATAATATATGTCTTGTAAGTAAACTACCAATAAACAGGATAATAAACAAGAAATTGTATCCAAATATAATGTTTTAGAGTTATTTATGTATTGTCTATATAACTTTATTCGCTGACCGAGTCTCTTTGGAACATAAGCCTCTTGTACCCCAATTCAACATCTTCTCCATTCTCCTCACACCATCGGCACCTTATTTGTGCCTTCTTTATCCTGTCCTACAGTGGCTCATTAAGTATTCCTTTCCCCTTTCATTTCTCATCCTTGTCCCTCCTATACATTTAATTAATGATTATTATAAATTATGCAATAGTCCACAAGAAAGTAATATTGGAAGCTTTTGATAACTTTATAGTTAGTAATTGAATATAACATAATTCTAGAAAGCTATTAATTTCTAATCAATGTTTGTTGGTCGAAAGTCTTATAAAAACCTGGGTTTATCTTCAAGGTGAAATGTGACATTCTAGAAGAGAAATAGGTGACCTGGTGGTCTAGGGGTAAGGTGTCGTACTTCTATGCTGGCGGCTGGGGTTCAATCCTCGGTCCCGGCACAGATTTATCTGATTACCAAACCCTTCCTTCACCTCTGACAAGACATGTATTAATCACAACTTGTGAATGTGGGAATGACAGGACTCCACCGTGGTTTGGATTCCACGTTAAACTGTAGGTCCTCCATTTCATCTCACAATCACCCTACCATTACACATTAGCGTAAGTGCGTGTAACCCGAACAGGTAGTAATACGCAGTGATGATGATGATAAATAATAGAAGAGAATATAACTTTGATAGAGCACACATGATGAAATAAAAACCAGAGATTCAATGTCAAAAGATAACTTTATTGTTTGGACAGTACAGCCGCAAAGTCTTGGCATTGCTTCTTACATCAGAGTAATCAAGATTTTGCTTGAACAACCAAATATAGAAACTAGAATCAATCTTGCTCATTTATAAAAGAGATGACAAATGATTCAGGGCAACGAAACTAAAATTTGATTCAGAGTAGACAGTTATTTAATAAATTATACTTTATAAGAATATGCGATTACTTAATTAAAAGCAAATTCGAATTGAGTATTATGAAATTTTCTCGAAACTTAATTGAAGTTTTCCAATACCGTTTGTTTCATGCTTGAAAACAAATATTGTACTTCTAAACTCTATGCATAAAATGGTTTATTGAATATTGGTTTGTAATACTTTATCAGCTTATAATTAAATATCACAACTTGCAGTTAAGTGCAATGCCTGAAGGGCGGTAAGACCAGTGCCCAAACACAAGAATTTAAATTATTTCAGACCTGCTTCGGTGGCCGCATAGTCTGATGTGCTTCTCTTGTATTAGACTAAGTTACTTAAGACTGGGAGATCGGGGTTTGATGCTGGTCGGGTGCACAGTTTTTTTTACCCTTAAATGGTTTTCCATGCTCCTTTCACACAAATGTGGGTACACCTCTTCTCCATTAAGCCTTCCTAACCCCTAAACCATTGGTGTAATTAGTATATAAGCGTATAAACGGAACGGGTATTGAGATGCGGTGCTAAAAAAGTTATTATTTTTTCAAATTAATATTGATTTTTAATGTAACATGTCAGAATGGCAAGAATGAGTATTTTAGCTCTCAATACATTTATTGGCTAGGCTAAGTAATCGGCGAAGCGAATTGTTTCTTTCTAAGCAAATGAAAGCTTTGCACACACCAAATCTTTGACAATATTTAGGGTAGTTTTTAAATTGAAAAATACAAGGTCAAATAATAAAATGAGAAAAATAATTCGACTTGGTAAATTAAAGTACAAAAAAGTGTAAATTAATAACATGAAGGGGGACGTTACAAATGCACCTGTATTCACGGTTTACTGCTGCCCAATTTTATTTATTTTGAATTAAAGAAAATTTCAAACGACGCGCCAAACAAGAACCGGTCATACTATCAGCTGCACAAACACGCCGCGCCTACTATGCGCAATCATATAACCATAATTATAACAAGAATGGAGACTAGTAAGTACACTATAGTGTACAGTACACATTATTATTACTTTGTTCAATGTTCTGTGTCTTTCTTTTCATTGTAAAGGCATTTTGTGTTTGTCCCTTTAATACGTTTCTATCCACCTTTACTGTACCTTATTCCAAATATAATTTATTTAATGTTGGTAATGTCTTACTGTGATTAATTTATAAAATAAACTTTAGCGTATTTATGTATGTTACACAAATATCACGTTGTATAAAAGTTTGGTATTATCCGCGGGTTCACGTAACAGCGGTAGATCTAGGAACATATTACCCGCGGATATGGGGGCCTACTGTATTATTAAAATGTACACCATTTACCCTGAGAGCTGGCATATCTTACCTTTATGAGATAAATATTGGTGTGGCTTACAAGCGTAGA
This sequence comes from Timema cristinae, assembly GCA_039000515.1. Taxonomy (NCBI): domain Eukaryota; kingdom Metazoa; phylum Arthropoda; class Insecta; order Phasmatodea; family Timematidae; genus Timema; species Timema cristinae. Next base: position 56,952,386 of record JBCFYV010000100.1, on the reverse strand, counting down.
TTGTCTGGATGATTGGAATTTATATTCAAATAAAGTAAAATAAATTTAATAATCTAAAAGTGAAATTCTAAACTTAACACTGAAAGGAGATATAAGAGTATAAGTGTTTGGGGGGCCATTTTTGCAATGTTTACAAACAGAAAGGAATTCTATGAGGGTAAGACCTGCACACTTAGAAAATAAGTTGTAAACACTTTATAATTAAAATAAATTATGGTTTAGTAAGGAAGGATGGCTAGCACTTAAATGAGTGCGAACACATTGTTATAGACGAGCTTTCACAACCAAGAGATTTACTCCACAGATCTTAAAAAGTCAACCATGAAAGATAGTTTTTAAAAAGTTTTTTTTATGGGCTGTGCAATGTCCACTTCTACAATTCAAAATTAAGTCGAAAAAGAATATGAAAAATTTCTTAAACAATTGAAACATGAACATAAGAATTTTTTTTGCTTATATTATATTATAATATGTATATTATCCAATCAACTCCACTTATAATGAACCACTAAGGACATATATTTGGTTCACTAAAGCCAATTCCCCCTTCCCTCAGTTATTTATATACTGTTTTAGTTAATATCTTTTATAGATCCACACATCCATAAAATCTCAGAAAACAAAACTAACTATGTACATAACTTTAGGTAATATCATTTGCAAACGTGATTATCAGCTTAAGATGAAATATGTTAAAGTTATAATCACATTCAATTTACATTTTTTATTGAAAAAATTGCATTATATCACATCTGGAATTTTACTTTCGAATCAAAATTAACCAATATTCAAAGCTTTGTACCCTTCTAGTTTTTTTTTTCTAACCAAACAATGTCAACTCAATCATCACTATGACTTAACCCACCTAATTTAAACCATGATTTAGCTTAGTGATCTAGTACAAACAAAATTTTTCTTGGTAACAATGAACCTCGTTATTTTTGGCAAGTATTGTATCACTCGTTACAATTTTAATTCCTAACGTAAATTCATTCCATCAGGGGTGTGTCAAGTTCATACACAATTTACACTGACATAAAATATTTTTCATTTTGTATTTTAAAAAGGGTTTGTTGACAAAAGGTCTTAACAAATTTCAACCCAAGCTGATAAATATTGTTTATATATATATATATATAAAATCCGAATCTCGAGAAAAAAATAATTATATATATAAAAATCTGAATCTCAATAAAAATTAACCATTTCAAGGAACTACAGTAAGCTGATAAAAAGTAACTAAATGTAGATTACATTAATTATTTTCAGTTAAATATTAAATTAATGGCAGTTTTTTTTAGCATCGCATCTTACTACCCATTTGGGTTATACACTTATGTACTAATTACACCAATGGCTTTAGAATGAAGAACGTTAAATTTAAAGTGTACCCGCATTTGCGTGAAGAGTGGGAAACCTCCCCCCCCCCCCCCCCTGTACACCTGAGTGGGAACAAGGCCAGATCTCCCGTCATCGGAGGTCCAGTCTGTTGCGAAGGCGCCGGTCCAGGGTTTGAGGCCAAGTAGCTACCAAAAACAGGCATCAGATTGTGATTTGTTAAAATTGTCCTAAAATTATGTTGGGGGCTGAACCAATAAGACGTATTGGAGCTCAAAAATCAAATTTCAATTTTTTTCTTTTAAAATCTCTTATCTTATATGAATATTTACATAGCCTGAAAAAAATCCAAAAATGAAAAAAATATGTATTTTAACAGCCAAAATTTATTTTGGTTAAACTTATAGCTGTAAAAGCCCAGATTAAAAAATATATATCTGTACACACCCCTAACATACTTATCAAAACACATTAAAACAATTTGTGATTTGCACGTGTGATTTAATAAATAGGACACTCCTTCAAAACCTTACATTAGCAATAATACTACAATCAATGTATCACATGTCTTAATAGTACCTCTTCTCCAATGATTTCAACAAACATTCAAACAAAATACTGCCCTGCAACTTAACGTTTGAATTGTTTTATCAAGGACATCAAACTCGATTCTTACTTGCGTAAAACAAAAACAAGGATCCATCACAATATCTTGATCTTTAGCTCCTAAATCCCAATAAATGAAAGTTATGACCTCTAAACAAAACAGTAATATTCAGAATTGAGTGATTTCTCATTTCACTTACGTACCGACAATTCAAATTGTAAATGTACTCGACATGATCTTTGTTGTGATTTATTGATCTTTCACAAATTAATATTGATTAAACAATTGAAAGGATAGAAGTGTAAAACCTACACACCAGAAAACTGCCGGCCTTGCCCTTAAATCCTCCTTTCAATGTTTAAATTAAAATAGCCACTTTTCCTTTGTTTACAAATCAATATTGGCCATTTTATCTAATTTTTCTTCAGACTACATGATACGTAAGGTCGGATACAGGAGAAAATGTTTAAATTGTAAATTTTGGCAAATCAAAACTGAGATTAAAATTCAAATTGGAAAAAAATAAGAATCGTGACATCTATAATTTTTACCAATTCATAAAGCACACAAAACATGATGCATTAAGACTAAAAGGCACAAAAGATAAAATAAGTTTTCAACATAGCCAACATACATTAATTCTTCCCTAATACAATGTATTTGATGGTTTCAGAAAATGTTTTTCAAATTAAAATAATAATGGTAGTGAATTAAGTCAATATGAATATTTCAGATAAATAGAGAGTTTAAATTATTTATAATCCTCTTTGCGAAATCATCTGTTTTATAACCATAAAATGTATACAACTGTCTTTTATAAAGTGAATCGTAGTTAAATAAAGAAATATTTTCACAATGCGGTCACAAGACGAAGAATTAAACGATCACTGCTCGAAGTAACAAATTACACTCAAGTCAATTCTCAACGCAGACACATTACACTCGGCCGTGAATACATTATTACCGCGTCAACGTCATTCAATAACTGGAATACTTCTTCTCAAAATACATTCCAAAATGGAACAAAAAACAATTTAGAAACATATTTTGAAAGAAATTTTACTTTTTTTTTTACAAATTAGTTTAGCAAGTGTTTGGTTTTTTTTTTAAATATTGTTTTTGCCTAAGTTTCAAAAGTTTTATTTCCCTGGTTTTCTATCTTGTTTGGACTTGTCCTTGAGTATCTTGGCCTTGAGGTGCTCCTTGTAGGACAGGATATCTCCATTCCACTTTGTGACCATTCCATTCTCACACACCCAGATTTGTTCGGCCACCTGCGCACATAACAAATTAAATAGCGCTCAAGAAAAACTAATAAAAAAAATATTCCTAAAGCATACTGTTTTGGGACCCTCCTCATTCATTCGAAAAGTCATGGATGAAGTATATTTTTCTTTAAAGAACTATGTAAATTTTCCTTTTAATACTTCATCCATGGATGACCAGGCATTTTCAAAAGTAAATTCAATATAAAATGTTTTAAATCTTTCTTCGTTCTATTTGAAAATCTGATGATGAGTTGGCTGCATTCTACCCAATAGGAAGCTAGCCTTCACGACATCAGGTTATCAGGAGTTCTTTTAGTTGGTTTTAACACTGGTGACAAGGGGTAAAGAAGCTAGGGTAGGTCATGTATGAGGGGCTGGAGCAGCTTGTGTGTACAGCAATCTAGCACTCACTATCTAAATCTATATCTATATCAATCTCTATCTGTAGCAAGCTCCGGCCCTATCTCTGGCTCTCAACGTCAAGTCGTTAAACGAATGAGAACTGTATCAGGTTTATGTTAAATTTATAATATTGAAAGTGTAATTCATTAAATAAATCATGTATAACATTGAATTTTACTAATCTCAACAGAAATAACTAATAAGTAAAGACATGCAAAAAGTGAGGTTATTTTGAGGAGAAAAGCGGTCATGTTTGGCAAAATTACATCTTCTTAATTTATATTCCCTTCATCATATTTGATAGTAGCTTACTCTTCTATGACAACATGTTTTGGTGTTACTATATGGTTTAAACCTAAGTTGATAATCAATTATTTCGATATTGCTATTTGTAAGACTCGAAGGTAATGATATTGATATATCGATATTTCAATCCACCTGGAAAATTGATTTTATATAAAGTATTCAAGTCTCAAATATCCTTAAAACTTGGTGGGTTCCATCACTACTTATTAAAAACATACATGTCTGAATGTTAAACACAAGTTCAGGTCCTGATTCTACTCAAGTCGGCGTGATATGCGCTGATTCCCGAGAAACTCACCTGACTGATGAGTCTGAAGTCGTGACTGACGAGCACCATCCCGCCATCAAACTCGTTGATCGCTTCAGCCAGCGCATCGATAGTCTCCATGTCCAAGTGATTGGTGGGCTCGTCCAATAGCAGCAGGTGGGGAGTCTGCCACGCCAGATAGGCGAACACCACACGACACCTCTGTCCGTCACTCAGCTGACGGATCGGGCACACCTGAGGGAACAAGGCAGGGTTGTGAGGGAGCACTGAATAAAACCATAATGTGCTGGCATTCTGTTACACTCAATTTTTATATCAGGCCCTTAAAATAGCGGTCGTGTGGTATAAATGTTGTAAGAGATATATTACACCTTGATTAAAAAAATAATCACACCTACCAAATGACACATGATATAATAAATTATAATGTGAATAAGGGCTGCCCAAAGTCCACCTTTTCAATTCAAAGCAAACATGAATAGGATGTATGAAATATTCTCAAAGCTGGATTCAAAGTTTGAATATTTTTTGTTTTGTTTATATTTTTGTTATGTATACAACTTTATGAACTGGAATTACTTGAAAAATGTTTTATTGCACAACTCTCTGTAATATTGCTGACAAGTCAAGTTATTAGCACAACTTAAAATTCAATTACTCAAGATTTTTTTTATATGAATATTGATTTGTAAAGTATGTAAAGGCATAAAATGAGTAATTTAGCTGTCAATATTCTTATTATTCAAGCTACAGAATTTGAGTCGAAGCTTCACACACCCCTAATGTAAATATAAACCTGACACTCCTACTACAGTATGATGGTGGTGGGGTTGGTTGGGAGGGCAAGGGAAATAGTTACATTTGGAAACAAGTTTATCGCAGTGTTTTAAAACAGAGTTTATTCACCCCAACCTTATTTAATACCTCAGCTTACCAGTCATTATTACATCCACCTAGTATGAATTTGCACCAATGAAAATGTGACGAATTCGAACCGTGAAAAAGGTACTCAAAAGCTTATTTTGTTTCTTCCTCCTGTCAATCGGTTCCTCACTCTGAATGCAGAGTGTGTTCAGCTCATGTACTTTGCCCCCTAACCTACCTTCCTATCCACTAATAGCGCACACGAAACAATGTGATTGTTCGTCTCGTACCTGCTGGCGCCCTGTGAGACCGTAGCGCCCGATAATCTTCCTCATCTCCTCTTTCTCCTTGATGTCGGGGAAACTGTGCATCATGTACTCCAAAGGGCTCAGGTCAAGGTCCAGCAGCTCGTGAAGATGCTGGTGGTAGCGAGCGAAGCGCAGGTGAGAGTTTTTGCGGATCATGCCTTCTGTTGGGATCAGCTAGAAAATGTGGGAATGTGTTAGCCATAGGGTGCTCAGTTCATAGCACTTAGGTCCGTCTTAAAGTAAGAGCGAATAATTATAATCAGTAAGGATATTAAATAATAAATATTTGATAAAATATTGGATTTATGAGACACAGAAAATATGTTTTTCAGGGCCGCTAAAAAACACACCCCTTATTACAGAATTCCCCGACTTTACCGGACGAAATCTAAAAAAATTGCCCACTTGACCTTTTTACAATTTTACTTAGTGAATGACAATTTTTTAAGTTTATTACATTGATCACATATTTCTGAAAACAATCCTAACTGCTGCTAAACATCAACATTATTATAAGTTCTTTATTCAGTGTTTTTAATGTTTCAGGTGTTATGAAACAGACACTCAAATCATCTTGTGATGAAATAACAAATATAGGCAATGCATTTTGTTAACATCAAGAATCAAAATCTCTCATGTTTGTTTACATTTTTAGGTGCAGAATTAGTTATGTATTTAAATTCCCTGACCTTTCCTTGTTTAAAAAAAATTAAATTCCTTGATATTTCCGTGATTGTAGCCACCATGTTATTTTTAATAATGGACTGGAAATGAGTCAAAGTATAACTTTACACATTAGCTTAGTTCATGTGCGGACAAACCAAATGGGTTGTGAAAAGTGAAGCTAAAAATATTTTGAAAATTTAGGATCTACAAAAAAAAAGTGTCTAGATGATTGTGTAAAGAACTTGAACGACATATTATATCTTCCAAGAGTGTTTGCACCATAGCCTTACCTCCCCGTATAGCAGCTTTAGCAGGGTACTCTTGCCAGCCCCGTTGGGCCCTACGAGGGCCAGCCTAGTATCCAGGTCAATACCAAATTCTAGGTTCTTATAGATCCAGGGGGTCGTGTCGGTGTACCGGAAACTAACATTCTGCAAAAAGGGGAAACTTATCAAACAATACTAGCGACCAACTTGGGAATAATGTTTACACTCTGCTCTGAAATAGTCTAAGCCAATTTTAAGTCGCAGCTCGCATTTTAGAAAAAAACAACAACAGGATCCACAATTAATTGTTGAATACCCTTGATTTTTGCTGGTATGAAAAATAATAATCAAAAATCAATCTTAATATCATGTTCTTTGATACCTCAATTCTTAACTCTAAAATACCAGTAATTGTATTATATTTGTAAGCAGGTGGATAGAGACATATAAAAGGGACAAACACAATACGACTAGTACAGTGAAAAGAAGAACACAGTTTACACTTTACATTGCTACCCCCGCACAAAGAGGTAATGGCTCTCTCTTGAAGAAAATTGATCACTAACGCCCAAGCCCTTCACCTAGGATTCATTCAAACAGAACTCATCAAGAGGGAGTGTGAAACGGGCAACACCTTTACCTCTTTGTCCAATGGCAACAATTTAAAGTGTGAACTGTGTTCTTCTTTTCATAGTAAAAGCCATGTTGTGTTTATTCCTTTTATATGTTTCTATCCACCTGCTTACAAATATAATACCTCATAAAGTGAAAAGAGATTTTCCTTAGAGAGCACAAGAATGGTGATCTCTCTAATTACGATAATACTTTTAATGTAACAAGTTAAAATTTACAAAAAGTGGGTGTCTACCTGCACCATGATGACAGGGGGCGGGATGGTGCCGCAGGACGGAAAGTAGAAGTGGACAGTCTTATCACTGGAAACCTTCTCCGTCAGGCCCTGGGCCACCATCTTGGCCAGAGTTTTCTCCTTACTCTGAGCCTGTCGAGCCAACTTGGCCGAGCCATGGCCAAACCTTGCTATGTAGTTCTGAAACAACCCACACACGGTTTACTAGGGGCTAGTGCGGAAAGCACAAGATTCAAGGATAACCGAGAAAAATCCCTCCACCTGTATTCAACAGTGCTATGTCTGGTCCCCTTTCAATTCAAACCGAATAATATGAAATATTAATGAAGCCATATAGAAGTTTGAATATTAAATATAAATATATATATGTTGGGGAAATTAATATTATATTATATTATATTACCACAATGGAGGCCATGGGAATGAAGTTTGTGAAGAGTTTGTTAGCTATAACGAGGAGAAATAAGATTAAGAATGAAGTTATCGAAGGAAGAGGGAATACATGAGAGAGTAGAGGAAGCTAGGATGAGATGGTATGATCATGTAATGAGGATGTTGGAGTACATGAGAGAGTAGAGGAAGCTAGGATGAGATGGTATGATCATGTAATGAGGATGTTGGAGTACATGAGATAGTAGAGGAAGCAAGACTGAGATGGTATGGACATGTAATGAGGATGTTGGAGTACATGAGATAGTAGAGGAAGCAAGACTGAGATGGTATGGTCATGTAATGAGGATGTTGGAGTACATGAGACAGTAGAGGAAGCAAAGGTGAGATGGTATGGACATGTAATGAGAATGTTAGCGTACATGAGATAGTAGAAGAAGTAAGATTGAGATGGTATGGTCATGTGATGAGGATGTTGGAGTACATGAGATAGTAGAGGAAGTAAGATTGAGATGGTATGGTCATGTGATGAGGATGTTGGAGTACATGAGATAGTAGAGGAAGCTAGGATGAGATGGTATGGTCATGTAATAAGGATGGAAAGAAACAAATACCAAAGAGAACAATGGAGATAAAGTATGTAAGTAAATAACTGCAAGGGAGACCAATAAAGAGATGGAAGGAGCAGTTAACATAATGTGTGTATGTGAGAGAAGAAGAATGGAAGGAAAATATAAATTTACAATGCCAAAGAAGCTTCCCATGAAGTAATCTGTATTAAATAATTTTACTGTTTTTTTTTTTTTTTACTAATTAATATACTTTAGACATTTCTAATGGTGTCAGGCATTGGGCTTTAAGAAAAGAAAAAAAACAGAAAAAAAACAACTCATCTCCTCTTAAGTGTATTTTATTTCTCTCTACAGTAAACACCAGGGATGTGTAGGTAGAAATTTTTAACTTCGAGTCGAGTTTGAATTAAAACTAGTCTTTTTTGATTTTGAGTTGTATAGAGTAAATATTTGTACTGTAAATATTTCAAGTTGAATTTTTGTAATAGATCCAGGCATAAACCATAAATAAGTAAAAACATAAGATTTAAAAATAATAATTTATTATCACACAAATTCAAATTTTTAAATAAATTTCAATTAAAAAAAAAATAGACAAAAGGGAATAGTGAGAGACCGATAAAATTATATCTTAAAATTAAAAATGATCAAACCAAAAATTTTTTTGAGAAAAAGATAAAAAATTCTAACTACTCAAATTTTTAGTTTTTTATAAGATATCTTAGCGAGTAGAGTTGGAACAGTACTTACACACCTCTTGTAAACATTTCAGTCGGAAAAAGCGACTAAGCTTATTTTTGTACAGTTGGCCTAACTGACCTTCATGTGAGAGATCTGATCCTGCTCCCAGTTGTATTGTTTCATCTGATTCTCCAACAGCTCCAGACGAGTCCGGACAAATGCCTCATAATTTCCCTGAGACAAAGTAATACACAGCTCCTTGGAATATCTCTATGGATACGAAACATGGCCTCTTATCTTAAATGGTGAAAAGAAATTTAGAGTGCTCGAAAACAAGGTGCTTAGGAAGATATTTGGTCCAAAAATGGATGAAGATAGTGGGAGGTGGAGGAGGCTACATAATGATGAGCTTCATACCCTGTACCCATTACCAGACATTGTTAGGGTAGTAAAATCTCGCAGCACGAATGGAGTATCTAGAACCGTGTTCAAGATATTGAATGGCAAACCCAATGGGAAAGAATGTACGTTAATCTTACGGTATAGTATTTGAGCCTCTTCTTGTCCAGATGAATGATATTGGTACAAATACCATTCAGAAAGTCCTGGGAGTGAGAGATTATCACCAAGATCCTCTTGTATCTAGAAACAAATAATTATACACATGAATATTCAGAGCGTAACATCTATTTTGTACACTCCTTAAAGACAGAAAGTTGGAGAACTTGCCGTAGTTAGCTACATTTTACATTTTTGTGAGGCCCTGAAGAAAAAAAAAAAATATATATATCCAACAATATTTAAAATTGCTTGTAGGTCCCAATTCTCTTTGCTGATAAATACAAGTCTATCCATTACTCTCGCCAAAAGCCTGTTCCTTGTTTAATTAAAGAAGTCCCTGCTTCAAAAGAATATGATTTTAGCAACCAAACAATGTGTACTTACATCAGATGAATATTGAAGTAAAGTAAAGTAGGGCCACTATAGCAGCAGGTTATGTGAAACCGTGGATAATAGAGAACTATTATATAATATAATACTCATATAACATACATAAATATGGTAAAGTTAATTGATAAATTATTCACAGCAAGACATTACCGACATTAAATAAAGTACATAATAATGTGTACTGTATAATAGCATGTACTTAATATTTTACATTCTTGTTGTTGAGACGATCACATAATTTTGATGATGATATGATAGCACAATGGCTACCATGAGCACATGAAGTGGGGTAATGGTGTAGCCATTGAGACTTAAAACTTTTTTTTCTTTAATTAAATTATTATTATAATTATTAATCTGTACCGAGACCGAGGATTGAACCCCGGACCGCCAGCACAGGAGTCTGACACGTTACCCCTAGACCACCAGGTCACCCCTTTAATTAAAAATAAAATTGGGCAGCAATAAACCACGGTTACTGATACCATTTTTCACATCACTACTTACGTTTTGAGTTCTTCCTCGAGCCATACACAAGCGTCCAAGTCCAGATGATTGGTCGGCTCGTCTAGCAGTAGCAAGTGAGGAGTAACGTAAAGGGCCCGCGCCAGAGCGATGCGCATCCTCCAACCACCTGACCGCACAACACACCGACAGACATGTTTTTACAAACTTTTACTAGCGCATGAAATAAATTAGGGATGAGATCCTATTTTTTTTTTTAAATATTCCAGTAACCAATCAAAGTTCCGATTCTAGAAATGTATTTCCCTCATCCAAAGACTATTGGTAAAGAAGTGAAAATGTGTTTGATCTGGTCGCTATGACAGTCATATCGTGACAGAAGGTAAATATTTAAAATTAATGTGAAATTTAGCTTGGAATTATTATTATCACCGCGTCTTACTACCCGTTCGGGTTATACGCACTTACGCTAATGTGTAATGGTAGGGTGATTGTGAGATGAAATGTAGGACCTACAGTTTAACGTGGGATCCGAGCCACGGTGGAGGCCTGGCATTCCCCACATTCACAAGTTGTGATTAATACACGTCTTGTCAAAGGTGAAGGAAGGGTTTGGTAATCAGATAAATCTTTGCCAGGACCGAGGATTGAACCCCGGAACCCCAGTACAGAAGTCTGACACCTTACCCCTAGACCGGAAGGTCACCTTTAGCTTCCTGTTGATATACTACTTTTATATGAGTATTACATCGGTTCGGCGAGATCCTATCATTCCATTTACCACTAATAAGGGTCTACATATAATAAATTAAGGTGTGTTAAACTTTGAAACACACATTAGCTTTGACTTGGCTCTAAAAAAAAAAGTTCCGGCTTCGACAATCACAAAGCTTTGACAGTAAAAATATTAACAGCTAAAATACCATTATTAGTAATAAGAGAATAGAGTATCCCTGGACCTAACACAAAAAAACAATGTTGAATAGTAACTGACCGGAAAAATCTTTGGTTTTCTGGTTCTGCATCTCTTTGGTGAACCCCAGACCGTGCAAGATCCACGCAGCCCTCATTTCTGCTGTGTCTGCACTGATGTCATCCAGACGCTCATAGATGTCCATCAGCTGCTCTTGAGACTCTGGGAACACATTAAGAGACAGTAATGTATTGAGAACGTGGACTTGGCACACCCTTACTACCCAACGACTGATGTGACCTTGTCCTATGCTACCTCGGAGTTCTGAGTTGTTGACAAGACTCACCTTCATCCTCACAAGCTACCAGAATCTCCGCCAGCCTCTCCAACCTTGTCCTCTCCTCGTCCACCTCCATGACACATTTCAAGGCCGACTTGTCGGAAGCGGGCATCTCCCGGGTCAGGTGGAAGATGTCTATGTGCTCAGGGATTGGCACCTCGCGGTTCCCGAGTACCGACAACAGCGTTGATTTGCCTGGACAGGGAATGATCATAATAAGCTATGGTCGACTAACAAACCTTTATTTAAGTGCCGCGTCTTAGTACCTATTTGGGCTCTACGCTTACGTACTATTGTCACTAATGTGTTTGGGATGAAGAAGGTTGAATTTTGAGAAAGTGTACCTGCATTTATGTGGAGGTAAAGTAGAAAAACATTTAGTGCAAACCAGCCTCAGTTCATGTGACAGATTCGAACCCTGATCTCCACATCATCAGGAGCCCAATCTATCGCGAGAGTGACGCCTTGGACCATGTGGTCATTGAAGTGGGTCTTGGTGGTTTATTGGCTGGTGATTCCCAACCAACGAGGATGTAAAATGATGTGAACAAAGCAAGTGGTCCTTAATCTTTATTTGTTCACGGCACACTGAGCGTGCAATTCGTGTGACACTATATGGGAGCCTCGGGTCAACTCATGGCCAAAGAGACTTCTATCAGTCGGACAGGAAATGCATGTGTTCGTCCTACATTAGAACACGAATTGAAATTTTGTGTGATAAGCAGCAAATAATCTCTACTCAACTCTTATTATTATTATTGATTTCACTAGATGTACCTATTGCTACTAAAATTAATGACACCCCTAATACATATATTGACTATGCACATGGTGATTACCTTAATCTCTACAATGACCTGGCTACTGCTGATTGGTTTTGTGTTTATTCTACTACGGATGTTAATTTGGCTGTAGATAATTTTACCAAGTTAGTCCAAAGGAAAATCTAAACGGATATTCCTCAAATTAATATTCATAATTCGTCCAAATATCCTAATTGGTTTTCTTCTTCACTTAAATACTATATTAGGAAAAAAAAAACAATTTTTTCAAAAAGTTTAAATTAACAAATAATAGAGTATTCTATTCACAATTTTCTCACTTTCGTAAATTAGTTAAAACTACTTTGATTATAGACAGAGCCAACTGGATGAACTCAATTGAAAATAGTATTAAATGCAAACCTAAGGATTTTTGGAAATTTGTTAAAAATAATCGCATGAATAAAGTTTTCCCATCCAACCTAGAAATTGATAGAAAGTCTATAGTGGATCCTTTATTAATTGCTAATGAGTTTGGGACCTACTTTCATTCCGTTTATAATTCTGCTATTCCTGTCTTAGCCTGCCCCGCTATTGAAACTAGTGTGCCCTTGTATCCTTGCCACATCACACCCTTGGATGTTGCTAATGCTATAAAAAAAATTGAGTTCTTCCAGATGTGCCGGGACAGATGGAATTCCAAGTTTTATTGTAAAAGGCTGTGCCAGTATTTTCAGCCCTTTGTTAGCCTATATCTTTAACATTAGCCTATCAAATGAAACTTTTCCTCTTACTTGGAAACAATCTGTTGTCATACCTATCTTTAAAAAAGGGGTAAAAACAAATGTTTGTAATTATAGACCAATTTCTCTCTTAAACACTTTCTCCAAAGTATTCGAGAAAAATCATACATGAGCATACTTTCCACCACCTTAAAAATAAACTTTCAGATAATCAACATGGCTTTATAAAAAACAAATCTACTGTCACTAATTTAGTAGAATTTCTTGGGCATGTTGCCCCTCAAGTCTCTGCCCAAGGTCAGGTTGATGCTATTTATTTTGACCAAAGTAAGGCATTTGATTTATGTCAGCATAATATTATTCTCTCTAAACTTGGTAATTTGGGACTTTCTCACTCTTATGTAAATTGGTTCAGCAGTTATTTGAATGAAAGATCATTCATTATTAAAATTGATTCACACACCTCTAATACATTTTTAGCACCCTGTGGCATACCTCAAGGGTCTAATTTAGGTCCTCTTCTCTTTAATGTGTTTATTGATGACATTGGTAAATATTTGAACTCTTCTAGTTATTTACTCTTAACTGATGAGGTAAAATTATTTAAAACTATCAAATCAATTGCAGATTGTATAGATTTACAAAATGATGTAAATGGTATTTTACAATGGTCTTTGGAAAATGGAATGTCTATCAATAAATCTAAGACCAAATCTATATTTTTACTAGGAAAACTAATCCTTTCTTTTTTACTTATAAATTGGGCAGTGATAATATAGTTCGTACACTTTGTATTAATGATCTTGGTGTCCTCCTGGATAACAAACTTAATTTCCACTATCATATTGACCATGTCATTTCCCAGTCATTGAAATTACTTGGTCTTATTAAATTTATTACTTCATCATTTAATAAAGTTGACTGTTTTTTATGTCTGTATTACGCCCTGGTTAGATCTAAGTTAGAATATGCTACTGTCGCTTGGAATTCCATTACCTTAACTGACTCTCTTAGGTTAGAAAACGTTCAAAGAAAATTTGTTGCTATATGCTATGATAAATAATTTAGTAACCGGATTTATTATGATTATGACAGAATTCGAAACCTATTAGGGCTCCAAACTCTCTTCTCGTGTAGACTTTATTGTGATGCCCTTTTTGTTTTTAATATTTTCAATAACAAAATTTCTTGAAAATTTGCCCTTGATCAGGTAGGCGTTCATATCCCTTCTCGGGCTTCTCATAATCCTAAATTATTTTTTCTCGAAAGCTCTTATAAGATGAGCCCTATAGGTCGTTGTATCCATAGCGCCAATTCTAGATTTGTCAATTTCGACTTTTATCATAAAAGGAAAACTAAACTCAGAGAGTTATTTAAGGTTATCCCTTATCAATAATTTATCATGTAGAGGTTTTGCCTATATTATTTAAACTTACAATATTCTGATCTATTTTTTGCATAATGTTACTGCTTACTATTTAGTTATTTGTTATTAATGTTACTTTTTATTCTTATTATTAACTACTTTTTTATCTCGTAACTATTCATCAGTATATAACATTATTTATCCATTTTTTGTCTATAATTTTTTCGTGTGCAAATATATGTATTGTAATGTATGTACGTGTGTACTTTTCAGTGCTGGCCTGTTATAGGTCTTACGACTGTTGGCCAGCACTATAATAAAGGAAATTGAAATTATTATTAGCACCGCGTCTTACTACCCGTTCGGGTTGTACGCACTTACGTTAATGTGCAATGGTAGGGTGATTGTGAGATGAAATGGAGGACCTACAGTTTAACGTGGAATCCGAACCACGGTGGAGGCCTGACATTCCCCACATTCACAAGTTGTGATTAATACACGTCTTGTCAGAGGTGAAGGAAGGGTTTGGTAATCAGATAAATCTGTGCCGGGACTGAGGATTGAACCCCGGATCCCCAGCACAGAAGACTGACATCTTACCCCTAGACCACCAGGTCACCCTACTCAACTCTTTAGAGTAAAAGTTTATACTAAAGCTTTCAAACACTTTTCTATTTTTTCTTTTCTTTCCAAGCAATATCAACTTTTTCCAGCCTGTGACCGGGTCAGTTTAATAAATGGTACCATGCCTCCCTCTTCCCACCACTTTTCCTCTTTTAATCTCTTCCATTCTTCTCCTCTCACTTGAACATCTTCTGTTATCTGCTCCTCCCCATCCCTTTCTTGACCTTCCTAGCGGTCTTTTCCCCACATACTTCATGGCCAACATTTTTTTCGTCATCCTTTACAACGTAATATTGCATTAAAACTACTTATAATTTTATTTTGTCAACAATAACATAACGCCAAGAATTTGACGGCACACCCTTTGAGAACCGCTGCGGCTTAGACCGTTCAAACACCGAAGCGAGTATCTGGGGCCTGTAGATAATGATGGATGCTCACCACTCCCGTTGAGCCCCAGGAGGCCGTACCGTCGCCCGCAGTTCAACTCTACTACCGTGTCCTGCAGTAGCTCATGGCCATGGAACGAGATGGACAACATGTCAATCTTTATGTCTCGACTGCGCGGGTGGACGGCCAAACTTCCTGTACACGCTCTTGCCTCTGCATTCAGCTTGGCGTCCGACTCCAGCTTCCGACATAATGCCTCTGTAACAGAACACTTTGATACACTATTCTCCAGATAAAAATATGGGGGTGCGACGCTTTGTGTGAATGTCAAAAATATGTTTTATTTGTAAGTATAAGTAATGTAAATAAAATACCATTATTATTTACTATCAACATAACAATAGGAGCATGCTAAAGTGTATTGTTTGAAAACTTCTTGAACATAATTTATAAGAAGAACACTAACAGACATCGATAAACCTGTCAAACACAACAAAATATATTTAAAGGAACAATTGGAATGTAAGAGTCGCAAAATGGCAGTAAAGCTATTATATTACTTAGTACAAACATTCATCCCTAGTCACACCGTTCACTTACGGGGTAGGCACCAAACTGTGAATACAGCTCAAAAAACAACTCTGTACTTAATCCATCCTCACTATCTTCCTCCACACTTCCCTATCCTTGCATACTCCCTTTTGCTTTAACAACAACCATACACCGAGTCATACACGTTCTTTTAATATTAAAACTCGCTTCTCTTTTTCACACATTCGTCTACAACATCTAGCCACGTCTTTCATGATACACACACTCTACCTTCATATTTGCTTCACCCTTCGAGCACACTTATCCTTCCAACATGCACAAACTAACATTGGAGCCTTAATGCATTAACCAATATTAAATCCGCAGTTTGATGTGTAATAAAGTAGATTATTAAAATGTACTTTATAGTTTTTTGTATATTATTTGAATAAGCAGGAATGGAATCAGACCAAGATAAAATAATAGGAGTCAAACAGGTCCAATACAATATATAAGGAGATGAAAAAAGCCAAGGATCGAGATGGTGTAACCTTGAATTTAGACACTTTAAAGAAATCTTAGTACTGTGATATTATTTCTGGTGTGTTGAGCCATAGGCCTACTAATTTATTACAATATGGTTAAATAACAAAGGAAAACATCTTTTGTTTCTTAATTCAAGGCCTCGACACAGACTCCGTATCCGTAGGTCCGTGGTCCATAAGAAATCGATGCCACAGTGTCATATTACTCTAGCCAGAGTCCTTATATGTAAGTAAGGCCTTACTCCGTAGAAGTTGCCCAACTTTAACTTTCTACGAACTACCAATCACAGCCGAATAAATTATGTGCATGTGCATTGAAATAACAGAACAAATGGCAGTTAGAGGATCCATCGCTATGGAAACATATACAAAATGAAAATATGGCTACACGTGGAGCTATTTCAGAAATTCTAAAATCTAAACACCTCAGAAAGAACGCTTCTAGAATGTTCTGAAAATACCAGTTCGAATAAGGCTTTGCTTTTGTAGGTTCAACAGCCCTATTATTAGATATATTAAAAGTGCTTGTTTTGTTTCCATCCAAAATAATAGTACATCTGTTTTGAATTTTCAGGCTATTGCAAACACTAGTTTATTTTAAGTTTGAAAGTTAACATAAGAGTTATAAATATTTTTTTTTTTTTGTGATTATACTTGACCTACATTTGAGTATATACTGGAAGTTTTCAAACAAAGTTGTTTTTGGTTTCTTTAATTCTTATATTTAATCATCTGACTGCTTGACACTCTCTCCTTGCTGTAGACAATTTTCTTTCGTATTTCTTGATTGGACAAAGTCTCTTACTGTCTCATTGGTTGAAATGGTCACGTGATTACGGATGACTCTATAATCACGAGATTTCTTATGGAGCAGGAACACAGAGTACAGACCTACGAATATGGAGTGTATGTCGGGGCCTTCACATGATGCAAACCTAACCAAATACTTTAACCTGCGTAGGCTACAAACTAGTTGATTAATATAAATACTATATTGACGAGGTGATTTTATGTACTAAGGCCTACACTAACCTTCTTGACTAATATCTTCACCGTTTTCTTCATAACCATTTAGTTCATAGCTGTCAAGTGTTGGGCTTTGTTCCTTGTCGACAGAACCATCCTCGGATTTGATGCCTAATGGTTTACGACCGGTCTGTCTCGCTTTCGCGGCCTCCTTCTTCTTTTGCTGTTGCTTCTTTTTTGCATCTGACGGCATTTTGATGGATCTGGAAAGGAAAGCGTGTCAAAACCATTGAAAAAACCGTGCATGACGCAGTTCAATAAACTTTGAAGTGACATCGTGTTACATTTACAAAGTAGGTAAAACAGTACACTATGTTGACAAAAACTAATTAACCGTTGAAACTGCTTCTATGATATTTATTATATGTTTATAGAAATGAGGCCCAACAGAAACTTATAATTATGACCTTATGTTCCTAGTTGTACATAAATTTACTTGGACCAAAATACATCAGTTAACATAAATTTAAGACAAAACCAGTTCAAAATAAAAATCATCATAAAGATGTGACATTTATTTTTAAAGTATGTAGTGTCTTACCGTATGCACGTGAATATGTAAATACAATTTAGGATGGTTTCACCAAAATATCAACTAATTTCACGTGCACAAGCCGTCAGGAAGAACTCTGGCAAGGATCTTGTCAATAGAGCGCAGCACTATCTAAATACAAATTGACTAAAGTGCGTTCAGAAGTCTTTCTCCATTTTTCATCAATTTTAAACACATTGAAGAATCGATATTCGTCAAACTTTATAGATAGATATTTAATTCCATTGTTTCAAACACGTATTTTTAAGATGGAATAAAATTTCCACAATTTTATTAGTACTTATTTCCCCCTTTGAAGGTACTTCTCCATAATGTGTATTCAAAAGTGAACTTTTCTTTAGTTGTAAAGATAATTCTGGCATGGCTGGTTAGTGAAATATCTTGTTGGAGGTAATATAATATTACATTTTTTACTGTTGTATCATAGTATCAATTAATATATAACATAAAGCGTGTGCCTAATCTTAGTTTCCTAACCACGAAAATAAATCAAGAAGTATACCAATTTTATATAAATAAATAAAATAAATGTATATAGATAATTAATTATTTAAACTGGTATTTGTGAAGATTGGAAGACCATAGACAATGATGTAGAACAAATTACTTAAGTTTGTTTAAGTAAGTAAGTAACCAAACATTTGCCTTTAATGACGCTTTATTGTGTAGAATTTCAAAGCTTACATGTTTGTTAATGGTATTTGCTGCGAGTAGTGCAATAGGTGCTTAGAGTATTTATTTGAAATAAAATACAGAAATAACAAAAGGGAAACAATAATAAAACTAGACAAATTATTTTTAGCCCCAGTAATATTTTTGATATTTTTGGTTTCGTGTTGTGTATATATCTTGGAAATGACAGTAAAAGTTTCACGTCACGCCACATTTCTTGTATATAGGTTTTATAGGTGTTTGTGTTTACGTGCTTTACGTATATCATACTACGATTTATCGAAAGAAACTTGGCCCGGATCTGTTATGACATAGAATATAATAATCGTTGTTATGGCATGCAAAGATAATAAGTAACTTAGGATAAAACATGACACTGATAAGATAAATAGTAAACAAATTTTCTTACATTTTCTCATAGATGGCAGAAGTATCTTGGAAAGTATCGTTGTTTTACTGCACATATGCCTACACAACAGCTCTTTCAATTACGATTGTACCATAAATAAAATTATGCATAATATTTATATTTTTGTTGCAATATTGGTGACTAGGATCAAAACTGGGCTATAAATATTATATGTTATATTACTTGAACAATGAATCTAAGAATGTGACTAGCTGGGAAACTCAAAAGTATGCCTTTTAATTTACCTATAGAGGGGTGGAAACCACATAACCACATTGATGAGTGATTGATATTTCTGTATAGCCAAAATATCAGGGATGTCAAATAATCAAACATGTTATCTGCAATAAGGTCTGGTCCACATACAGTAGTGAAGACCTTTCGATAACAGTTCCCCCAAAAGCATGGGATGAAGGAATCAGTGGTGAAAATAGTGCAGATGATGTGTTGCAAACTCTACTGAAACGCCCACTTCAAATGATTTGAACTAACAACTCTGAAATGATGACACGCTAGATTTGATTAACCAAAATTATTTGAATGACTTTGCTCGTGACCTAAAGTTATTAGATTAAACATTGCATGGATGTATTTCTATAGATATTACATTGATATAAAACATTGGTAGTTCAACTTTGCCGTTAAATACGCCCATGTTCCCATTTCTATAACTTGCGTTTCCACTGTAGACCATCACGTCTGGTGTTCCACGCATATTTGGGGACACGATTTCTTCTAGTGTCCCAAGCAGGTTTAGGAACACTGCTCCTTCGTCGATACAGTTTATGGAGTATTATTTCACATGAGATGTAGATGATGCTGACACAAAGCCCACCGAACAAGATAAGGAACGGTATTCGGACATGATCAATAGTCAGAGGTTTCAAAGAAGACCTCTTCTCAAAGCCTTCACTATCATATCTGGAACGCACCATCATTTCGCTGTACCAATGCAAAAATAGCCCACTCTCAAACATCCTGCCTATAATGACGTTGAATCTCTTCTGAAACGGGGAGTTGACAGGAAACTCAAACACAATTTTTGCTGGTAAGGTGCACTCCTCCATAACATGTAACAAAGGCTGTCCATCCTGGTCGCTGTACTCATGCAGTTTAACATAGTATCTCGCCCAACGCTTTAGGGTGAAGAAACTTGTCTTCTTCTTGTGCGCGACCAGGCTCAATTCCGCGTACCTGTTGTACGTGAAAAAAGATTTTCTGACCAGCCTCATGATTAAGGCATCGTTGGGATCAAACTGAAAAGCAGGGTCGTTAACGCTTGTGAAACCGTTGACGATGGAGATCGCTATCCGAAGACCCGATCGGTCCAGCTGTTGGAGGGTGTTTATGTCGGGGTAAAACTTGGTTACTGTCAAGAAACTCGTCAACGCCCCTTGGTAGGAATTTATCATTATGAGGCTGTAAATCAAGCACAGCAGCAGATATAATCGTCTAGATGTTGAGGAAGGCATTGGAAACGTAGCCCCAGTAAACAAAATTCTAGCCATTTCTAATGTTGTGTTTAGTTCTAGCTCTGCATCATGACTTATAATTTTAAATACCAACACAAACAGTGGGAATACACAGAACAGCACAGTCCAAGTATCAGCAGAAAAGGGCAGAGTGATGATCATGTGGTCAGGTAGTCTATCTGATTTGGGTACCAAGTGGGCCAAACAATCATGATCGTAAGGGTAGGTAGAAGAAACGAAATTTTTCAATGTCTTGATATTAACGTTACCATATATGTCTACCCTAATACAGGGACAATCATCACAAATCTCATTGGATGTTTTTCCCCTCTGACAGCTATCTGGTGTTTGATTGAATACGTTAGGCGTCCCATTGATGGTTTCGATCAAAGTGTTGATTGCACTGCCTTCGTAGCCAATAACATATGGTTGCCCTTTTTTACCAACCTTACTTTTGAAGTTTCTAAACGACTGTCTGGTTGGAACATTTATTTCATAACCACGAACATCTAAGAGCTTATCGCTGAATAAATTGAAGTTTTTATTATTGAGCCATCGCGCATAAACATCTATCATAGCTCTTCCTTCTATGAACTGATTTGATACAAACAAACGGATCTTTATTGTTTTCTTTTCTAAATTATCAATCTGAGGCTCCCTGCTCCAACAAAGTACTATGAAATTCAAAACTAAGTAGTCGTCCCAACTTGTACGAAACACTTCTTCTATAGCAGAAAGCTCAATGTTTGGCTCTGTCACAACCAATAAATAATATGCTCTTGGATTCCATAGAGATATAGAACTGAATTGGTCGAATAGATCCCAGAACTTGTCATCAGGTCGTTCTACAAACCAAACCACACCTTCCGCTGCACCTAACGTTCCTTGATAAACTTTCTCCGGGAACAAATCTTTGAAGCCGATGTTATTTGTATTTCCCAACGTCACGGTGGGCAAGATGCTTTTGGTATTTACATGACGAAGTAATTTTACTCCACCCTCATTGTTTTTCACCTGACAAATTACCACATTCACTCCTACGCAGGTAGTGTAGGTTTCGCTAAATACATCTATCATAGTTTTCCAGACCAAAGGAGGAATACCTCTCTCGGTGGTGAGTGTAGTACTGAGGTGAGACCATGTGTGGGCCACAGTTGCAAGTAACACACATACCGTCAAATGCATATCTTTTTTCCATTGGGTTTTAGTTGATTAAGGTCATATAATTTTCTCACCCCTCTACTAAATTCACTCACAAAGCAAAGATTATTCATGTCCCATTAAGTTCCTGAGATTTGCAGAAGAAAGAGTAGCTATGATACATCTATCACAGTCATCCTAAACTAATTAATGTCACCATCATTAAAATATTTTATTCAGATTTAAAAAGCAACAAAAAATTACTCAATATATTTATTAAAACAATAATTATATTGTGAAAGCATTGCTAAATTTATTTAACAGGAACTCGAGAAAACTTAGGCTCTCTTGACATGAAAGTTTACACAATGTATTATTATCTTTGGATTCGCAAGCGTATTGAAATGAAGTTTACATCCCGGTACAGCACTATTATCTGTGACCTAGTTACATTCAAAACATTGTTACAATAATGTCACCTACCTTCTAGCTGGACTTTTATAAAAACAATAAGTACGTGTTTTAGAATATCATGTTCGATAATTACTATGAGATTGTACAGGGTGAGTGACACATTGATATATTTGGTTGTTATTAGAGTTCTTTTTAAGTTGCCACACGCAAGCTAGTAATCAATTGATCGTCACGTTATAAACTAATTGTATTCCCATTTGATTATTTGTTGAAGTATTTTTATACACGATGTTAATTATATAGATTTGTGGCTGACCCAAATGAGAGAGGGAAATTGGGGTATTAGCAGGGGATATGTAAGACCACAAATAATTGTAATACATACTTTATTTATATATTATAAAATGTTTCAAATATTGAGGCTAAGTCAAGTACCAGGATTATGATTTGATATTTTAAAGAAAAATATCCAATTTGAAAAATAGTACTAAAATATAAACTTCGCTAAGTTGGTTCCCCCATTC
This sequence comes from Timema cristinae, assembly GCA_039000515.1. NCBI lineage: Eukaryota > Metazoa > Arthropoda > Insecta > Phasmatodea > Timematidae > Timema > Timema cristinae. Next base: position 56,929,743 of record JBCFYV010000100.1, on the reverse strand, counting down.
CTTCAAAAACATTTCACTGTATTGATTAACTTAATTTTAAAATTCCATACTTTACTAAAATAGTTTACAAATGTGATCAACCTTTATTTACCTAGAATACAACATGAACTGTCTAAAGTCTATCCAAGGCATAGACCAATAAATATTGGCCTACCGATTGGACAAAGATTTCCATTGACATTTGTGTTTTGAAATTATTTATGAAAATAGAATACTGTATGAAAGTATATTTCAACAATCCCATACTAATGTATCTGTAAAGTATGCTAGGTTTTGTTATTGTTGACTTCAGTATATTTCAACAATCCCTTACTAATGTATTTGTAAAGTATGCTAGGTTTTGTTATTGTTGACTCAGTATATTTCAACAATCCCTTACTAATGTATCTGTAAAGTATGCTAGGTTTTGTTATTGTTGACTCCAGTATATTTCAACAATCCCATACTAAGTATCTTAAAGTTCTAGGTTTGTTATGTTGCTCCAGTATATTTCAACAATCCTTACTAATGTATCTGTAAAGTATGCTAGGTTTTGTTTTTGTTGACTTCAGTATATTTCAACAATCCCTTACTAATGTATCTGTAAGTATGCTAGGTTTTGTATGTTGACTCCAGTATATTTCAACAATCCATTCTAATGTATCTGTAAAGTATGCTAGGTTTTGTTATTGTTGACTCCAGTATATTTCAACAATCCCTACTAATGTATCTGTAAAGTATGCTGTAGGTTTTGTTATTGTTGGCTCCGTGGACTCAGGTGGCAGGGACTCGTTCCAGACCACTGCTTCACAGAAAAATCCTGGAAGTTCTGGGAATCGAACCCGGGACCTCTGGATCTGTTGCCTGGAACTCTGATCACTAGGTCACACTCTAATATCTTAATATCTTATTGAATTAATATGATTCTTTTAAAGCAATTTTTATTTAATGGGGATGTGCGAACGTTATTCAACAGGTGATACATTTAGGTTTGTTAATATGGCTAACCTATATTAAGAAAGTATTATATTCGATTGTGTATTGTCTTTCGAACAAAGCTGCTGTTTGAATCTCGCGTTATACTTTAAACCGGGTTCTCTTCAAAATGGATTATTTTTACGGATATTTTTCTCTGGCAACTAATTTTAAGGAAAAGTATTAGTGTAGAACCTTCAACTGGTACATAATTAGTGCCTAAAAGAATGTGACTGATGAGTGAATCATGTTAGTTGCATACTAATGAACATATATTTTCTCTTTATAAAAAAAATGAAGAAAAGTCAGCTAAGAGACCATTGATTTAAAGTATGCTTCAGTGGCCGGAGCGTCTAAGGCGTCACTCTCGTGTTAGACTGGCCTGCTGATTACGGGTAAGATGGGTTCGAATTCCAGTTGGGTCTGCTGAGAGTAAATTTTCCTAAATGGTTTCTCACACTCCTTCCACTCAAATACAGGTATATTACCTCTAAAATGTTTCCTTCCTCATCCCTACCCCTTTAGAGTAATTATCATATATAACATGAAAGGGATGGTAATAACAAAAAAAAAAGTAAGTTGGAAGATCCCGAAGTTGATTGCTGGGCATAAGTTACAAGCTTACAATTTTAAATTCATATACAAAAATAGGACAATTTGGAAATCAAATATAAATTTTGCATGCGAATTCACCCCCTCTCCTCTCCCCTATCAAAATGTCACTCGATCTTTTTGACGCTCGTTGTTTTTTAACCATCCCAGAGGTCCTAGGGATAAACAAATATATTTTTTGTTCTCTTTTCGGCTTTGAGTTAGTTCAAGACATTATCGGCGCCTTTTAGAGATCCGTGTGTTCCTATCGCGTTTTTTTTACTTTATATTTTTTTAATCCTTATCATTAACAAGAACGGACCCACTTCGATGGCCGCGGGGTCTAACGCGCTACTCTCGCAGTAGACTACTCTACCGATGACGGGAAGATCGAGGTTCGAACCTTGATCGGGTATATTGATTTTTGTACAAACTTGTTTTCCACTCTCCTTCCACGAAAATGCGGGTACACTTCCTATAAATATAACTCTCCTAATCCCTAAAATCATTAGCGTAATTTAGTGTACATAAGCATATAACCTGAACGGGTAGTAAGACGCGGTGCTAAATAAAAAGACGTAATGATAACGAAAACAAAAACATGATCGATGTGAAGGACGGGTAGTTCGTCCCGAAAAAGTGAGAATTGTGTGTTCCCACGGTGACGAGATGTCAGTCACACTAGCAAGAGGGACAGCTGCAGACCCCATGACTTGACGTATGAATACATCATACACTGCGTCTTACAACCTGTTCAACTTACACTATATTATAATTACTGTAATGAGGAAGGAAGCATTTTAGAGTTAGTCTGCCCAGATTTGCGTGGATGGAGGGTAGAAAAAACATTTAGAAAAACAAACATACTCGTCATACATGTGAGTAAGATTCCGGTCATCAGCAGGCCGGTCTAACTCGAGAGTGACGCCTCAAACCGTTCGACCGCTGACGCAGGTAGGGGAATATAGATCAAGTGATTATGTCAGTTAAACCTCTTTTAATGAAAATTGGACTGTGAAAAAAAAATGCCCAACGTGGGGCAAGAAAACAATAACCAATTGCAGCGTAAACAGATAGCGATATGACCGACGATAGATCCAGCTGATAACGGAGGCAGTAATTATTATGATTGGCGCGCTATGAGGACAATAATTGAGGGGTGGGGGGTGTTACCTGCTAGTAATGAAAGCACGAGGGCTGGGGGTGGTTATAAGTAATGCCCTTTTACCTTCAACAACTACTTAAACATTTATTTTGATTTATTTGAAGTATTTTTAACGTGCACTTTCTGAGCCGACTGATTATATCAACACACGAGAGTCAAATATCCTTCCAATTTGTATAAGCTTATAATCCTAATGGGTAGTAAGACGTGGGGCTAAAGTAAAGAGACACGTATCACAATTTTTTTTTAAATATTTGATAGCTATGCTTAATTTAGTAAAACTGGTTTATTTTGTAATCCTATACATATTTTATTTTATGCATTTAAAAGACTGTTCTTAGAAAGGGTTTATAAACTTTACCAGACTGTAAAAGGGTTTTATAGACTTCAGCAGACTGTCAAGGGGTTTGATAGATTTCACTAGACTGTCAAAGGGTGCCATGGCAAACAAAAAGGTAAATAACCCCTGTACTAAAGAAAAGAGGTTACGTCAATTTCTATTTAAAAAAATTCAATGAGTCAGAATTTAATAATTACATTTTATTATAAAGGGTCGTATTTGTTTTGTGAATTATGCATGGATATAGACCCAGCCCCAAGGCGTGTAGAAACAAAGATAAGTTATAATTGTAGGACTAAAACCTGAATCCAGGTTGTTTCTGGTTTTTCCTAGGATAAGAGTACTTTGTAAATGTATCGCTAACGGGCCAGTTATTTGGGGAGTGCAGGTGGTGGTCTAAATACCAGGCTCAGCAGAACAGTTACCTCCCCTCCATGCACCCTAATATATCAACCCCCTGATCTGCAGCCGAGAATAGTTCTATCTTAATTTGGAAAGTCGTTTCTTTCGATTACTGTATCAGGTCAACCACCCGAAACATACAGACACTCCAATTTTCATAGAAAATTTACTAGAGCTACTTTCACGTATTCATACGCCAACTCGTGTTAACTGGAGTTGTCATTTCGATACAAGCTAGCAGAAGTAGTCGACGTTTGCTCGGGATAACCGCACAATTCATTTGCTTCAAACAGAGAGAAAAACAAAATCTTCATTTCATTTCTTTCGGCCCAGTTTTTAATAAATTTAAAAAATCTTAAAACAATATTTATAATTCCTGGTTCTAGGTACACATGTTTGTGTACAGGCGCTAGTAATGTTTAATGTCAGACCTCTGCGTACAATAGATATCACGCAATGCTGATGACAGACAAACTCTTCATTTTATAAATATAAGATACCGGCATATGTCGGACAAAAACACGTTAGGTGCGAGTAATTCGGAGCTCACTAGTTGCTAATAGTTTCACACGTATTGAGTAACTTTTTATTAACAACGCGTCTTATACCCGTTCGGGCTATAAGCTTATGTACTAATTAAGTTAATGGTTTTAGGGATTAGGAAGGCTATGTTTATATAGAATGTGTACCCGCATTTGCGTGAAGGGAGAGTGGAACACAAGTTTGGAAAAAAACACCTGAACAAGATTCGAACCTCGATCTCCCCGTCATCGGCAGTTTAGTCTAAAATGAGAATAGCGCGTTAGACCACGCGTCCACCGAAGCGTGTTATATGTAATTATATGATAGTGATGATTATGACCTATGAGCGATCTGCGAAGTGACACGTGACTTTCCAATAACAAAAGGACTTGTTCCCCGGAGTGGGTTGTCTCGTGAAATGACCGGATCGCCGGATGGAAAGGAGGGTGGGGGGTTCAACTCGACACCGTTTCTCGCTGCGGTCCGTCCTCAGGACCCAATGATAGTGGGTTCAAACCCAGCTGGGGGTCGACGGATTTTTCTTGAGCGATAAAAATTCGTAGCACAATTTCCTTCGGAGGGGAAGTAAAGCCGTTGGTCCCTTGTCGATTGTGGCGTGTAGAGGAACCCTGGAAGTTGTGCGAAAGTACCTTTCCCGGCAACATTATTATTATTATTATTATTATTATTATTATTATTATTAGCACCGCGTCTTACTACCCGTTCGGGTTATACGCACTTACGCTAATGTGTAATGGTAGGGGGATTGTGAGATTAAATGAAGGACCTACAGTTTAACGTGGGATCCGAACCACGGTGGAGGCCTGGCATTCCACACATTCACAAGTTGTGATTAATACACGTCTTGTCAGAGGTGAAGAAGGGTTCCCGGCAACATTGATAAGCCCTTTCGCCCTAGCTCATGGAAATTTTCTTATGATGATATACTCAGTGAATTTAGAAAGTGGACGTTAAATGTTCCCCAATGAAACACTTAAAGAACTTCAACATTTAAAATGGAACATTTGAAGTTATTTCCGGATAAAAACGTAGTCTCTTCTTTCCCGATTCTGATTTGCTGTACAACCGTTGGACTGAATGCGTGACAGAGCGTTTTCTGCTGCCTCGGCAACCGGCCCCGTGGTGTAGTGGTCAGTGCACCTGGCTGGCCACGGGCCTAGGGGTCCCGGTCTCGATTCCCGGCTGGTACCTTGGGTATTCTCCCCGAAATATGAGTTACCCCAATGGTCGCCAGGTTTTGGTTAGATAAGTTTAAGTGTTTCCACTGGTTCCACACACTCATACTCGCTATCACCCTCATATCTGTAAAATAGGGTCCTAATCGCTATGTCCTGAGCTCAACGTGTTCTCGAGTTATTACCGATGTTCCCGTCTGACGCTACATGCTAATGAAGACTACACATAATAACAGCGGGGACACGGGTGAAAGTGGATCTCCTAACACCCGGAGAAAGAGAGAGAATCCCCCAAGAAACCGCTACCGTTGTTCCGGAGAAAGCAGGAGATGAGCTCTCCTGACGGGGCGGGGGGGATGTCCCACAGTTACGGTACTGTCTCGTGAAGATCGCCGCGATAAGGCCCTTCCTCGGTCCATCATCGGGAGCTTCAGGGGTCAGTGGAGGTCTAAACTGTCTACCGGCAACAAGTCCACCTTCTTGTCCTTAGAATGCGCTCACTGGTTCACATCCCGGCTCTGGTCGCGTGTTTGTTGTTCGCCGCGTCAAGGTGTGAGGGGGCCGCCAGCGATGGACTCACCCTCGGTAAGACATCCGACGATCAGTAAGACATCTGACGATCAGTAAGACATCTGACGATCGAGTCTTATACTTTCTCGAATACAAATCCTAACATTTCCTTTAGAATCCTTTAATATTTAAAAACCGTAAAATTTTTTTAGTTAAAGTGAAAATATTTAAAATTTAATCAAAATAGAGTGGTTAGAAGTTTTGTGAAAATGACACTAGTAGCTCTTTTTTGTTCTGTCCGTTGCGTCATGAACAACTAAACACTTTTCATGTAAATTAATTATTTTATTTATTTGATGTATTTAATTCGACACCTCAGCTAAGTCGGCAGCGTTTCTGTTTACTGAGATAAAGGTCCCGGGTTCGATTGCCGGCATGGCTGAAAAATTTATCATTGATGTAAATATGTATTTACTCTTTCAAATTGATATATTAACGGCTGTAGAACTGGATGTTGTGCCTGTCCTAGTCTTAAGTTAGATTATAAGTCGTATGAAGCTACAACAGGCCTATCGTCGGTGACCTGGTGGTTTAGGGGTAAGGTGTCCGACTTCTGTGCTGGGGGTCCGGGGTTCAATCCTCGGTCCCGGCACAGATTTATCTGATTGCCAAACTCTTCCTTCACCTCTGACAAGACATCTTGTGAATGTGTGGAATGCCAGGACTCCACCGTGGTTCGGATTCTACGGTAAACTGTAGGTCCTCCATTTCATCTCACAATCACCCTACCATTACACATTAGCGTAAGTGCGTATAGCCCGAACGAGTAGTAAGACGCGGTGCTAATAATAATAATAATAATAATAATAATTTAAATTGCCCTTCGAGTCACGAGAACCAGTCACAGGTAAAGTTTGAACAAGTGTTGGCTACCTTGACAACACGCCACGTCACGCCACTGAGCGCGGTTTGTTTGTTTGCAGAGAGTTTCTTCTCCAAGTGCAGCAGACGAACCGGGGATTTCGACGCTTGTGTGAGAGACGCACTCAACTCTGTCAGACATTTCTTCAAGACAGGTTCGGATACTATTCTATGGCTTAGTATAGAGTAGGATAAAGATACAGTCCAAGTTTCACAGGTAAGAACTTTTTTTAGAAAATACAAATCTCTTTTTGCGGTCGAAATTGATGACATTTCACCTTATTATAATTGTCATTTAATAGGAATTGATAATATCTAGTAAAAGTACTGATCGTGTGTATCTAGTAACTTTTCTAGCCCTCAGATAAGACCTTTCCTATGAAAATTGGACTATTTAAATTCGTCAAAGTAGATCTAGTAACTTTTCTAGCTGTCAGATAAGGTTCTTCAGGTTTCAATAGTAGAAATTATGTTATAAACAGTTGCACATTTGAGCTCGCACATACGTAGAGATTCGATTGTTTTTAGCAGTTACTAACCAGCTTTGAGGGCCGCGTGGTCTAACGCGCTACTCTATCAGTAGACTAGACTGCCGATGACGGGGAGATCGAGGTTTGAATCTCAATCGGGTGTACTAAGGGTGGTATTTACAAAATGGGTTTTCACTCTCCCTCCACGCAAATGCGGGTACACACTCTATAAACATAGCCTTCCTAATCCCTAAAACCATTAACGTAATTAGTACATAAGCTTGTAGCCCGAACGGGTAGTAAGACATGGTACTGATAAAAAGTTACTCAAGACGTGTGAAACTATTAGCAACTAGTGAGCTCCGAATTACTCGCACCTAACCGGTTTTTGTCCGACATATGCCGGTAAAATGAAGTTTGTTTTTCTGTCTGTTTGAATCAAAGGAAACGTGTTTCCCGGGGTAACCACGCAATCCATTGGTCAACGCCGGATACTTCTGTTAGTTGTAAATATCCGCATCCCCCCCCTCTTATCTCCCCAATCTAGATTCGAACCAAGGTCCATCAGATGTAGTGGGGTAAAGTCTAAATCTCTTGATCTTAATGGATTCGAATCAAAGTCTTCCAGAGGTTGTATGAAGTGGACCTACAACTACTTGATGATCTTCACCCCACCAATAACGTTAATTGTTTTAAAATTTAATCGTATATTAAAAAAAAGAAGCTTTTATATGTAAAATATTAACTACACAAAAAAGAAGCTTTTAGTGTCAAGGTGACCTGGTGGTCTAGGGGTAAGGTGTCGGACTTCTGTGCTGGGGTCCGGGGTTCAATCCTCTGTCCCGGCACAGATTTATCTGATTTCCAAACCCTTCCTTCACCTCTGACAAGACATCTTGTGAATGTGTGGAATGCCAGGTCTCCACCGTGGTTCGGATCCCACGTTAAACTGTAGGTCCTTCATTTCATCTCACAATCACCCTACCATTACACATTAGCGTAAGTGCGTATAACCCGAACGGGTAGTAAGACGCGGTGCTAGTAATAATAATTTTAGTGTCAATGGGTGGCTAATTTCTTCAAAATATTGGTTCATCCTGTTTCATATTTTGATTCATGCGCAATTAAAATATAAGCTAGAATTAAAAAAAAATTGTCATAAATTTAAATTTCTTTTACTTGTATGATTTCCATGTCTTAAATATTTAAAATGAGGAGGGCCCACGCCTTATAAAATATAACTCAAAGATTGTAGCAAGACGCCGGTGCTGACAACTATTGGTCGGTGTCGGAAGTGTCTGTGACGGACCTCCACGGCACAGGGTTCCAGCTGGGCGAGTTCCTGAGGGTGCTACCCAACCGGCCGTGGTTTTCCAGGATCATAACGGGCATAGGTTTGGGTCTGCTCCTGGCCTGCTCCTGCCAGGCCTCGAACCTGGCCCTACTCGCCTCTTCCCTCTTCCTGCGCTCCGCTTCTCTGGCGCGCTCCGCCACCTCCTTCTCTCTCCTGCGTTCCTGCTGCTCTTTGTCCTTCTTGTTCAGCCAAGCCTGGTTGAGGTAGGGAGGGATGAGAGAGGCAAAGTGTACCGGCATTCACGTGAAGTAGGAGAAAAAAATAAATAAAACCCTGGTCCGGGATTCGAGCCCTGATATCGCCGTCGTCAGCGACCAAACAAGCGAATGAATCTTTGTTGCGTGCCCACCGGGTAACTTAATAGTTCATACGCAAGTCAGTGTTACGAGATGCCAATCTACAGCCTATCTCAGATAACACCTAAGTCGTCGCCACTGCGTGTGGATCGACAGCTACTGAAGTTTCCAATACTTTTCATATTGTCCAATCGTCAAACATGTGCTCTACAGACCATTATTTGATTTTCAAGCTTTTCACAGTACAAAACTTGTCCAACAAACCGATTGGTTATTAGTATTTGATCTATTTTACAGATTTTGCATGATTAAAACACGAACTTTGAAAATAACCGTTTGATGTTTCTATTTTGTGAAGTTTAATCTGTTTCACTAAACAAATACTTTACATCAGTGAGTCTTCTAAAGTTCAGTTTTAAATGTAATAATGTCCCGTTATATGTAAATAATGTCCGTTTTATGTGTTCTAATTGTCGGTAGTATGTATCTAATGTCACGTTATACTTGTATCTAATCCGGTAACGTTATCTAATGTTCAGGTTAGTCGTGTATTACTGTCCCGGTTAATCGTGTATATAATGTCTCAGTAGCGGTTATATCGTCATGTAGTCTTTATCTATGTCTCGCATCGTGTATTAATGTCCCAGTTAGTCGTGATTAATGTCCCTGTTAGTCGTGTATATAATGCCCTGGTTAGTCGTGTATCTAATGTCCAGTTAGTCGTGTATATAATGTCCCGTTAGTCGTGTATATAATGTCTCAGTTAGGCGTGTATATAATGTCCATGTTAGTGTTTATCTAATGTCTCGGCTAGTCGTGTATATAATGTCCCAGTTAGTCGTGTATATAATGTCCGTTAGTCGTGTATATAATGTCCGGTTAGTCGTGTATCTACTGTCCCGGTTAGTCGTGTATATAATGTCCCAGTTAGCGTGTATATAATGTCCATGTTAGCGTTTATCTAATGTCCTGCTAGTCGTGTATCTACTGTCTCGGTTAGTCGTGTATATAATGTCCAGTTAGCGTGTATATAATGTCCATGTTAGTCGTTTATCTAATGTCTCGGTAGTCGTGTATTAATGTCCCAGTTAGTCGTGTATATAATGTCCCGTTAGTCGTGTATCTAATGTCCAGTTAGTCGTGTATCTAATGTCTCAGTTAGTCGTGTATATAATGTCTCAGTTAGGCGTGTATATAATGTCCATTAGTCGTTATATAATGTCTCGCAGTCGTGTATCTCGTCGTTATGTGTATATAATGTCTCGTTAGCGTGTATATAATGTCCCGTTAGTCGTGTATATAATGTCCCAGTTAGCGTGTATATAATGTCCATGTTAGTCGTGTATATAATGTCTCAGTTAGGCGTGTATATAATGTCCATGTTAGTCGTTTATCTAATGTCTCGGCTAGTCGTGTATCTACTGTCCCGGTTAGTCGTGTATATAATGTCTCAGTTAGGCGTGTATATAATGTCCATGTTAGTCGTTTATCTAATGTCTCGGCTAGTCGTGTATATAATGTCCCAGTTAGTCGTGTATATAATGTCCCTGTTAGTCGTGTATCTAATGTCCCAGTTAGTCGTGTATATAATGTCTCAGTTAGTCGTGTATATAATGTCTCAGTTAGGCGTGTATATAATGTCCATGTTAGTCGTTTATCTAATGTCTCGGCTAGTCGTGTATCTACTGTCCCGGTTAGTCGTGTATATAATGTCTCAGTTAGGCGTGTATATAATGTCCCTGTTAGTCGTGTATCTAATGTCCCAGTTAGTCGTGTATATAATGTCTCAGTTAGGCGTGTATATAATGTCCATGTTAGTCGTTTATCTAATGTCTCGGCTAGTCGTGTATATAATGTCCCAGTTAGTCGTGTATATAATGTCTCAGTCGTGTATATAATGTCTCGGTTAGTCGTGTATCTACTGTCCCGGTTAGTCGTGTATATAATGTCTCAGTTAGTCGTGTATATAATGTCCATGTTAGTCGTGTATATAATGTCCATGTTAGTCGTGTATATAATGTCCATGTTAGTCGTGTATCTAATGCCCCAGTTAGTCGTGTATCTAATGCCCAGTTAGTCGTGTATCTAATGCCCCAGTTAGTCGTGTATATAATGTCCCTTTTAGTCGTGTATATAATGTCCCTGTTAGTCGTGTATATAATGTCCCAGTTAGTCGTGTATATAATGTCTCAGTTAGGCGTGTATATAATGTCTCAGTTAGGCGTGTATATAATGTCCATGTTAGTCGTGATATAATGTCTCAGTTAGGCGTGTATATAATGTCCCTGTTAGTCGTGTATATAATGCCCCAGTTAGTCGTGTATATAATGTCCCTGTTAGTCGTGTATATAATGTCCCTGTTAGTCGTGTATCTAATGTCTCAGTTAGGCGTGTATATAATGTCTCAGTTAGGCGTGTATATAATGTCCATGTTAGTCGTGTATATAATGTCTCAGTTAGGCGTGTATATAATGTCCCTGTTAGTCGTGTATATAATGCCCCAGTTAGTCGTGTATATAATGTCCATGTTAGTCGTGTATATAATGTCCATGTTAGTCGTGTATCTAATGCCCCAGTTAGTCGTGTATCTAATGCCCCAGTTAGTCGTGTATCTAATGCCCCAGTTAGTCGTGTATATAATGTCCCTGTTAGTCGTGTATCTAATGTCCCAGTTAGGCGTGTATCTAATGCCCCAGTTAGTCGTGTATCTAATGTCCCTGTTAGTCGTGTATCTAATGCCCCAGTTAGTCGTGTATATAATGTCCCTGTTAGTCGTGTATCTAATGTCCCTGTTAGTCGTGTATCTAATGCCCCAGTTAGTCGTGTATATAATGTCCATGTTAGTCGTGTATATAATGTCTCAGTTAGGCGTGTATATAATGTCCCAGTTAGTCGTGTATATAATGCCCCAGTTAGTCGTGTATATAATGTCCCTGTTAGTCGTGTATATAATGTCCCTGTTAGTCGTGTATCTAATGTCCCAGTTAGGCGTGTATCTAATGCCCCAGTTAGTCGTGTATCTAATGTACCAGTTAGTCGTGTATATAATGCCCCAGTTAGTCGTGTATATAATGCCCCAGTTAGTCGTGTATATAATGCCCCAGTTAGGCGTGTATCTAATGCCCCAGTTAGTCGTGTATCTAATGCCCCAGTTAGGCGTGTATCTAATGCACCAGTTAGTCGTGTATCTAATGTCCCTGTTAGTCGTGTATATAATGTCCCTGTTAGTCGTGTATCTAATGCCCCAGTTAGTCGTGTATCTAATGCCCCAGTTAGTCGTGTATATAATGTCCCTGTTAGTCGTGTATCTAATGCCCCAGTTAGTCGTGTATCTAATGTCCCTGTTAGGCGTGTATCTAATGCCCCAGTTAGTCGTGTATATAATGTCCCAGTTAGTCGTGTATCTAATGCCCCGGTTAATCCGTCGTGTCACTCTCAACACACGCGAGTTAACGTGCCCCTGTCCTTGCCTGTATCGACCTCCTCTTTTCCTCCTCGTCCCTTTTCTCCCTGTTTATCGCGTCCAGCTCCTCCTTGGCCGCCTTCTCCCTCCTCTTCTCCTCCGCATCCCTCCTCTTCCTTTCCAGCCACTGCAGGTGTCTGAGCCTCGCTTGAACCTCCTGCCTCTCCTTGCGCTCCTCTTCCTGCCTCATGCGCTCCTGTTCCCGTTTGAGAGTCTGTCTCTTCCTCCTTTCCGCCTCCTTCTTGGACTCGCACCAATTCTCCCAGGCCTTCGCCTTCTACAACGAGACTCGGAATTGCTCTTTAGAAACTCTTTATCAGACACTCTCCAAAGAAACTATTGATTGCACTCTTTACTTTTCCTTAGAATCACTTTAGTGAACTCTTCTTTAGGAAAACTCTTTATCTATAGCTTAATTACTCTATATTTAACATTTTATTACTCTTTATTGAATTCTTTGTTACTCGTCATAGACTCTTTATTGAATTTTTAATCTACCATTTATAAACTTTTGATTACGATATCTACCCGCCTCCCCCCTCACCTTATCGTTGTCCTGACGGCGGCTCGTGTCGTAGTAGTCGTGCCAGTGATATCCTGACGGGTTGCTGCTGGAATGAAGGACAGATCCTGATTGGTGAACATACACACACATTACATCCTAAACTCAACAGCACTTGGGCATTTAGCCAGGATACAATGAAACATGACCACAAAGACTCGCGTGAATGAGCGTTCAGAACTTCCTACCATCCGTTGACTCCAGTAGTTCCTCACACACCTGGATGTCCACAGTTACCTGTAATCTTCACCCTCGTACATCCGTTGACTCCAGTAGTTCCTCACACACCTGGATGTCTACAGTTACATATAACCTTCACCCTCGTACATCCGTTGACTCCAGTAGTTCCTCACACACCTGGATGTCTACAGTTACCTATAACCTTCACCCTCGTACATCCGTTGACTCCAGTAGTTCCTCACACACCTGGATGTCTACAGTTACCTATAACCTTCACCCTCGTACATCCGTTGACTCCAGTAGTTCCTCACACACCTGGATGTCGACAGCTACCTGTAATCTTCACCCTCGTACATCCGTTGACTCCAGTAGTTCCTCACACACCTGGATGTCGACAGCTACCTGTAATCTTCACCCTCGTACATCCGTTGACTCCAGTAGTTCCTCACACACCTGGATGTCTACAGTTACCTGTAATCTTCATCCCCGTCCATCCAAGGGCTGGACCTCCTTCCGTCCCCGCAGCCCCCCTGCTCCTGATTGAATCTACTCTCCGAGGAGGACTGAGACGAGATGTCCTGACTCCTCATCCACTCTTTGTCGGGATCCCCCGCGAGGCCTGGAACACAACACATCTTGTTAACTCTGGCACTGATACAGCATCCTCTGTTCGAGTCAAGGTCACGAGTTTTTAAAAAGTTTGTATGAATTTTTTTTTTTTGTTCAAAATAAATTGTTCCAGGAAACACGTTTAGTTATAATTTCTACAAATTATAATATCAACAGTTGTTGAATATCTGTCATAAGCATAGAGGACTTTGAACAGGACTTTTTCTCTTCATTTAAAAAAGTTACTATCAAAAGTCCTCTATGCTTATGACAGATATTCAACAATTGTTGATATTATAATTTGTAGAAACTACAACTAAAAGTGTTTACTGGAACAATAATTTATTTATTTTGAACAAAAAAGATTTGTCGTCATAAAACTCGTCAAAACACGTGTTCCCTTAAAACTCGTCAACAAGACCTAGACCGGCATATGGGCTGCACGTCAGGTTCATATAGTCTTGTTTCATAATGACTGCAGGTTCCCCTTTCTCTCTCCCTCAAATGCGGTTACATTTTCTTTAAAACTCTCCTTTCAGCTCTAACACTTTTTTTTAACATCGCGCCTTATTACCCGTTCAGTTTATACGCCTACGTACTAATTACGCTAATGGTTTTAGGGACTAATAAGGTTATATTTAGAGGATGTTTACCCGCATTTGCGTGGAGGAAGGGTGGAAAACCATTTTGATAAAATCACCTTCAGTACACCTGACAGAGATTCGAACCTCGTTCTCCCTGCCACCGTCAGTATAGTCTACTGAGAGGATAGCGCCTTAGACCATGTGGTCACCGAAGCGAATTACTACCTAATTAGCATGATTAACTTCGGTGGTTGAATGGTCTAAGGCGTCACTCTCACAATATGCTGGACTGTCGATGATGGAGAGATCAGGGTTTGAATCCTGGTCGGGTGTATTGAGGGTGGTTTTATCTAAATGGTTTTCCACTCTTCCTCCACAAAAATGTGGGTAAACTTCCTCCAAATTCAACCTTCCTCATCTCTAAAACATTATAGTAATTAGTACATATGTGTACGACCTGAACAGGTAGTAAGACGCGGTGCTGAAAAACCAACAACACATGAGCTTATCTCGGACGGGTAGTAGGACGCTCTCGGTCGTGCACAAGACAAACAAGATAGGGGGGGGGGGGTTTCTCTTGATGACGTCACTGCCCAGCGGGAAAGTGGAAAGTATCGAACATTCCAGTACATAACAACACCCTCCCCGGCCAACCAGCGGGCGATATAAAACACTAGACAATAAACCTCAGTGTTTTATTACTTTTCATTGAAGAGAGCATTTGTCACATTGTCAGGGAAACCCCCAAATTAGACATCGTCTGAAAGTACAGCTCTATACATTACTAAATATATTGTGACTGGAACACAGTCTAATTCACGTGGACAGTTGGAGAGCTATTGACTGACTGGTATACAGTCTAACTCACGTGGACAGTTGGAGAGCTACTGACTGACTGGTATACAGTCTAACTCACGTGGACAGTTGGAGAGCTACTGACTGACTGGTATACAGTCTAATTCACGTGGACAGTTGGAGAGCTACTGACTGACTGGTATACAGTCTAACTCACATGGACAGTTGGAGAGCTACTGACTGACTGGTATACAGTCTAACTCACGTGGACAGTTGGAGAGCTACTGACTGATATACAGTCTAACTCACATGGACAGTTGGAGAGCTACTGACTGACTGGTATACAGTCTAACTCACATGGACAGTTGGAGAGCTACTGACTGACTGGTATACAGTCTAACTCACATGGACAGTTGGAGAGCTATTGACTGACTGGTATACAGTCTAACTCACATGGACAGTTGGAGAGCTACTGACTGATATACAGTCTAATTCACATGGACAGTTGGAGAGCTACTGACTGGTATACAGTCTAACTCACATGGGCAGTTGGAGAGCTACTGACTGATATACAGTCTAACTCACATGGACAGTTGGAGAGCTACTGACTGATATACAGTCTAATTCACATGGACAGTTGGAGAGCTACTGACTGGTATACAGTCTAACTCACATGGACAGTTGGAGAGCTACTGACTGGATACAGTCTAACTCACATGGACAGTTGGAGAGCTACTGACTGATATACAGTCTAACTCACCTGACCAGTTGGAGAGGTACTGACTGATATACAGTCTAACTCACGTGGACAGTTGGAGAGCTACTGACTGACTGGTATACAGTCTAACTCACGTGGACAGTTGGAGAGCTACTGACTGACTGGTATACAGTCTAACTCACGTGGACAGTTGGAGAGCTACTGACTGACTGGTATACAGTCTAACTCACGTGGACAGTTGGAGAGCTACTGACTGATATACAGTCTAACTCACATGGACAGTTGGAGAGCTACTGACCGATATACAGTCTAACTCACATTGACAGTTGGAGAGCTACTGACTGGATACAGTCTAACTCACATGGACAGTTGGAGAGCTACTGACTGCTATACAGTCTAACTCACCTGACCAGTTGGAGAGGTACTGACTGACTAGTATACAGTCTAACTCACGTGGACAGTTGGAGAGCTACTGACTGGTATACAGTCTAACTCACGTGGACAGTTGGAGAGCTACTGACTGATATACAGTCTAACTCACATGGACAGTTGGAGAGCTACTGACCGATATACAGTCTAACTCACATTGACAGTTGGAGAGCTACTGACTGATATACAGTCTAATTCACATGTACAGTTGGAGAGCTACTGACTGGTATACAGTCTAACTCACATGGACAGTTGGAGAGCTACTGACTGGATACAGTCTAACTCACCTGACCAGTTGGAGAGGTACTGACTGACTAGTATACAGTCTAACTCACGTGGACAGTTGGAGAGCTACTGACTGATATACAGTCTAACTCACGTGGACAGTTGGAGAGCTACTGACTGCTATACAGTCTAACTCACCTGACCAATTGGAGAGGTACTGACTGACTAGTATACAGTCTAACTCACGTGGACAGTTGGAGAGCTACTGACTGACTAGTATACAGTCTAACTCACGTGGACAGTTGGAGAGCTACTGACTGATATACAGTCTAACTCACATGGACAGTTGGAGAGCTACTGACCGATATACAGTCTAACTCACCTGACCAGTTGGAGAGGTACTGACTGACTAGTATACAGTCTAACTCACATGGACAGTTGGAGAGCTACTGACCGATATACAGTCTAACTCACATTGACAGTTGGAGAGCTACTGACTGATATACAGTCTAACTCACGTGGACAGTTGGAGAGCTACTGACTGGTATACAGTCTAACTCACATGGACAGTTGGAGAGGCAGGCCAACCTCTCTCCCTGTCCTGCCGAAGGCCCGTTGCTCCTCAAAAAGGGCAGGCCAGACGTTGGGGTCCTCTGGAGCTCGTCATTGCACTCCGTCATTAGGGTGCTCATCTCACTGGCGTCCAAGGGCTCCACGGAGATGGCCGAGTTGATGTACCTCACGGGGGGGACTCTGTAGGGCCCCCCAGACTCAGGGCCAATGTCACAGCTGCTCACCTCCGCCGAGGTGACGACGCTGGACGTGGACTGGTCAGCCGGCATCTTCAGGGGTTCTTGGTTCGTTTCGGTCTCGCTCTTAGAGACAATGTTACAGATATTAAGACATCAGATACAGACACAATATTGTTGGAGAGAATTATTGTATTTAGAAAGATCGGCTGAAATAATTACCAAACTAATTAACTTATTAAAATGTGATAGTGCAGGATACAACTCGAGGATATAAGGGTTTCTATGGATACATCTGACAACATTGCTACAGGAATATCTCCTTAACAACCGGTAAGGGTGCTCACACGGTCTAAGACGTCACCCTCGTGTTGAACTGAACCAACCACTGATGGTAACATCAGGGTTCGGACCAAGGCAGGCGTACCGAGACTATTTCTTTCATAAGTGGTCAACCACTTTCTCTGGTACATTTCCTCTAAATTGGACCTTCCCCATACTTACCCCTTTAATGACAGTATGCGGACAGTAAGTGCGGTGCGCCTGCGCGCGCGCGCGCGCACACACACACACACACACACACACACACACACTCACTCTCACACTCCTTGGAACACTATGTGTTTTAGTAGGTGACCTGGTGATCTAGGGGTAAGGTGTCGGACTTCTGTGCTGGGGTCCGGGGTTCAATCCTCGGTCCCGGCACAGATTTATCTGATTACCAAACCCTTCCTTCACCTCTGACAAGACATCTTGTGAATGTGTGGAACGTCAGGCCTCCACCGTGGTTCGGATTCCACGTTAAACTGTAGGTCCTCCATTTCATCTCACAATCACCCTACCATTACACATTAGCGTAAGTGCGTATAACCCGAACGGGTAGTAAGACGCGGTGCTAATAATAATAATAATAATAATAATAATAATAATAATAAGTGTTTTAGTCTGTCTCTGTGTGAGGAACATATGTGAGCTTATCACAATGTGTATCTGCTGCCCCTGGTATGTAGGTGTCCCGGAGTACGGCGTTGGCCCGTTCGACCCGTTCTTCGCCCAGGAGATAGTCAGGAAGAGGCGCGGCGCCCTCGGCACCAACTACAGGCTGAAGCTGAGGAACGTGTACGAGAGTGGCTGGACCGAGTCACAGGTCACCAGGCTCAAGTAAGGGTCAGAACAAGTCACCAGGCTCAAGTAAGGGTCAGGACAAGTCACCAGGCTCAAGTAAGGGTCGGGACAAGTCACCAGGTTCAAGTAAGGGTCGGGACAAGTCACCAGGTTCAAGTAAGGGTCAGGACAAGTCACCAGGTTCAAGTAAGGGTCAGAACAAGTCACCAGGCTCAAGTAAGGGTCGGGACAAGTCACCAGGTTTAAGTAAGGGTCAGAACAAGTCACCAGGTTCAAGTAAGGGTCAGGACAATTCACCAGGTTCAAGTAAGGGTCAGAACAAGTCACCAGGTTCAAGTAAGGGTCAGGACAATTCACCAGGTTCAAGTAAGGGTCGGGACAAGTCACCAGGTTTAAGTAAGGGTCAGAACAAGTCACCAGGTTCAAGTAAGGGTCAGGACAATTCACCAGGTTCAAGTAAGGGTCAGAACAAGTCACCAGGTTCAAGTAAGGGTCAGGACAAGTCACCAGGTTCAAGTAAGGGTCAGGACAGGTCACCAGGTTCAAGTAAGGGTCGGGACAAGTCACCAGGTTTAAGTAAGGGTCAGAACAAGTCACCAGGTTCAAGTAAGGGTCAGGACAATTCACCAGGTTCAAGTAAGGGTCGGGACAAGTCACCAGGTTTAAGTAAGGGTCAGAACAAGTCACCAGGTTCAAGTAAGGGTCAGGACAATTCACCAGGTTCAAGTAAGGGTCAGAACAAGTCACCAGGTTCAAGTAAGGGTCAGGACAAGTCACCAGGTTCAAGTAAGGGTCAGAACAAGTCACCAGGTTCAAGTAAGGGTCAGAACAAGTCACCAGGTTCAAGTAAGGGTCGGGACAAGTCACCAGGTTCAAGTAAGGGTCGGGACAAGTCACCAGGTTCAAGTAAGGGTCAGGACAAGTCACCAGGTTCAAGTAAGGGTCAGGACAAGTCACCAGGCTCAAGTAAGGGTCAGGACAGGTCACCAGGTTCAAGTAAGGGTCAGAACAAGTCACCCGGTTCAAGTAAGGGTCGGGACAAGTTTCCAGGTTCAAGTAAGGGTCAGAACAAGTCACCAGGCTCAAGTAAGGGTCAGGACAGGTCACCAGGTTCAAGTAAGGGTCAGGACAAGTCACCAGGCTCAAGTAAGGGTCAGGACAAGTCACCAGGTTTAAGTAGGGGTCAGAACAAGTCACCAGGTTCAAGTAAGGGTCAGGACAATTCACCAGGTTCAAGTAAGGGTCAGAACAAGTCACCAGGTTCAAGTAAGGGTCAGGACAAGTCACCAGGTTCAAGTAAGGGTCAGAACAAGTCACCAGGTTCAAGTAAGGGTCGGGACAAGTCACCAGGTTCAAGTAAGGGTCGGGACAAGTCACCAGGTTCAAGTAAGGGTCAGGACAAGTCACCAGGTTCAAGTAAGGGTCGGGACAAGTCACCAGGTTCAAGTAAGGGTCGGGACAAGTCACCAGGTTCAAGTAAGGGTCAGGACAAGTCACCAGGTTCAAGTAAGGGTCAGGACAAGTCACCAGGTTCAAGTAAGGGTCAGAACAAGTCACCAGGTTCAAGTAAGGGTCGGGACAAGTCACCAGGTTCAAGTAAGGGTCGGGACAAGTCACCAGGTTCAAGTAAGGGTCAGGACAAGTCACCAGGCTCAAGTAAGGGTCAGGACAAGTCACCAGGTTCAAGTAAGGGTCGGGACAAGTCACCAGGTCAGTAGGCAGCATCACAGCTCAAGTAAGGGTCAGAACAAGTCACCAGGTTCAAGTAAGGGTCAGAACAAGTCACCAGGCTCAAGTAAGGGTCAGAACAAGTCACCAGGCTCAAGTAAGGGTCGGGACAAGTCACCAGGTTCAAGTAAGGGTCGGGACACGTCATCAGGTTCAAGCAAGTTATTAATAAATTTGTAAAGTTACCGGCTTTAACTCGTCACCCCCGCCCAATGAAATGTTGACGCCCGGACTGACACGTGACTGTCTGTTTCAGGAGCGACCTGGACAACAACCAGATCAGATACTCTCAGACCTTCCCTCTGAAGTTTCTCAGGGGAGACTACGAGATCGATGGTGCGATATTTAGGATCCCTGTGGCCAACAAGGGTTCCTTCAACCTGACGCTGTGTAAGTTCACGACTAGCGTTCTCAACCGACTGAGACTGAATATGCTTCGGTGGCCGCATGGTCTAAGCTGTCATTTTCGTGTTAGACTGGCCTGCTGATGACGGGGAGATCGAGGTTCGAATCCTCTTCGGCTGTACTAAGGGTGGTTTTTCCTGAATGGTTTTACCCTTTCTCTCCGCGCAAATATGGGCACACTTCCTTACAATTTCAACCTTCCTCATCTCTATCATATTATATAAAGTACATGTGTGTACAACCCGAACGGGTATTAAGAGGCGGTGCGAAAAAAACCTTCTCTTACTACCCGTTCAGGGTGTACACCCATGCACTTTATATAATATGATAGAGATGAGGAAGGTTGAAATTGTAAGGAAGTGCACCCATATTTGCGCGGAGAGAAAGGTCAGAGTACCGCCTTAAACCATGCGGCCAGTGGCGATGTAATGTCTCGTGCAAGAGGGACAAGTTGATCTCGTGTCTGCGTGTCTGCCCTCAGACAACTACAAACAAACCACGGCCATCTCGTGGGCCTCCGGGCAACAAGATGGCTCCTCCAAGCTCCTTCTGAGAGTGAGGATCGAGGCGGAGGGCGCCGGGGACATGAAGTTACACATCAGCAACCTGCTCAACGGAAGACAGGTCATGGGTACGTACAGTTATACAGCCCTTCAGTTGTTTCTGAACAGCATGCTCTTAGCAACACGCCACTGGTGTCCGTCGACCAATGAGAGCGTCTCTTGTTGCAGAATCCCTCCTGGACCGGATCATCAACGCGAGTTGGCAGCCAGGGTTCATCATGCTGAAACCTCTCATAGACGACGTCGTCAGTTCGGCCTTTACCGACATCTTCAACAATTACTTCCGGGACTTCCCCTTCGGGCGGGTGTTACCCGAGTGAGGAACGGTGTCATCAAACTGTTGTCCTCGAGCTGCTGCGGGGTCAGGTCGTTGTGGACGACTGGCCCGCTTTGACGAGGGTGGAAGGGAAGACAGTATTTTTTACAACTTTTTATGACGAAAACAAGTTTGTCCAAAACTAACAGAATATTACTCCAGTTTAATTGTCTTCACACGGTGGCCTCAACAGATGTTGATTTTCTTTCGTGAGCATAGCGGGACTTGCAATACGAACTTTTGACCCCCTTCGGTGGCCGCATGGTTTAAGGCGTCACTCTTGCAATAGGCTAGATGACTGATGGAGATATCGGGGTTATACTGAGGGTGGCTCAACCCCCGCCCCTCCCTCAAATCCACTCTTCCCCCGTGCAAATGAAGGCACACTTCATCTAAATCCAACCTTTCGTCTCCCTGCCTCATTAGCATAATTAGTACATAAGCGTATAACCTGAGGAGTTGGTGAGACGTGATTAAAAAAATACAGGAACTTTTTAAACTACGTAGGTAATAGTTCTGTGAACAGTAGAACCCGCTTCCTCCATTTTATAAAGTTAGGTAATTTTAAATGCCGATATGCTCATGACAGATAATCAAGAAATGTTGATATTACTGATTGTAGAAAATTAAACTGAACGGATCGACTGTAGAAGATTATTTATTTTTGGCGATTCTTTTTCATAAAAACTGCAAACTTTTTTACCTTAATTATCTTTCCCTTCAATTCGTCGTTAAATAAGATCAGGGCGTCATTATTACAGTTAACGACGTTTAGGAAACTCACAGATAGTCACTTTCCGACATTTATACAAGTATATATATATATATATATATATATATATATATTATTTATGTTAAAAAAGGGGTTAAGAACAGTGTCATGTCGTGTAGTGTTGCCAGGGTAATCAGAGCTTGTTACAACTGTACCTGTGATATGTTCTCCCCCTCTCTGTCCCCATTTGACCAATCATACATAGACTCTGCTCTACAAATCTCACATGGGAATGTATGTTCGTTGATACCTGACCACTGATTGATGAAAACATGTCACAGATAACGTTAAACAAGCTATGCTTACCCCGGCAGCAAGCCACTACACGACACTGGCAAGTGATAAGACGATGGCATAGCTAAACTATTTTATTTATTATTTTTTAGGACCTGAAGTTTTATTACAGCTTTTTATTAAAATAACGTTAGACATAAATCGAGTGTAAATGCGCATTATCTTTGATTTAATTCATACGAATATCAAGTGGCATTATATAAATAAGTTAATTTTTTTTCTATTTGTATTTTTAAGGATTCATATTATATTTGAGCTAAGTTTTTTTTTATCTCCAGAAGCCAAGACGTGGCTAAAGTTTTGTATTTGGTTGCTAAAGATCAAATATAAGTTAACTACATCTTTATCAGAAACGAGTTGGTATTTACAATATATTTACTTTTGTTGGTACTAATGCTGTAGTAAATAATTGAAAAAAAGCTACTTTGGATTCACTCACTTAAGAATTGACTCAGCAATCACTCACTCACTCACTCACTCACTCACTCACATGGTACAGGTTCTTACAGTAGCCCCGTGGCTTCTTTGGTGCTGACTGACAGCTCACAGCTGACTTCTAACAGTCAACATTTAGGTATATACTTACATTTTGACTGTCAGAAGTGACAGCTGCTAAACACATGTTTTTGCAGCTCATATGGTTCAGCGTAGGGATACATAATTTTGTCTGGTAACTTTTCAAAGCCGTCAGCTGTCAGTCAGCACCAAAGAAACCATGGGGCTACTGTAGATATGTTCTGGTACCATGAACAAACCACCATTTCAAGCCCTATATTTTTTTAATTGATTACTTACAACAAAAATTGGAGAAAAGAGAAGCCTTTTTGTCTTATATAAATATACTTTTTAAATTAATTAACACATGTAAAAATAGTAATAAAATTGCCTACTACAGATTTATCAGGGTAAAAACCACTTAAAGTGGGGTTTCAGGGAGAGTGGGAAAAGGGAAGTGTTTTTGAAGTTTTAACAGCAAAATATTTTTGTCAACATATTAAAATATTACTCCCGTAGAAACATAGTTTAGTGTTCTTCAGCTGGTGATATCAACAGTTGTTGAATATCTGTCATGATCATAGCAACATTAGATGAGACACTTTTTAAATGAAGAGAAAAAGTTGTCATTATATATCAAGACATCCTTGACGGATATTCAACAACTGTTGATATCACCGTGTGAGAAGAATTAAACTATGTTTGTACTGGAGAAATATTGATTTATTTTGAAAAAAAAAAAAAAAGTTTTGTTATAAAAACTGCAAAAAATATTACCCTTAGCTCGTTTTACTTAAACTTCCACTTTAATTTATGTAGTTTATAACAATTAATTTTTATTACACTACATTTTATCTCTCACGAAAAAACAGTCAAGGTTTACTTTAATAATATATTATTTAATAGAGTTATTCTGATTTGGATTAACACTCTTATTAAAATGTACAATCCCTAAAATTTTCATTTATTCGAGGTATTTAAACTGCACTTTCAGTACTGATCGATTATATCATCACACTAGAATTTCTATGAGCGAGAGTGAAAGGTTCTATCAATTTTGTCGGGAAAGGTATTTTCACATGGTTCTTTTACACGCCATAATCGACATGGCACCAACGGCTTTACTTCGCCTCCGAAGGAAGTTGTGCTACGGATTGTTATCGCACAAGATAAATAAATCTACCCTCAGCTGGGTTTGAACACACGAACATCCGGTTCTGAAGGGAGCACTTCAACCCAGGACCACCAAGATCTACGAATAAATATATATATAAATAAAATAAATAAATAAATAAATAAATTACCCGCAGATAGCTGCATGCAGGCTCGGCTGTTGATTAAGATGGTAAAACAGTTGATTTACAACCGATTAGAAGCCATCACCAACATCAAAAACATTAACATCGGGCGTGAAACTATTTCTAAATACACCCAGCTCACCTTGAATAAAGAATAACACATTAAAAATCCCTTTGTAACGATTTCAATCGGTTTACCTGTAACAATAATAATAATAATAATAATAATAATAATAATAATAGATTATTATATTTTTTTACAGGGGTCATTTTCAAAATCTCTCTAAAAAAAAGGTGCGCTCGTGATATTTTATTTTGCGAATATATTTCTATCCATTCCACTAAATTTATTTCTCTCCTCAACCCATTTTGACACTTTTTACATGTTTCAATTACATTCATTTAGTTACCCGCATCGGTGGGCACGCGGACGTAACATCGGGCTCATTAGTCTGGGTTGCCGATGATTGGGACGGGGGGGAAGGTGGGGAATCTTGCGCTCTGTGTTTTATTCAAAGAGTTTCCCAATCTTTCAAAAGTAAACGTGGTTACATTTTCTTTAAATTCGATCCTCGTCATATCTATACCATTAGAGCAATTAATTTCGGGGTTAACGACTTATATGACCGAATGGTTTAAGGCGTCACTCTCGTGATATACTGGACTACCGATGACGTGGAGATCGGGGTTCGAGTCCTGCTCGGGTGTACTGAGGGTATTTAAAAAAATAAAATAAAATGGTGTTCCACTCTTTCTCTCCACGCAAATGCTGGTACACTTCCATTAAATTCAACCTTATCCGTAACCCATTGAAGTAATAATAATAATAATAATATTTAGCACCACGTGTTACTACCCGTTCGGGTTATACGCTTTAAGTACTAATTACGTTAATGGATTAGGAGTTGGGAAGGTTGAATTAGAGGAAGTGAATCCGCATTTGCGTGGAGGGAGAGTGGAAAACCATTTAGGAAAAACCACCCCCAGTTCACCCGACTGAGATTAGAACCTCGATCTCTCAGTCCTCAGCAGTCGAGCTAAACACGACAAGCGCGTTAGCCAACTTCGCCACCGAGGCGGGTCCCCCTTTGAAGTAATTAGTACATGTGCGTATAGCCCGGACGGGTAGTAAGACGAAGTATATATATTTGTTTTTTTTCCATCCCAACAATTCATTATATCTGCTTTATGGCCAATTTTTTGTTTGAAAATGTAATCGACGCTCCATTTGGCCAACATGTCACCTTGGAGGGGGACTGGCCTGCAGGCTTACCTTGACCTGTAACACCCTCCCCTCCTCCCTCGTCCCTACAAACACATCACATATGTGCGACTCGTCAGAACAGACGATATCTCAGTGGCAAGGCGACAGCACAACCGCAAGGTAACTAACTCCAACTTCTCTACATCATCTTAGTGAGCGCGCTTTTTGATGTCACACCACAACTCTGAATAGTAGCAGTCTTACCGTCACTGATTAATCTATGGACCTATCTTATAAGCTACACCATAGTGGAATATTGTAAGGTAAGCGTGCTACCTTACACGGTTATTTTTGTTGTCGTTGTTGTAAACTCTTTCTTCCGTTACTGTCCACATTGACACAAAATTTGTCAAAAGTGTTAGAATTTATTTCGGATACTCGACTTTTTAAGTATTCGTTACTTCAGATAAAGTTTAAGAATATTATGTTTACATTGCCTGACAAACAAGTGTGATATGTTAAAAAATAATAATTTAGGCGCGTTTCTTGCACTAAATTTGCCAAAAATAAATAAATAGGTCAAGAGCCTCAATAAAATAAGAATGTGGACGGATAAAAAAAGGTATTTAAAATATTTATACAATATATTAGCAAAAATGTATTAAGACAGGAATTCGAAATCTAGACCTTTGGGTTAACACGTCAATATTACAGGACTGCCACGCATCTGAAAAACACGTTTTTTAAAAATAAAATCTAGTTAAAATACTAGAATTTTGTTAATTTGGGACAATTAACTGAAAGCTCAAAATAATAGTTCTTTTGACGGACGATAGAGTGCACTGAAGGACTAAGTTCGCAGATTTAAACATGTAACAAGTTCTGTGAAGCGACAGAAGATGTCTGTCCTCACCAATATTCAACTATCCTGTTTTAAACATAAGTCACATGACTTCACACTTGGTCGGTTTGATGGAAAATTATATTTTATTACTCTTTTTTTTCAATCTAAGCTGCCCAGAAAAATGGGAATTCCTTCTGGAAAGTATGGGAAATTTGGTGTTAAGAAAATAGTGGCGACCCTGCAAATATAGCCCCTGGAATATTTTTGTTCTATCATAGTCAAAATGTTGAGTGTATCTAACACAACCCATTTCGTAAACTTACTTAATTTTTACAAATTTTAGTGTAATTTTGAAACTTGTATTTACAAGTTATAACTGATAGAAGCTTTTAGTCAAGAACCGTGAATCGGTTAAAATATATAACTTATATAAATTGTGTGTTTGTATCGAACTCGTTGAGAAAACTGTCAAATATTAATATAAGAATTTGTATAGTTCGTAACTTTCGTGTTAAGATTCGAATCCCGGCAGGGTGTACTGAATATGGTTTTTATTGGCCGATTTTACACTCTCCCTTCACTCAAATGTGTGTACATTTCCTCTTAAGTTCAACCTTCCTCGTATTTAATCAATTAACGTGGATAGTGTGTGCGTATAATCCAAAACGCGCTGGAGAAACCAAGAGAAATCTAAGAATTTACTTAAAGAAAACACCGCCAAATTTTCGACATAATTCGAAAGAAAATGAAAAAAAAAAATCTGCACAGTTTCAGGTAGGGTGCGTTTTCAACTCTACCATGACATAAAAATCCGTTTCAAATTTATAACCAATACATCTCTTTTAATAAAAGTTTTTAGAAATTTAATGTTTTAAGTTTTATTTTTATCGCCGCGTCTTACTACCCGTTCGGGTTGTATGCTTACATACTGATTACATTAATGGCTTTTAGGGATTAGGAAGGTTGAATTTAGAGGAAGTGTACCCGAATTTACGTGGAGGGAGAGTGGAAAACCATTTTGTACAAACCTCCCCCCTCAGTACACCCGACCAAGATTCGAACCTCATTCACCCCGTCATTGGCAGTCTAGTCTACTGCGAGATTAGCGCGTTAGACCACTCGACCATCGAGGCGGGCTTAGGACTTTCTAAAGGTGGGGATGTAAAGAAAACGAGGTAAGGGCAGTTTTTATAGCAAAACATTTCTTTGTCCAAATTAATAAAATAATTCCCCAGTAGAAACAGTTTTAGTTTCTTCACCCGGTGATATCAACAGTTGTTGAGTATTTGTCAAGGGTGACCTGGAATTTAATGACAACTTTTTCTCTTAATTTAAAAAGTTTCTCATCTAATTCCGCCATGCTCATGACAGATACTCAACAACTGTTGATATCACCGGGTGAAGAAACTAAAACTGTTTCTACTGGGGAATTATTTTATTTATTTTGACCAAAATTAATCTTATAACTACTTATCGTCCAATGAATGACCTTCTCATTCAAGGATTTCTCAGAACGCTCTCGATTTCTCAGTGACACCTTATAATAAACCTCCAAATTGCGTAAAACGAAGGACACGAGAAAATGCGATGAACAAAACAATAAAAACCGCTGCCGCCAATCAAGGTTGAGAACGCCAAGATAAAGGATCAAGGAAAATAACGACTCTATAGAGAGTTGGTCGGGTGGTTGGCTCATTTAATTACGTAAAACATTACTTTGTGAGGTCTCTCCGGTATTTTATAATATCTAGTTGCATTGAGGATACAGGCTATACGAACCATTATGGCAGTTAGTACAGGGTGTCCCAAATAAAACTGGCCCCAAACGTACAGTATTTCAAAGTCTTGTGTTGGAAATGCGCGCCGCCATGAATAGTTTCAATAAATTAACATTTAATAGTACAGTAGCTTCATGGCTTCTTTGGTGCTAGCTGACAGCTGATAAACACATGTTTTTGCAGATCATATGGTTCAGCGTAGGGATACATAATTTGGTCTGGTAACTTTTCAAAGCCTTTATCTGTCAGCTGTGAGCTGTCAGTCAGCACCAAAGAAGTGGATTAAACTATGCATGGCGGATGGTGGTGCACATTTCAAACACGGTCTTTAAAATACTTTGCGTTTGGGGTTGGTTTTATTTGGGACACCCTGTAGAACAAAATGTTTATCGTACGTACAGGCCGTTGGGAGACGTGATACATACAGCACAAAGGCTGTAGTCCTACCTTAACGGATTATACTAAGATCCTTATTTATTAACCACACCATAGTGGAACAATGTAAGGTAACATTGTTACCTTCGGACTAAACGAGGGATATATATAGGTAGCCAGCTATTTGTTATAATATTGACGTGTTAATACAAAGGAATAGATTTCAAGTTCATGCATAATACTTTTTTGGTAATGTACAGGCCTAATATATATTTCTTAAAATAAGTACTTTTTTATTTGTCCATATTAACTTTTTTTTTAAGTCTCTTGGCAACGGACGGATTCCAATAGCTGTGATATAGTAAAAAGTATTATCAAGAAGATAATTAAAACGATTAGTTTCAGCTGGTTTAGTGACTAAAATATATAATCCAAGTAAACTGAAATAATTGGTTGAATTTGAAGGAAACTAAACCTTGATAGTGTGGGTAGAAAAAAAATATCTAAAATAAAAATTCCCCAGTGCACTCGGCTGGGATCGAAACTGATTTACAGTATCACCAGTGCTCGACCAACTCTGTCTACTGTAGCATATGTTTGCACACTAAACTTTTTATAAGAACAACATTATGTGACAGCTAGAACAGTTACTACAGTCCAATCTTCATTGGAAGAACCTTATCTGACATCTAAAACAGTTACTACAGTCCAATCTTCATTGGAAGAACCTTATCTGACATCTAAAACAGTTACTACAGTCCAATCTTCATTGGAAGAACCTTATCTGACATCTAAAACAGTTACAACAGTCCAATCTTCATTGGAAGAACCTTATCTTACAGCTAGAAAAGTTACAACAGTCCAATCTTCATAAAAAGAACCTTATCTTACAGCTAGAAAAGTTACAACAGTCCAATCTTCATAGGAAGAACCTTATCTGACAGCTAGAAAAGTTACAACAGTCAAATCTTCATTGGAAGAACCTTATCTGACAGCTGGAAGTTACAACAGTCCAATCTTCATAGGAAGAACCTTATCTGACAGCTAAAACAGTTACAACAGTCAAATCTTCATTGGAAGAACCTTATCTAACAGCTAGAACAGTTACAACAGTCCAATCTTCATAGGAAGAACCTTATCTGAAAGCTAGAACAGTTACAACAGTCCAATCTTCATTGGAAGAACCTTATCTGACAGCTAAAACAGTTACAACAGTCCAATCTTCATTGGAAGAACCTTATCTGACAGCTAGAAAAGTTACAACAGTCCAATCTTCATAGGAAGAACCTTATCTGAAAGCTAGAACAGTTACAACAGTACAATCTTCATAGGTGTAACCACCCTAACTTGCTTGGAAGCTAAATAAAAAAATAGTCGAGGAGATACCAGAGAATAACAGTATTTATTTTATTAGACATATGGGAGATAGATGATATACAAATAATATTGCAAAGGCCGAGTTATCGCCCAATGCAAGCCAAGTCGAAGATTTATAATTAAATATGTCTCATAATAAATATGACTAGAATTCAATATAAACATACTGTTTAGTTAGTATGCTCGTCGTCAAGTTTAAAGTGAGAGACAACTATAACTACCATCAAGGTTAGTCAACAAGTTATGACTCAAAGGTTAAAATAAGAATTAAACTCTTATCTATTAATAAATAGTCACCGGGTGACAATAAGTTATATTATCATAATCAGATAAAGCAACAATTTACAAGTGTAATTAACCCGCCGCCTAACGGCTAAGGTGTTTTGGATTGCACAATTAAAGTCCCCAACGGACGCAATATCAGCATCGTTTACTAAGCGCCTTAAACACATGCGCTAATAATACGTACTCTAACGTAACTTAAGTTTAGGTACATAATAGACGCTATTCATGAAAGTATCTTACAATCCAAACAGGCGTTTAAAGACATTAAGCGATAAGCTATAATTTCGATTAGCATATCGCTAATAGTTAAAGAGTCCCACATGACTAAATGTAAGTTTAGACAATAAAGGAATAATTTACTCAAATAAAACCTATTTGGTTTTACCACCATAACATAGCATAGGTTTGAAACAGTTATAGAAAAAGCACATATCTGATAGTTAAAGTGCTCGGTCCCCACATAACCATCAGTTAACTTAAACTGCCTAGGTAAAATATACTCAAAATATTCCCAACAAACGTAAACTGCTACACAGACAGTTGGCAAGAGCTCAAATAGACTTAAACCGTCCAGCGTCGAAACAGAGGTTACGTTCCATAGGAGAATGGTTAAGTTCCCCTTAACATGACAAATACTAATTGATACGTGGTTACAAATTAACCACGCAGATAACGACAAATCCATCCCGTAATAGAAATTTAAATTATTAAGTACCATAATAATAATTATTTTGAAAGGTTCCCCATATTACAGCCGAAGATTATATTTTAAGTCCAAGCTTAATTTTCATAGAAAGAACCTTATATGTTAGCTAGAAAAGCTACTAAGTACTTTCATGTATGCGTATAACTCGAACGGGTAGTAAGACGCGGTGCTAATGATAATAATTCTTTCATGTATTTATACGCCAAGTCACGTGATCAGTAGCATCACTTTTGATAGATTATATTATATATATATTGTTATTTTATATATATATAAAATAACAATATTTTATCTATTTAAATTAACGTGAAATTTTTAAACTGCCTGATTATATTAGTACATGAGAATTTCTATGGGTGAGGGCGAAATATCCTTCTAATTTTGCCGAGAAAGGCAAAGGGAATGCGTCAACCTTGGCTGGGTTTGAACCCAATAACTTTAGGTCTTGAAGCGAGTACTTTACCCCAACACCACCTAGGTCAGTCAAAACATAAAAGTATAATAATATGTTATCAATGTTGAAAGCAAAAAAAAAAGTTTGTGTTTTATAAAAATTCTATTATACTGTTCCTTTTTTACTTGTGTTGACAAATACAACGAACAAAATACGAGATGTAAAATGTGATATAACTTTAGATAGAGAGCGCGGTCGTTATATAACTTTGGTGTGAACGCTTGTAACGTCGCCTATTTCCTGGAATAAAGTATATTCTCGTCGCTATATAAGAACGTTCATTTTGTGCGTTTATTATTAATATTATTATTATTATTATTAATTTTATTATTATTATTAGGTGTTCTGTCTTACGACAGGTCTATTCCTATTGTCATTGAACTTAGACCTCCAATGCGCCCTGTTCTCTGCTTTCTTCAACTCTCAGAATTTTCCTCTTTCCTTCAAGTCCTCCAATATTTGAATCCTCCTCCTTCCTAAACTCCTCTTTCCCTCAACCTTTCCTTCTAAGACCTCGTGTAGAGGACAGTTCCTCCTAAGGATGTACTGAAGAATTAACATCCAAAATAGTTCTCTTCTCACCAACTTTATTTTTAGCACTGCATCTTACTACCCATTCGGGTTATACGCTCATGGATTAATTATGGCGAAGGCTTTAGGGCTTAGGAAGATTATATTTAGATTAAATGTACCTGAATTTGCGTGGATATAGAGTTGGAAACTATTTAGAAAAAAACAACCTTCAGTACGAGATTCGAACCTCGATCTGACCGTCATCGGTAGTCTAGTCTACTGCGAGAGTAGCGCCTTAGACCGTGCGGCCAACGAAGCGGGGTCCCCAACTTTATTTGATAATTAGAAAAACTACTAAATATATTTTCATATATTCATATCTCAAGTCATGTGATATGCAGCTGTCACTTTTGAATATATATTCTTGGTGCATTTGTTCAGTATTGCACTTGTTCGTTAAAAACAGGAGTACAAACTTTTACATCTTAGTTTTCCTTCGCCCTTGAAAACGACTGAGAAATAATAGTAATGTGAATTTCAACATCGCAACAAAAATAATAACACTTTTCTCTTCATAAAAAGTGAAATAATACTAAAAATATGATCTTTATCAATAAACACTTTTCTACGAAAGTTGTGCAGTATTAAATTACCACTAAGACGACCCTTCATTTGTTCCGATATTTTTCTTAGTTAAGGAATAATCCGGTATGAAAGATCCAATGAGTTAAACAAAAGTCATCGAAAAAACAAATTATTATTTGGCTAAAAACACGAAATAAAATTTAAAATTACTAAGTTAAAACGTTGCAATACATGTCTTCGACACGTAGGCCATCATTTTGAACAAAATAAATAAAACAATAAAATATTATTTTATTTAATAATTATATTTTGGTTATGTGTAGATTTTTTTTACTTTAAGAGGAAGCAAAAACAAGCTAATCTCCAAAGGTCATTCATTTAGTTTTTTGATCCCCTTCCGCTTCCTGAAGTTTGGCTGTGTAACCCGGGAACATCCTGCATACATTATACAGGGTGTCGAGTGATCTGGAAAACAGAGAAAAGTCAGGCAATTTGCTTGTTTATGGAAAACTCATGGAATTTTATCAAATTTCTGAAATTTTCACGTATTCATTAAAAATATTACACAACTTTTCTTTACAATAATAAAAAATAAAATATTTCTTCCAGTTAATACACACCTCGAATTTATTTGACCACAGCTGTCTCAGTTGAGCATGCTAGTATCAATTCTCCAAACCAACTTGTGATTTTTCAAGTTGTATTTACGCCTCTTTACCGGGCGTCTTTAGACAATGTCGAGTCATGGTTATGTTCATGCACGAAAACTGATTAGATTATAGAAAGAAGAAAATTAAAAATAACGTGTCTCACAACAATAATTATTAGACTGTAGGCTTACTGATGTAAGGTGATCTTTTATATTTATCAATAATGATCTGACCGATATATAACTTGATCACAATACCTGGTAGTCCATCGCTTTAGACTGAAATCTTTTTAACACCTCACAGTGTGGCATAATTACAGCCTGGATATGCGTAGAAAAAACAGTACTACAGTAAATTGCAATCTTAATAAGAGAAACTAATACATCGAGACTTGAAAAGTTGGAAATTGGTTCTGAACACCCTGTAGTCAGGGGGGCCGTAGTCAGGGAGGAGCAATTTTGAGGGTTCAAAACCCCCCGAAATTTTATGGACAAAATATATATGGCTTTATTTATGACTCAAACACTATTAGAAACAAGGAACGCGTTCAAATTAGGGGGCTGTGTTACTTTAAAAAACACTTCAGATAACTTCTAGAGGTATTTAATATTTATAATTTTTTCTAGCCTTCAGCAGTTATGATGTTATGTTGCCATAAAAAACACTTCAGATAACTTCTAGAGGTATTTAATATTTATAATTATTTTTTTCTGGGGGATGTGCCCCCCCCCACCCCGATATTATTAGCTGGCCACGGCCTTGCTGTTATATGTTGTCCTCAGGTAAATCTTATGCCAATGTTTGTGTCGTAGCGTCTGATCCAACGACTTCCTTCCACCATGCAGTTGAGGATCCTTGCTGTGACTACCCTAGTCCTATTGGTGGTCCATCTGGGAGAGTCTAAGCTGAAGATCAAACCAGGTGACAAATTCAAGAGCCTTCAGGATAGCAAGATACATTCGTTAATAGTGGGCTTTCATTAAAATACCATCTCATGGACGACTGACCGGGAAATTAGATATAAGATTTAAACAATAATATATCTTTTACATCTATTGTGAGACTGACATCATAAACCATATATGGATATTATAAATGATTGGAACACCGTATTATTATTATATTTTTAGTATAAATTGATCACCAAGGAAAAATATCAATTTAAATTCCAATTAGTAGAGCCCCATAAAAAATGTTGAGACGTGATAAAGTGAAAAGTGCCATACAAAGTGTAATCAAGTACTTTTTCCTTTGATAGATTTTATAGAGGCCTATGATTTACGTTTTAGAAAAGAGAAATAAAATGAAATTGTCTTGTTACACGAAATTCTCCTAAAAAAAGAAATAACACCGCTTTTACAAAAAAAAAAAACCCCAACAAAACAACACTTTAAATAAATACAAAATTAATTATAAATTAAGCAGAAATTTTGACCCTAGTATAATTTGATTAATATTTTGTTGTAGTGTAAGCTAACTTTAGGCTACAAAATTGGGAAATATGCAGACAAACTTGACAAAAAAAATTTAAATTAAATATATAAGGTTTCAATCATTAATTTTAATTTTATATTCATTGTCTCAATATGTAAATAATACTTAAAACACTTCTAATAACATGTAATTTTGAATAAACACAAATTATACCGAAAAGTGAGATTTAAAAAACGAAATTTAACTAAAAATAAAACGATTTTTATGGGGTTGTAGAAATGAGAAATCCCAAGACTAATAACGATAAGAAAATGGAGGGTGTAGGGTCCACTGTTCACAGAACTACTAAATAACTGATATATATTACTTCCACTAGTACTACTGCTTTAATTGATTTTACACCTAGCAAGCTACCGGTGTCAGTTATTTGTGGTGACGGGGAGGTCGCGGTTCAAATACCAGCAGGGTGTATTGAGGGTAGATTTTCCTAAATGGTTTCCCACTCTCCTTCCAAGCAAATGCGTGTAGATTACCTCAATAATGTTTCCTTCCTCATCCCTACCCCGTTTGATTTATTATTATATTGCGTATAACCTGTACAGGTAGTAAGACACGGTGATAAAAAAAAATTGTCAGTCACTAATCACTTTGACACACACACACACACACACACACACACATACACACACACATACACACACACACACACACATACATACACACACACACACACATATATAAGCGTATAATATATTACACAGCGATCATTAAGTGTGAAGGTCAAGGTAAGAGCAAATTAGTTTGTAAAAGTTTTTACCTGATTTAATTTCACCAGGTTAATAGTAGATGACGTAAGGTTTCTTAAAGGTTTGGCTACATAATTATCAAGTGCAAGGTCATTAGTTTTATTTCAGGCCGTGACAATTAAAATAATAATAATGATAATATGAAGTGTTTATTATTAATATTATTATTTATTATTAGCACCGCATCTTACTACCCGTTCGGGCTATATGCACTTACGCTAATGTGTAATGGTAGGGTGATTGTTAGATGAAATGGAGGACCTACAGTTTAACGTGAGATCCGAACCACGGTGGAGGCCTGTCATTCCACACATTCACAAGTTGTGAGTAATACACGTCTTGTCAGAGGTGAATAAAGGGTTTGGCGATCAGATAAATCTGTGCCGGGACCGAGGATTGAACCCCGGACCCCAGAAGATAAGTCCGACACCTTACCTCCTAGACCACCAGGTCCTTATGAAGTGAAATGCACAAATTTGAGATTTGACTCCTTGCTTTTAGTTATTAATAAAGGTGTACGAAGCTTAGATCTCTTTCGTTTCAACTTCGACACCTACGATAACCTTCTCATCTTGGAAACATTTCAAAAGGAAAAGAAAATTTGGATATGTTACCAACAGATGGGAAATATCTCACTAAATATGACAACATTTCAACACAATAATCATTTTTATAAAATTAATTCATGTGTATCACAAACCGATACGTGACGATTATCCACATGATCTGTTCTGATTATTATTAGGTGTTCTGTCTTGCGACAGGTCCGTCAGTTAACTTAGACCGCTAATACGTCCTCCATCAGCTCCCAGAATGTTCTTATTTCTTTACAGTCACCCGATATTTGAATCCTCCTTCTTCATAAGCTCCTCTTTCTGATTGCTGAATCAAATTCAATTTAATTAAATATGATAACCTGTACACGGGGATCTAACACGGTACCTTTAGCTTTGCGCACTAATACTCTACCACTGAGCCATCCGGGTTCGTCTCTTGTACAGGGCCATTTTTCGCCAGTTATTACACTTAGACTCTATACACCAACAACTAGGTAGTGTAAGATGGCTCTAATTACGAGACGAGCCCGGATGGCTCAGTGGTAGGGTCTTAGCGCTCAAATACAAAGGTCCCGGGTTAGATTCCCGTGTACAGATTGTCGTTTTTAATTTCGTTGAGTTTTTATAACATTTAACAAACAGTATTTTAACACCGACTAGGGTTTAAATGACATTTATAACGCAGACAGAGATAAACTCAGAGATCATAATCATCTGTTTCGAGCTTTTGACGGGGTCAGTTTAGTAAAATGCCTCCATCTTCCTCTCTCCTTCTACCTTTCTTCCTCCTTTAATTGCTTCCATTCTTCTCCTCTCACTTGCACACTATTTGTTATCTGCTCTTCCTTTCTCTCTACTATCTCATGTCCTCCAATTTCCTAGTCTCTCTTACATTCACTGTCCTTGTTTCTGATGCATATTTAACCATAAAATAATACAGTGAGTTTTTTTTTATAGGTTATCAGAAAATTTCTGTTTACTGATTAGAATAATTTAAAAATTAAAAGCAGTTTTATGTGAGGACAAAAAACAACTACATTATCTACGACCTTACTAAAACTTTGCTAGGTATGTTTCAAGTTTCGCTTTGACTCTGCTTCGCATTTTAAAAAGTGACTTCGCACAATCCTAAGTTATCGATGTAGGAAATTTGTTGCACAACATTTAGGCTAATTTTATAACAGGAAGAAAGTATGTGGCAACTTTTTGTAATTTTAATCTTAAATTTTATTTAGTTGTTACCTTTAACAAAAATTTTAACAACGACTTACCGAGTTTATTTAAGTATTTTTTGCAGTTTGTATTTTTATAAAAAAAAAACTTACTTTCGGCAAATAAAATGAAATAGCTGCTTACGTTTATGTTTATATTCTACATATAATACCTTTCAACCGTTTTTGAATATATGTCTCGGTCCTCGCGGGATTTTATGAGAAACCTTTAAAAATAAAATTAAAAAATCCTGTTCAATGTCCACCATGTTCATGACAGATACTAAACAATTATACTGTTGATATCACCATGTGTATTTTTTGTTCCAAAACGTATTTAGTTCTAAATTATTCAAAAATACCGACCCTAGCCCCCACTCCCTTCCATCTATCGTGGGAGAAAGAATTGAAATATATTCTCGTTAGTTTTAAGAAAGAATGGACAAAATTCAAGGAACAGAATATTCATAGAAAAAAAATCCTCCCTTGGTATTCTTCTTCTTATTATTATTAATAGCACCGCGTCTTACTACCCGTTCGGGTTATACACCCTTACGCTAATGTGTAATGGTAGGGTGATTGTGAGATGAAATGAAGGACCTACAGTTTAACGTGGGATCCGAACCACGGTGGAGGCCTGGCGTTCCACACATTCACAAGTTGTGATTAATACACGTCTTGTCAGAGGTGAAGGAAGGATTTGGTAATCAGATAAATCTGTGCCGGGACCGAGGATTGAACCCCGGACCCCCAGCACAGAAGTCCGACACCTTACCCCTAGACCACCAGGTCACCCCTTGGTATTCGAAGCCCTACCTTCCTGTCAGTGCTACTCTAAAGCCTAAGAGTGCTTGACCACTGATTGACTTGCAAATGTTGCTGCAATATTGCCCCTTATTACCTTTGTGTTCTTCTTGCAGCCAAGGAGTACTTCAACTTGTGTCAAATGAAAGACCCGGAACTTGGAGACTGCATCAAGAACGCTATAGAGGCTCTTCGGCCACAGCTCAGGAAAGGTGAGATTTGGAGATTATGGGAGATTCAGGATAGCTTCAATCCCTTATTACAAGAATTATGAGTTCACAACTTAGGGAAGGTGAGATTGGGAGTAGTGAGACGAGGAATTAAAACTAATTCAACCCTTTTTAAATAATTTTCTACTAACATTTTATTTGAACCAATGGGTTAACGACGGGGAAGATAAAAGTATAAGAAGTGAATCAGAATTTGCGTGGGGAGAGAATGTGAAAAACTTTAGAAATAACCCTGATTTCACCGTCACTGGCAAACCGGACGAGACGAGACTCGCGCCTTTTTCCTTTGCGGGTCAGGAAATGTTGAAATGACTGAAAGTGCAACATAATAATCAATTTGGGATATCTTAACCCATTCAATTTAATTAGTTATAAAAATAAAAATTTGTGAGCTCTTATAATTATTAGTACTACTAACAACATCCATAAAAAATACTCCACATCAGCCAGCAAGATATATATATATACCGACCGAGCGGCCGCCGCCACCGTTAGCGGTGATGGGGCCAACATTTGACGATATAGGGTGTCATATAGTCAGCACACAGAAATATTTGGCCGTTAGTCTCATTTTTCTAAACAGGAACTGCTACTTCTTTATTCAAGAACCTCCTCATTTTGTCCTCAGGGGTCTGAGTTTGACCCCGGGTTCAAGCTCATCACGTCACAGACAAATCTGTAAGCACCGGGGATTGAACCCGGAGTCTCTGGATCTGTAGCCAGGAACTGTGACCACTCTACTACAGAGGTGGTCTAAAAACATTCATATGTATTCCTAATTTAGGTGTTAAATGCTTGCCTCATTACCCGATGTTCATGGGTTCGCACCCAACCGAGTCTACG
Source organism: Timema cristinae (assembly GCA_039000515.1). NCBI lineage: Eukaryota > Metazoa > Arthropoda > Insecta > Phasmatodea > Timematidae > Timema > Timema cristinae. The sequence continues at coordinate 56,891,056 of JBCFYV010000100.1, read as the reverse complement.
GATATTTCTTTAACGATAAAAAAAATCCGTAGCACAACTTCCTTCGGAGGGGAAGTAAAGGTGTCGGTCCCCCGTGTCGATTGTAAAAGATCCCTGTAAAGTACGTGGAAATACCTTTCCCGATAAAATTGGTAGGCTCTTTCTCACCCGCTCGTAGAATTTCAATGGTGAGAGCAACCCAAACTTCCAGAATTTACCCGGTACATGTACTTCCTACCAGATGGTGTGGACAGCACTAACCAGCCAAAGTGTATGCCCAGCTACAGATGGATGGGAAATACATCAAACCAACATTACGACCTCACACTCATTATTATCATCATAATCATCATTTGGAAGATAGTGTCCATAATATAACATTAGCCGGATAAGCCTGTATATCATTTCTGTTGTCAACATCACTTTTTATCAACCAATACAAATCCTACAGCGATGAATAAGATATCAGTGGATAGGGTTTTATACCGACTTATGACATAGAATATTCAGTTTACGTAAAAACACATTGTTTGTTTAAAATATAAGTTAAAAGAAAAAATTAACAATATTTTTATATCAATTACCGAAAATAAGCTATCTTTTCTATTTTGTGTATACACTTCGCTGAGTATTTAATTTCAACAAATAACTAAATCATTTTTTGGGGTGGGTGGAAGGGGTGGGGGGCCATTAAGTGTGGAAGGTTGAATGTGTGAAAGTTTCGCGACGGTTTACTGGTAAACAGGTAAATTGTAGTTATATGTTTATTGACCTTGTAGATGGCAGGCAGTTGCAACATGTACACATCACAGCAGCACGCAACATTTATTAAAAAACAACTTGTAACATTCTCATCTGGATGAAACCGGTTCTTATGTTGTTGTTGTTGTTGTTTAGACAATCCCAGTCTTATTTAATAAAACAGTCATGCAATTAATGATTGCTGCAAAGTAATCATGATGTACTTACTGCGTAGACTCCACGTGAGATAACTTCCCAGGGGAGTCTCATCTGGTTAGTTGTTTATTATTAATAATTAGCAGGTAGTTCTCAAAGGAGCTTTTTCAAATTTTAAACTTATGATTCTGGTTGTTGTAATGTATTCCTATTACCAAGGAGTCACTACTCTTTATTTTTGTACAGTGAACTATACTAGGTGTATCTCACTGGACAGTGCCAAACCACAGGTGAAGGCCAGTTCCAAGTGTCCCTTAACCTGCTCCAGGTATCCCTGAGCTGAACATTGTCCCTCTGGGGCCCTGAGAGTCGCCAGGTGAAGGTCAGTTGTTCCAAGTGTCCCTTGACCTGCTCCAGGTATCCCTGAGCTGAACATTGTCCCTCTGGGGCCCCGAGAGACGCCAGGTGAAGGTCAGTTGTTCCAAGTGTCCCTTGACCTGCTCCAGGTATCCCTGAGCTGAACATTGTCCCTCTGGGGCCCCGAGAGACGCCAGGTGAAGGTCAGTTGTTCCAAGTGTCCCTTGACCTGCTCCAGGTATCCCTGAGCTGAACATTGTCCCTCTGGGGCCCCGAGAGACGCCAGGTGAAGGTCAGTTGTTCCAAGTGTCCCTTGACCTGCTCCAGGTATCCCTGAGCTGAACATTGTCCCTCTGGGGCCCCGAGAGTCGCCAGGTGAAGGTCAGTTGTTCCAAGTGTCCCTTGACCTGCTCCAGGTATCCCTGAGCTGAACATTGTCCCTCTGGGGCCCCGAGAGACGCCAGGTGAAGGTCAGTTGTTCCAAGTGTCCCTTGACCTGCTCCAGGTATCCCTGAGCTGAACATTGTCCCTCTGGGGCCCCGAGAGACGCCAGGTGAAGGTCAGTTGTTCCAAGTGTCCCTTGACCTGCTCCAGGTATCCCTGAGCTGAACATTGTCCCTCTGGAGCCCCTCAACATCCCGAGACTGGAGCTCCAGGAAGGAGGAGGAACTTCAAGTTCCGGCAGGTCATCAGCAACCTTACCATACACGGCCTGGGAGATTTCCGCATCGACAGCATCAAGTAAGATCCACCGTCGTCTCTTATACGGGTCCGGGTTCAAGTCTCGGTTTTTAACAGTGTCCTAAAAATTGAGTTTTATTAATCACAAGCGTTTCCCATATCTTAGGAGCTAGAGCTCTGGATGTACTAAAGAGTAGTGTTCTATAGCCGCCATTTTCTTTCAATATGGCCGTAATGTCTAATCTAGTTCTATTTTCATTGAACCAATTTTGAAAATATTTATACACATTTCAAAGTTGCTCTAGTGAAATTCCGATAAACAGGAGCTGAAAAAGGGCCAAATAAAAGTGGTGTTTTGAAGCCGCCATGCACAGCAAGGCCGAGAGTCTGACATCTTGTGGTTGGCTCAGAGCTCGTCCCTTGTGACGTCAGACGTGTGAAGGCACAGCAAGGCCGAGAGTCTGACATCTTGTGGTTGGCTCAGAGCTCGTCCCTTGTGACGTCAGACGTGTGAAGGCACAGCAAGGCCGAGAGTCTGACATCTTGTGGTTGGCTCAGAGCTCGTCCCTTGTGACGTCAGACGTGTGAAGGCACAGCAAGGCCGAGAGTCTGACATCTTGTGGTTGGCTCAGAGCTCGTCCCTTGTGACGTCAGACGTGTGAAGGCACAGCAAGGCCGAGAGTCTGACATCTTGTGGTTGGCTCAGAGCTCGTCCCTTGTGACGTCAGACGTGTGAAGGCACAGCAAGGCCGAGAGTCTGACATCTTGTGGTTGGCTCAGAGCTCGTCCCTTGTGACGTCAGACGTGTGAAGGCACAGCAAGGCCGAGAGTCTGACATCTTGTGGTTGGCTCAGAGCTCGTCCCTTGTGACGTCAGACGTGTGAAGGCACAGCAAGGCCGAGAGTCTGACATCTTGTGGTTGGCTCAGAGCTCGTCCTTGTGACGTCAGACGTGTGAAGGCACAGCAAGGCCGAGAGTCTGACATCTTGTGGTTGGCTCAGAGCTCGTCCCTTGTGACGTCAGACGTGTGAAGGCACAGCAAGGCCGAGAGTCTGACATCCCCGGCAATGGTTACAGGGTGGACATAGACAAGCTGTACATGGAGATGGACCTCAGGACACCGTTCATGATGTTCACCGCCGACTACGAGATGGAGGGGAAGATCCTTCTCATCCCACTCGACGGGAAGGGGGACTGCGTCTACAACTTCAGTGAGGACGATAACGTACCTAGGGGTTATTCATCCATAAACCACGTAACGTTGTTTAGAGAGGGAGGGGGGTACATCACAGTATTACGTAGCACAGACCACCATAATCATCATGAACTGTTTCCAGCCTGCGGCCGTGTCAGTTTAGTACAATGCCTCCATCTCCCTCTGTCCTTCCACTACTCTTCTACTCTCCTTCTCACACTTGCACACTTGCTGCTCTCTGTTCCTTCCATCCTTCTTTGTCTCCTTTGCTATCTTTTCCCTACATACTTCATATCCATCAATCTTCTTGGAGTCCTCTCCCCTTCCATCCGCATTACGTGTCCATACCATCTCATCCTAGCTTCCTCTACTATCTCAGGTAACCCCTATACCCCAACTCTATATCTTACATCTTCATTCCTAATCCTATCTCTTCTGGTGACTGCTATAGAATGCTCCTCAAAAACTCCATTCCCATGGCCTCCACTTTCCTTGTTTCTCTTTTATCCAAAGTCCAAGTTTCCCCTGCATACGTAACTATGGATATGAAGTATGCTCAATAAAGCACTTCCTTACACTTCAAGGACACTTCTCTTTCCCATAGTAGGTCTCTTACACACCTGTAGGAAACCTCTCCCTGCTGACCTCGTCTCACTTTATCGCTCTGCTGCCCCCTCTTGTCTCGATCACAATACCAAGATACTTTAATCGCTTTGCCTCTTTCAAATCTACTTCATCCAGTTCTATCACACCTTTCTTGGCCTTGTCTCGGCCTTGTCATTACCATCACTTCACTTCTCGTCATACTAAATTTCATTCCACATTATTTCATCTCCTTATTCCATTCCTGCAACTGTTTCTGTACTTCCTCTTCATTTTCCCTCCATACTATCAAGTAATCTGCAAACATAATTGCTTTCATTTTCTCCTCACCAAATTTGCCTGCCACTCAATTCCCTCACCAATACAAATAGTAATGGTGAGAGGGAACTAGCCGTCTTGACTCCATTTTTTAATTGGAACCACTATGTCCAGCCACTTTCCGTCTTCATACAACTCACATTATTATCATACATTTTCCTTACTCTCATTGCCACTCCTCTTTCTACTCCAGCCTCCTCCATTGCTTTCCATACTTTCTATCCACACTATCATAGGCTTTGCGTGTACTAGCTAGTGACTGTGATATACTCTATCAACCTCTCCCTGGACCTCTCTGAACAAGTGTCTTGTTTGCAGCCGATGTAACGACCATTGCCTACGTCCAGGGGGAGCTGGCCAACAGAGACGGTAAAGACTACATGCAGGTGAAGGATCTCCGATGGACCATAGAGGTGAAGAAAGCTCACTCGCAGTTCAACAACTTGTTCAACGGGGACAAGAACCTGGGTGAGTGTGTTTCTCGCCATGTAGTGCGCATGCGTATAATCCAGCAAGGACACGCGGAAATAACTTCAAGCCCATCTAGTATTGTTTGCCGATGACTGGGAAATCGGGGTTAGAATCCAGGTCAGCTGTACTGATAGTGGTTTTCACAAATGGTTTTGCATTCTCCGTCCACCAAAATTTGGATACACTTCCTCTTAGCTCAATCTTTCTCATCCCCACCACATTAACATTATATATTATTATTATTACTACTATTCGGTGTTCTGTCAATTCCTTTTGTCAGTGAACTTAGACCTCCAATGCACCCTGTCCTCTGCCTCCTCCTTCAACTCCTAGAATTTTCTTCTTTCCTTGAAGTCATCCAATATTTGAATCCTACTCCTTCCTAAGCTCCTCTTTCCCTCAACCTTTCCTTCTATGACGTCGTGCAGAAGACAGTTCTATTATGGATGTGTCCGATCCAGTTCGCTTTGTATCGAAGAATCCCATCCAAAATTGTTCTTTTTTCACCCACTCTTCTTAGGACTCGTTCATTTCTGTCCACCTGATTTTATCAAGTTTTCTCCAGCTCCACATTTCAAAGCTCTCCAAGTATTTATTTCCCATCTTCCTGAAAGTCCAAGTTTCTGCTCCAAATGTAGCATTTCATAAGTTTCTTCCTCAGTTCCAAACTTAACTTGTTGGTCAGCAGTAACTATCTATCCATCCATCCATCCATCCATCCATCCATCTATCTATCTATCTATCTATCTATCTATCTATCTATCTATAATCTATCTATCTATCTATCTATCTATCCATCTATCTATCTATGTCATATATATGCTACCCATTCACATATACATATATATCCGTATAACTTGAATGGGTAGCGTATGGCCAATAAGCTCTTATTGCAAGTACTTGAAGCATAATCAACCTTAACTGCTTGAGTTCCATTTTAGAGAAGAATTTGTTTGCAAACACTCCTGATTCATCGTCAGAGTTTTGCTTGAGTTGTTACGTTACGTAAGTGCTAAGAACACGCCATATTTCCTTACGTTACCCGTGCTCCGGCATTACCGACGAAGCGAGAGAGTGGTGTTAACGCCATGTTGGTTTCAGGCGTTGCCACCAACAATTTCCTGAACGACAACTGGGAGGACGCTTTCAAGACGTACAAACACCTCCCTGAAGAGGCGTTCGGAGTCCTGTTCAAGGACCTCATCAACAAGGTGTACGGACATTTCCCCTTTGAAGAGCTCTACCTGCCGTGATGGGTCGCCATCTTGTGCCGTGACATGAAGATGTGGCCTGTCTTGTTTATATTCTAGTGATATCCGAAAGTCAGAAACATTCCTGGAGGTACACTCCGTTTAACATGAGAGACGGTAGTCTTACCTTGATAGTTACACCATTACCTCAGCCTATGCGCTGAACCATAGTGGAACTAAGCAAGGTAAGAAGAGAATACAATGATTGTCGTCAAAGTCAACGAAAGTTGTTAAAATGGACCGGGAGGGTTCGTGACATAAAGTATATATTTTTACAGTTTTTATGAGAAAAAACTCTTCTTGGACAAAATAAATAAAACATTTCTACGCTATGCTCATGACAGATATTCAACAACTGTTGATATCACCGTGAGGAGAACATTAAACTCTTGGTTTGTACTGGAGAAATGTTTGATTTATTTTGATAAAAATGTTTTGCTATAAAAACTGAAGAAAAAAAAACCTTTTGTGTTCCCTGCATTTCCGTCTTAAAAATGTACTTTACCTTATTGGTTATTTTTGGCTGATAACAGGACGTTTAAAAACTCTTTAAATTTAGTTCTCAGAAATTATTATAAATTTTTTTTATCGTTTAAAAGCAAATAAATTCTCTGTTGCGTGATAAACCTTTATGTTAACTTGAGGCCAATTAATAAATATCAAAAGAAATATTACCAAGTTCTAAGGAAAGTGATGTATTGTACAATATGCATTTATTTGTATAATATATCAATAAAATGTTCTGTATCAGTGAAAACATTCGAGGAATGAGATAAATAAATGACAGTTATTTTAACTTAAGACACTCTTACTAAGTGTGCAAGCTGTCCTGTATAAAGTACCACGACCCATAGCCGCCGTCTGTTGGAGAATATAGTGTCAATTTCTACGGGTGGGTAGAGGCTGTCATATGGTCAGTACAACGAACCTTCTTGATGTTAATCTCAATGTTCTAGACCGGAGCCGCTACCTATTCATTCAAGTAGCTCTTCATTTGTCCTTACGAGGCTGAGTTAGACCCAATTACAGACCTGCTGATTAACATAAGAATTCTGGAAGCACCGGGAATCGAACCCGGGACCTATGGATCTTTATACAGGAGCTCTGAACATGGACACTACATGGATTTTTTTATACTATACATATTTTTTTATCACTGTGTCTTACTACCCATTAGGGTCATACTCTTGTGTACTAATTACGATAATATGCTTGGGATCAGGAAGGTTATACTTAGAGGAAGTGTAACCGCATTTGTGAGGAGGGAGAGTGGAAAACAATTTTGGGAAAACCACCCTCAGTCCACCCTACCGAGATTCGAACCTTGATCTCCCTCTCGGTGACCTGGCGGTCTAGGGGTAAGGTGTTGGACTTCTGTGCTAGAGGTCCGGGGTTCAATCCTCGGTCCCGGCACAGATGTATCTGATTACCAAACCCTTCCTTCACCTCTGACAAGACGTGTATTAATCACAACTTGTGAATGTGGGGAATTCCAGGCCTCCACCGTGGTTCGGATCCCACATTAAACTGTAGGTCCTCCGTTTCATCTCACAATCACCCTACCATATCACATTAGCGTAAGTGCGTACAACCCGAACGGGTAGTAAGACGCGGTGCTAGTAGTAATAATAACCTTATCATATTATAACAGGGCGTATCGGTCACACGTCTGCACCCTTTGATCCTTGGGGGTGATGTATGCCCAACCTGGGGTCCGCAAACATTTCTCAGAGGGTACGTACACTTTATATAAATAAAATTATGTATTCCCCCATTTACAATATTTCCGGCCCATTTATTTGAGTTATTTAACGTGCACTTTCTGAACCGACTGATTATACCAGAACACGACTTATAAACCAACTTAAATATAGAACAGACATAAACCCCAGCCCCCCCCCCCCCCAATTGGTTGTTATTTCTTCCAAACACACATTTCACCCATTATAAAATGTTCGCCCATGCCTGGAATCGAACCCAAGACCCTTATCTCAGTAGACACAGACACGCTACCAACTGAGCTAGGGGAGTCGGACAATTTATTATTTATTACATTATTTTGTATGTCGTTGATATGATTTTAGATGTAGATCATAGGATGTGTAAATACTTGCTTTATATACCAACTATTTGGGGGGTTTACGTGAATATCAGTGGTCTACACGACCCCTTGGCCGTATATAGGGGTTAGCGATCCAGTTCATGAAATACTTACACCTAAATAAAATAGAGGAATGAATACAATATATTTATTGATATAAATAGTAAGAATATCCACAAACAACGTCAATAACTTAGGTTTTTATAACAGCCATAATCACACTTTTACAGGAAACATATTTTTTATGTCAGCCACCATCACACTTTTACAGGATTTTTTTTATGTCAGCCATCATCACACTTTTACAGGAAACACATTTTTTATGTCAGCCATCATCACACTTTTACAGGAAACGTATTTTTTATGTCAGCCATCATCACACTTTTACAGGAAACGTATTTTTTATGTCGGCCATCACACAACCTCAGGGAATATATTCTTGAACGGGACAATATCCAGTACGTTCACTAAGATCTGTTTGAACACAGCGTTGATGGCTTCGGCGAGCACCGGTCCGATCTCTTTGACAGTGTCCTCCCAGTTGTCGTTCAGGAACTTGTTCACGTTGTCCCCTGGAAGAGAAGTTCGTATCACAGGCAGTACTCACTTTATACAAGCAGCTCTATCGCTGATATAGAGCGCTAGGGGGGCTGTAACACCCCTCCCCAATATGTTTCCCTCTAACTCATCTAATGATACTGTTTTGGGACCCTCTCATTTATTTGAAAAGTCATGGATGAAGTTTATTTTTATTTACATAACTATATGTAAATTTTCCTTTTAATACTTTATCCATGGATTACCAGACAAAATAGAACGATTTAATTTCAGCACAAGATTCTAAATTCAAGCTATATCTTTTGATTAATAATATCGCTTTAATTAATAATTATTTATTTGCTTGAGTTTCAGAAGTAAATTCAAATATATTACGTATTATATTTATTATTATTATTATTATTATTATTATTATACACACTTACGCTAATGGTTAATGGTAGGGTGATGTGAGATGAAATGGAGGACCTACAGTTTAACGTGGGATCCGAACCACGGTGGAGGCCTGGCATTCCACACATTCACAAGTTGTGATTAATACACGTCTTATCAGAAGTGAAGGAAGGGTGTGGTAATCAGATAAATCTGTGCCGGGACCGAGGATTGAACCCCGGACCCCCAGCACAGAGGTCTGACACCTTACCCCTAGACCACCAGGTCACCATATTACGTATTAAATTTGTCTAAAAACTTCTTCCGTTCTATTTAAAAGTGTGGTGATGGGTTGGCCACCTTTTACCCAATAGGAAGCTAGCTTTCACAACATCAAGCTGCCAAGAACTCTCCTATTGGTTGGTTTTAACACTAAAGACAAGGGGTCCAAGAAGCAAGGGGTAGGAGAAGCTAGTGCAAAACTCGAACTTTGGCTCTGATTCTCCGCATCAGTTGGTTAAACGAGTAAGAACCATCATCACTTTAATGTTGAATTTAAAATATTAAAAGTGTAATTAATCAAATCAACCCTATATTAACTAATAAGCAAATCCTACAGTTGGCTAGGTGGATAATTGGACCATCACACAGCCGTGAGATCATAAAATAACTGGTATCCCAACCTTGGGACGTATCAACGTAAAAAAAACCAACGGTATCAACATATTCACTAGACCCAACGACATATATTTACTCTTTGTAGTTTACAACATTTAATAAAGTAGAGTGAGGCTTATGAAAAAAAAAAGACGCAAAATTTGTACCTCGCTTGATTATAGCTAGATTCTTGCTTAGCTCACCATTGAACAGGTTGTCTAGTTGAGAAGGGTAACTTGCTATGAACGCAGTATATAACTCACCATTGACAGGTTGTCTAGTTGAGAAGGGTAACTTGCTATAGACGCAGTATATAACTCACCATTGAACAGGTTGTCCAGTTGAGAAGGGTAACTTGCTATGGACGCAGTATATAACTCACCCAACAACTTATCGCCATTGAACAGGTTGTCCAGTTGAACGTGTGCTCGGCTGATGTTGAAATCCAGTAACGTGTCTTTGATCACTCCATACTCGTAGCCATCTTTTCTTGTTTCCATGTAGTATTTTATGTCATACAACATATGCAAATCAGCTGAAAAAAATAAATATAAATGATCAAATTTAGGCTTTTCAACGTTAACTTTATAAACAAGTCTTAGTTTCTTTTCAACTATTAACAATTGAACTACCGGTACTCTTATGCCGCTTCGATGGCTGAATTGTTTAGGCCGTCAATATTGTAATAGACTAGACTGCCGATAATAGGGAGATCGGGGTTCGAAACCCGGTCGGATGTACTGAGAATTTTTTCCCCCCTAAATTGTTTTCCACTCTTCTTTCACGCAAATGCAGGTACACTTTTTCTAATTCATCTTTCCTCATCAATAACTCACTAGCGTAATTAGCAAATGTGCGTATAACCTGAACAGGTAGTAAGAAGGGTGATAAAAAATACTCTTAACGCTTATATAAGAGTTAATATTAGTTTAAAACAATTTATATAAATATAATAATTTAATATTCAATATATTAAACTTATATAATATATTATATTGTACATATAATATATACAATATTTTCTATTTTAGTAAATATATTTTTTGGCATTAATCCATTAATTTGTTAAATTATTACATTTATTGTGTAGGTTAACTATTTATATTAGCTTAACTTACACAATCATTCATTATGGTGAACAAAAGGTACAAATTAATTCATATAATATTATTAAATTACATGTAACATTAAAAAAAGTATTATTATTATTATCATTATTATTATTATTAGCGCCGCGTCTTACTACCCGTTCGAGTTATACGCACTTACGCTAATGTGTAATGGTAGGATGATTGTGAGATGAAATGGAGGACCTACAGTTTAACGTGGAATCCGAACCACGGTGGCGGCCTGGCATTCCCCACATTCACAAGTTGTGATTAATACAAGTCTTGTCAGAGGTGAAGGAAGGGTTTGGTAATCAGATAAATCTGTGCCGGGACCGAGGATTGAACCCCGGACCCCTAGACCACTAGGTCACCCCAGTTTAAAGATATTGTGATCGTTATAAAGACTATGAATTACCTGGTATTTTTACAGGTACCCATTGTTTTGAACTGTGAATTTTTTTAAAACATAATTCGGTAAGATCATTTTTAATTTTTTTAAATTAATCAATTAAAAATAAATTTCAGTTATTTAATAATCTAAAAAAAATCTTTGATATTTTTTACTACATAACATTGTATCCTTTTATTCGATGTCCATTCCTAATTTAACACGCATTTTGTGAATCAGTACACGACTTATAAACTAACTTAAATCTAGAACAGACACAACACCCAGCCCCCCGACCGTTAATTCGTCACTGCCGAAAGGGAGAAGCCCACATTTCATGAATGATAACATTTTTCGACCATGCCACGAATCGATCCCGGGGTCCTTAGCCTGGTAGGTGGATAGTGCTGACGGCGCTCTTACCGACTGTGATGTTGCAATCTCCGTCCCCCTTTATCGGCAACAATAGGACCTTCCCTGTGACGCTGTACTTGGCGAGGGCCGTTACCACAGGTACGTAAACAGAGACGATGATCTTCTTGTTGGGGAAATCAAAACTGAAACAATACAAGGAAGGCACGAACCCGGGACGGTTGAGGAGAACCTTTGGCACTAAGGAATATAACGTTCATCTTCTGAACCAACTATTATATATTTTAAAATTTATTTAGCATCGTGTCTTACTACCCATTCGGATCATACGCTTATGTACTAATTAAACTAATGAATTAGGAATCGGGACGGTTTAATTTAGAGGAAGTGAGACCGAATTTGTGTGGAGGGAGATTGGAAAACCGACCTGACCGAGATTAGAACCTCGGTCTCCCGGTCCTCGGCAGTATATCTCAACACGAGAGTATCGCGTTAGCTAACTACGTCACCGAGGCGGTTGACTGATCATATCAACACACGAGAAGTTCTATGAGCGAGAGTGAAAGAGCCTACCAATTTTACCGGGAAAGATTTTCACATACCTTCCAGCGTTCTTTTACATGCCACAATAAAAGAATTTACTTCACCTTCGAAGGAAGTTGTGCTACGGATTTTTATCGCTAAAAAAAGACGTTGACCCCGGCTGGATTTGAACCCATGAACACGGGTCTTGAGGCGATCACTTTACCTCGAGATCACAGAGGGAAGATTGATGAATCAAACAACTTGACGAGGGGTTGACATATTGGTCTACTGGTCAGCGTTCCCGGCTACTAATAAAGAGATACCCACCTCGGTGGTCGCATGGTCTAAGACGTCACTCTTGAAATAGACTGGACTGCCGATGACAGGAAGATTTGGGTATCGAAACCAGGTCGGGTGTACCTAGGGTGCTTGTTTTTACTAAATGTTTCCTCTCTCTATGCAGATGCGGGTTCACTTCTTCTAAATTAACCTTCTTGATCCCTAACCCATTATCGTGATTAGTTCATATGTGCACAGCCCGAACAGGTAGTAAGACACAGTGCTAAAATAAATAGAAAACAATAAATCCCGTGTTTGATTCTCGGTGGCTCCTTTGGAAAATTGTCCTAGTGTCGTCATAGTCTGGTTAATTAGGTTTAAGTTATATTTAATACCTCTACTGGCGCCACATAGTGATCATGTTAATCACATCACATCATGGTGGAGTAACCGCAACACATGGACTGCCAGTAGCCGACATGTGGCGAGACGATGTGATGAGAGTTATTATAGAGTTGGGGATTAACCTAACTTAGGCCAAATTAACCAAACCCTGCTGACCATTGGAATCATTCCCCTTGAGGGAAAAATATTCAAACTACTATCCGGGAACCCTAGACTCGTAGCCAGACGCATTGACCACTACACCAAGGGGCGGGTCGCCATCGACTTGAAACCCGTATTTTGATTACTTAAAAATTATGATATCAAAACTTACTTCAATTTTGATATTTCTGAGTTGGCAAGTCCGCTGATGTTGATGTTATTGCAAATTAAGTTTAGCTGCGCCGGGGAATTTGGATTTCCGTCATCCACCCTGATTTCCTCCACGTGTAGTGGGTCCAGAGGAGGTATCTTGTATGAAGGGTCACCTGGAATATACAGTCCATTGTTCATATTAACACCCTGATTATCTTCAACAACCATGTCTATCAGTTGTGGGCGAAAGGTGACCTGGTGGTCTAGGGGGTAAGGTGTCAGACTTCTGTGCTGGGAGTCCGGGGTTCAATCCTCGGTCCCGGCACAAATTTATCTGATTACCAAACCCTTCCTTCACCTCTGACAAGACGTGTATTAATCACAACTTGTGAATGTGTGGAATGCCAGGTCTCCACCGTGGTTCGGATCCCACGTTAAACTGTAGGTCCTCCATTTCATCTCACAATCACCCTACCATTACACATTAGCGTGCGTATAACCCGAACGGGTAGTAAGACGCGGCGCTAATAATAATAATAATAATAATAATAATAGTTGTGGGCGAAGGTCACTTTTTAAATGCGAAGCGAGGTCAAAGGCCGGGACAGACGGAACGCATTGGGGGTGTCACGCTGACAGATCTGAATAATTTATCCCTGTTCACGTTTTAGAAGCCATTTAGTCACCAAATACTGTTATGTGGCTGTTATAAAAATGATTATAGGTTGAAATGTGTCATATTATTCAAATCTGTTTACAACAAGTTCAAGTCTTTCTTCTTACTATTTCAAAATGTGTCTCAAAAAATGCGAAGGATTCTATGGCTGTCGAAGTCGAATCGAAGCAAATCCGAACTTAGACTTCGACATTTCTAATCTTTCTACCTCTCTAATTGCTATTTATACCTGACGACTGATGAACGTGTGCCTGTACCTAGAACAGGGTCAAGAAACCTCAGGTAGATACATTTTTGGGGACACTTTTCTCATAAATTAGTGGGGGCCCCCCAATATTTATTGGTATTTATTTTTATCACCACGTCTTACTAACTGTTAATGGTTATAAGCATATATACTAATGATGTTAATTAGTTATAGATGAGGAAGGTTGAATTTTGAGGAAATGTACCCGCATTGGCGCGGAGAAGAATGAAAAACAAATTTGGAAAACCACCTTCATTACACCCCACTGGGATTCGAACCATTATCTCCCTGTCATCGGTGGTCTAGTCTACTGCGAGAGTGACACCTTAGACCATGCGACCACAAAAGCAGTTATTTTGTTGGTATTAACATAATATTTAAACTGAGCACGCGAAAAAAAAGAATAAAAAGTTTATTTGCCTCATCAAGTCACATTATTATTATTTTAACAATAATTATAACCGACTTAAAAAACTGGGCTAAAAAATACATGTAAAGCTAAGAATAATAATAATAATATTTAGCACCGCGTCTTACTACCCCGTTCGGGTTATACGCTTTAAGTACTAATTACGCTAATGGATTAGGAATTGGGAAGGTTGAATTAGAGGAAGTGAACCCGCATTTGCGTGGAAGGAGAGTGGAAAACCATTTAGGAAACACCACCCCAGTTCACCCAACCGAGATTCGAACCTCGATCTCCCCGTCCTCAGCAGTCGAGCTCAACACGACAAGCGCGTTAGCCAACTACGCCACCGAGGCGGGTTAAAGCTAAGAGCTTGTATCTTATTCATGTGTGCTGGGACTGGGTCAAGACTTACTTCCCTTAGCCCTTATCTCTCTTCGCCCACACCACCCATTTCACACATGATTCCTAACCCTCCTCATATCGTCACTGTCGCACATACACACCTTTAGCCAGGAAAGGAATAGCGAGTCTCCCATTTTTAGCGGCACAGTTATTGAAGTCAGGATCCTTCATAGAGCAGGGCTTCAAGTAGGACGCTAGAAAACAAAAAACAATAACATAGAATTATACTTATGAACATTTTGGATCAGAACACTATTCTTACATTTTACAACCCTTACTGTTTCCAGGCTATGGTCTGGGTCAGTTCTTTTTAAATCCAAGCCATATATTCTTACACTAGTTTTGCTCGTTGGGTCTCCGACCCCCAAACCCCCAGTGGGGGTTTATTTGCCAGTGTATGTAAACTAATGTAATTCCAACGTTGTTTTGAACGTAACTACCTAAAGTTACCGGTATTGTATTGTATTGTATTTTTCACACATTATTTTAGTTTCTCCAAATTTATAGGGCAGCTAGAATCATCAAATTTGTCAATATTATGGCAATTGGATGTGCCAATATGCCTGCCCATAAGTGTGTTAGAAAATTTAAAAATGTGTGAAAGTGGGAAATGTGCAAAATTGACCTAAAATAAAAATAAAATCTATCTCTATCTAAGGTATAATCGATGGAGAGTAACAGGACTAAACTTGTGGATCTCGCCAAATCCGTGGCTGTTTGTGCAATCTGTTTTTTGATAAATCTTACCGTTTAGCCACAAGAAACCTTCAAAGAAAGGTCCGCACAGACTTTAAAGTTGCTCCACCATTTTGATTTTTTTAAAACTTTTTTGAAATTTCCCGTCGGTTACAGAATAGTAGCTATAAGTTTGCCAAATTTAAAGTTTCTAGCTCATCTTTAAGTGGGTAAACATTTATGTCAGCCGTGTGGTGGCTTTATAGTAGTATAATTACTGGCTGGCTAGGCCTGTCGTAGCTTAATTTGCCTTATATTCTATCTTAAAACTAGAACAGGTACAACATCTAGTTCCCAGCTCGTTAATTTATCAATGTGAAAGGGTAAACCCATATTTTCATTAATAATATACTTTTGGGCATGCTCAGCATCGAACTCGAGACCCTTTACTCAGTAGACAGACACGTTACCGACTGAGCTAAGATGTCGGACAAGAACACTATTCTAAATTTGAAAATTGGATGTTATATGAATACAGTTTTTGCTTGTTGTCTTACAATTAATTATTGAGCCACAACAAAGACCCCATTTACTAACGAAATAAACATTACAACTGAGTAGATATAAACAATATGACAAGATGACCAAGTTATTGCGAAAATCAATATTGATTAAAAATTTGTGAGATCAATAAAGGGTTTAAAAAAAATGTAAGCGTAAATTTTGTTTTATAATCACCAGATTTAAATAAATTTTACGATACAAAAAAAAAGATGTCAGGTTAAATTAAGGTAGAATTTAGAGTAAAATATTTCAAAAATTGCATGGAAGTATAATGTGTAAACCGGTTTACGAAAAAAAAACAACCCATCCTCATTACAACCGCCCGATGATTGAAACCCCGATCTCCCCGTCATTAGCAGTCCAATATAGTACTAGAGTGACACCTTAGCCTATGCATCCACCGATTTGGGTTCCACAGTTTCCTACTACTAAACAAAGCAATTTTATTTTCAAAGAATTTTACAAAATATTATTAGTAGTTGTTAATATTAAATATATAATTTTAATGATAAACTCGCATTGAGGGGCACGCGTATTAAACATCATGCTTGTCTAGTGCGGTTTACCGGTAACGGGGGAGCCGGGATTCAAATCCAGGTTGGAGTTACTAAGAGTGTTTTTTCATATATGGTTTTCCACAGAACTCATGCAGATGCGTGCACACTTTACCCATTTATTGTTAAAACTTTTAGATAGACCGCTTGGACAGTGAGATTCAGTGCAAGAAAATAAATAAAAACATTAGTGATATAAACTAATATAAATATAATAATTATCATCATCAACTGTTTCAAGCCTGTGGCCGGGTCAGTTTAGTAAAAGTAATGGGGTAGTGATGCGTGGAGCCTACCTAGCGGGGGCCGCTCAGCCTCTCCTACTCAATACTATCACCGCCAAGTGGTGTACTCCGGCATCTGAGTAACCTGGTGGAACTGCAGCGGAAACCAGGTCATTAGACTGGTCAGGGTCAAAACTACCAGGGTCTGAGAGTGCTAGGGCTGATAGACCGGCCAGCAAGCTTGGCACAGGGTCTGGCCAGTTGGTCTGAGAGTTATAGAGTTGATAGACCGGCCACCAAGCTTGGCACAGGGTCTGGCCAGTTGGTCTGAGAGTTATAGAGTTGATAGACCGGCCAGCAAGCTTGGAACAGGGTCTGGCCAGTTGGTCTGAGAGTTATAGAGTTGATAGACCGGCCAGCAAGCTTGGCACAGGGTCTGGCCAGTTGGTCTGAGAGTTATAGAGTTGATAGACCGGCCACCAAGCTTGGCACAGGGTCTGGCCAGCTGGCTCTTAGAGTGCTAGGGTTGATAGACCGGCCAGCAAGCTTGGAACAGGGTCTGGCCAGTTGGTCTGAGAGTGAGAGGGTCAGTTAGGGAAGGTTACCACCAAGAGAAGGTCTACCGGAGGACCTGTAAGAAGGAGGCAGACCTGCTATTCAGGTATAGGCCATGACAGGATTAGTAAGAAGGAGGCAGACCCGCTATTCAGGTATAGGCCATGACAGGATTAGTAAGAAGGAGGCAGACCTGCTATTCAGGTATAGGCCATGACAGGATTAGTAAGAAGGAGGCAGACCTGCTATTCAGGTATAGGCCATGACAGGATTAGTAAGAAGGAGGCAGACCTGCTATTCAGGTATA
Source organism: Timema cristinae (assembly GCA_039000515.1). Classification (NCBI taxonomy): domain Eukaryota; kingdom Metazoa; phylum Arthropoda; class Insecta; order Phasmatodea; family Timematidae; genus Timema; species Timema cristinae. The sequence goes on along the minus strand of JBCFYV010000100.1, from coordinate 56,873,632 downwards.
GGCCATGACAGGATTAGTAAGAAGGAGGCAGACCTGCTATTCAGGTATAGGCCATGACAGGATTAGTAAGAAGGAGGCAGACCTGCTATTCAGGTATAGGCCATGACAGGATTAGTAAGAAGGAGGCAGACCTGCTATTCAGGTATAGGCCATGACAGGATTAGTAAGAAGGAGGCAGACCTGCTATTCAGGTATAGGCCATGACAGGATTAGTAAGAAGGAGGCAGACCTGCTATTCAGGTATAGGCCATGACAGGATTAGTAAGAAGGAGGCAGACCTGCTATTCAGGTATAGGCCATGACAGGATTAGTAAGAAGGAGGCAGACCTGCTATTCAGGTATAGGCCATGACAGGATTAGTAAGAAGGAGGCGACCCGCTATTCAGGTATAGGCCATGACAGGATTAGTAAGAAGGAGGCAGACCTGCTATTCAGGTATAGGCCATGACAGGATTAGTAAGAAGGAGGCCGACCCGCTATTCAGGTATAGGCCATGACAGGATTAGTAAGAAGGAGGCAGACCTGCTATTCAGGTATAGGCCATGACAGGATTAGTAAGAAGGAGGCAGACCTGCTATTCAGGTATAGGCCATGACAGGATTAGTAAGAAGGAGGCAGACCTGCTATTCAGGTATAGGCCATGACAGGATTAGTAAGAAGGAGGCAGACCTGCTATTCAGGTATAGGCCATGACAGGATTAGTAAGAAGGAGGCCGACCCGCTATTCAGGTATAGGCCATGACAGGATTAGTAAGAAGGAGGCAGACCTGCTATTCAGGTATAGGCCATGACAGGATTAGTAAGAAGGAGGCAGACCTGCTATTCAGGTATAGGCCATGACAGGATTAGTAAGAAGGAGGCAGACCTGCTATTCAGGTATAGGCCATGACAGGATTAGTAAGAAGGAGGCAGACCTGCTATTCAGGTATAGGCCATGACAGGATTAGTAAGAAGGAGGCAGACCTGCTATTCAGGTATAGGCCATGACAGGATTAGTAAGAAGGAGGCAGACCTGCTATTCAGGTATAGGCCATGACAGGATTAGTAAGAAGGAGGCAGACCTGCTATTCAGGTATAGGCCATGACAGGATTAGTAAAAAGGAGGCAGACCTGCTATTCAGGTATAGGCCATGACAGGATTAGTAAGAAGGAGGCAGACCTGCTATTCAGGTATAGGCAATGACAGGATTAGTAAGAAGGAGGCAGACCTGCTATTCAGGTATAGGCCATGACAGGATTAGTAAGAAGGAGGCAGACCTGCTATTCAGGTATAGGCCATGACAGGATTAGTAAGAAGGAGGCAGACCTGCTATTCAGGTATAGGCCATGACAGGATTAGTAAGAAGGAGGCAGACCTGCTATTCAGGTATAGGCCATGACAGGATTAGTAAGAAGGAGGCAGACCTGCTATTCAGATATAGGCCATGACAGGATTAGTAAGAAGGAGGCAGACCTGCTATTCAGGTATAGGCCATGACAGGATTAGTAAGAAGGAGGCCGAAACAAACCAAAGTACTCGAGAAAATAAATTAAAATGCCGGATTGAAAAAAATGGTTGATTTGTGCTGTGCAGTGAAATAAATACGGAAACGGCAACGCCCGTGCTTCCCTCTCGACGGGTTATTTAAATAATGTGACCACAGTAGATGCAGTTGTCCTCTTGTGATGCCAGGACTGGTTATCGTGGCCTCTGAGGATCGAATCTCGAGGCTATTAATTCCTTCAACCGGTTTACGAGGCGAACAGAACAGCATTAATTATTATTATTATTATTATTATTATTATCATCTAGCACCGCGTCTTGCTACCCGTTCGGGTTATACGCTTTAAGTACTAATTACGCTAATGGATTAGGAATTGGGAAGGTTGAATTAGAGGAAGTGAACTCGCATTTGCGTAGATGCAGAGTCGAAAACCATTTAGGAAAAACCACCCCCAGTTCACCCGACCAAAGATTGGAACCTTGATCTCCCCGTCCTCAGCAGTCGAGCTCAACACGAAACTAGCACGTTAGCCAACTACGCCACCGAGGCGGGTAACATCATTCAAATGAACGTTTTGTTTTTTTGTTTTTATTTGCTACCGAGTTTTACTACCTGTTCGGGTTGAACACACATGTACTAATTAGTAATCACGCTAATACCCTTAAGTCGAGGAAAGTAGAATTTAGAGCAAGTGTACCCACACTCGTTGGGTATTCGAACCCCGATCTACCAGTCCGGTCTATTACGATTTGCGAGAGTGACGCCTAAGAGTTAGACCTTTCGACCATCATGAATCAGATTCAATTAATTTGAAATTCATGCGCTGACACATCCTATGAGACTATACCTTACAATATGAGCCTAATAGTTTTTGTATTTTATTTGAGGTATTTATCGTGCGATTTATAAACCAACTAATTATATCAACACACGATTTAAATCTAGAACATACACAACACCCAGATCTCCAGACGTTAGTTTATCACCGTGAAAGGGGAGGGGGGAACAAACATTTATTTAGTGATACATTTTTCGGCCATGCTAGAAATCGAACCCAGGGCACGCTACCGACTTAGCTAAGGCGTCAGACAAGCCCATTAAAATAATGAAAATAAGCTATCTGGGAGTAGTCCCTACAGTAAATACTCCTTGGTCGACTATGACTAGCATTTAACTAATTTTAGGATCGTACGTAGCTTAGAAACTTCGACTAGTTTCGAAAAAAAATAAAAAAAAAATGCCGGCTTCACCATTGAAAATATTGACTGATAAAATACTGGATTTATCATTTATTGTGTATTATACTGTACATACGTTTACAAATCAAAGTTCTAATGGGGGAAAAAATATCTAAATTAATTTAATTGTAAGTTGTTATAAATGACTTGATTTATCAGAAACAAACAAAATACTAGAAACATTTGTGCAATAAAACATACCCTAAGTGATTTTAGTGCATTAAGATATATAAATGACGACAATATAATAATTTTTCAAGGATAAAACTAACAAAAAATATTCGAACCTCGATTTGGCTTCGATAATATTTCATATATTTGATTCGAGCCCACTTTAAATTGAAAAAAAATGGACTTCGTACATATCCTAAAAAAAATAATTATTATTTTAAGAAAATGTCAGTAGTTTAATGTTTTATTACTTGTTTCTTACATCAATTATAGCATAGAGAAATATATTAAATTAATTACGAAATATATCGTAATTAATCCCTTAAGATTCTCGTTTACGTATTCTTTTAAGGCGGCCGTCTCGTCAGCGAGGAAGTATCGATCCCTGTCAGGCCATACGGCTTAAAATACAACGGTATGTGTCGTTTTTTGGAACAACGTCTCTATTATGTCTAAGCTAGTACTCCCTTTCGCCCTTCACCTAAAACCACACTTTGTCATGTCGAAAAGAAAGGGAGGAAAGGACATTACGAACCTTATTATATCAAGGTAAAGAGGAAAGTTCGCTGCCAGTTCTCAAACATCTTACAATGTTCTCTTGTGAGAAGTGGCGTCTCGTGTATAAACATTGAGGAACTGCAGCACCCCACTTGATAATATCGATAACATTTAATATAATGAGTCCTTTTTCCTTTAATTCTTTATTTATTTTTGTAGTACAAAATATATTTCTTAAGCTTAATGTAAGTACTTCAGTAGAAATCCCCTAATTTATGAAAAAGAGACAATAATCTTTGTATGGAACTGTGCGCTTCACAGTGCCAGCGATATGGTGTTTGACTGTTGTGCCCATGCGCACATAGGAGGGGGTAGGGATGAAGGCGGGACTGCCAGGTAGAGAAAGCACTGTTGCTCTCGCAGTGCCGGCTCTGGCGTGATGGTGGAAGGAAGTTTTTTTTTTTACTCGGCGTGTGTTGTGCTTAAAAACCATGTACCATATTCTTGAATGTGATAAAGTGTAGAAGAGTAAAGAATTAGATTATTATTCTGCTTCCAGCTATTCTATTTGATTCATTTTTTCGGTTCTTTTATTTAACAGAAAGACTAAATGCGCTTACAATACTTTCAATGGAGAAAATTTTTCTCAATTGTAATCCAGAGATCAAGGAGAAAATTATTGACCTTTTTTCGCAAATTAAACCAGAAGCATGGATTTCATTTATAAATAAATAGATCAAGCTTGAATTGTAACAATTTAAGTTAAAGTAAGTAAAACATATTTGGTTTTGTTTGTTAAGATTTTATTAAGTTCCCGAATAACTTTTCTTTTTATACATGTATTTTTCCTTTTACACAATTTTAAAACAAAGGCTAAAGATTTTCTTGAGCAGCGCCCCCACTAATTTTAGCTACGAGCCGCCACTGCTTGTGAGTACATCAACGAATTACTGTATATGTTGGCGGGAGGATAAATCTAGACCCTATTTCATCGAGCCTGGTCACATAGCACCGCTATTATGATTAATAAAATCGTGTAAAATGAGCTAATGTCGCATTTTCACATATTTATTTATACCAATAAAACTCCAAACATAGGGTTGTTAAGGAAAAATAGTCCTGTTGGCATTTATCGATTTAATTTTGTCATGAACCGTATTTTGAAATAACGCATCGTAGGATTAAATATTGCATCAGAGCTGAACGTCTGTGTAGTAATTATCGCTTAACGAGGCGGTCCCCTTTTACTTACGTAGTTTACGTTCCACGCCTGCGGATGCGGCGTAGGCCACCAGCAGAACAAACAATGAAAACAAATGAAACATGGTCCACTCTCACTAAAGACGTCCAACGAAAATCTCACTGTGTCTGACCTGGAAAAGGGGACACTTTATAACAAACCAGAAGGTCTATATGAGCACGTGACTCGACTAAACAGGTCAACTGCATCGCTACCGGCTCCAAAAAGTTGTGTTGGATTAACAGGAAGTTATTTCAGATACGTTATCCTTGTGGAAGTCAAGGTTGATCCTTTGAAGAAAAAAAAAAAAGGTACGGCATGCCACACAGAATTTATCTATCTTTTATCTTAAAATAGGGACATTTACTAAAAACTAGTAATATCTGTGAAACTAAATAATATACATTCTTGCAGAAACACTCCACCAAAGAGCATAGCAATAAATTTCGATTATTCAAACACCTCCATGAATATATATATATATATATATATATATATATATGCTTATAGTTCATAAACTATCAAAATATAATCACAATATTGTTAGAGAAGCTCTTACAATATTTGTTTTGTTCGCTTTTTGCCACACAGAAAAAAAAATCTTGATTCTACGGTTTAGGTCAATTCACTTTATTATTATTATTATTATCACCTAGTCTTACTACCCGTTCGGGTTATACGCACTTACGTTAATGTGTAATGGTAGGGTGATTGTGAGATGAAATGGAGAACATACAGTTTAACGTGGAATCCGAACCACGGTGGAGGCCTGTCATTCCACACATTCACAAGTTGTGATTAATACACGTCTTGTCAGAGGTGAAGGAAGGGTTTGGTAATCAGATAAATCTGTGCCGGGACCGAGGATTGAACCCCGGACAATTCACTTTAGCACATATATATATATATATATATATATATATATATATATATATATATGCGTGCCTGGACTACATCATTATGTAGCCCAATAGTGGAAAGGTTAGCCAGTACTGATGTACCACTGTCCGGGGACGTACTAATGTACTATAGTACATCCTTTAAGTGGAGGCTCTTTCCATGTCCTAATGATAGGAGGTGATAGCGAGTATGAGGGTGTGGAACCAGTGGAAACTCTTGAAGCCTAACTCAAGTCTAACCAACCGAACCTTGGTGACTGCCGGGAAGAATACCCAAGGTATCAGACGGAAATCGAACCCAGAATCTCTAGATTCATAGTTAGGTGCATTGACCACTACACCACGGGGCCGCTTTCTCTACGCCTGAGATCGAGCAAATGGTGTTACACGTCCTCATGGCTGACTTGTCGTAGAGGCCAGGTCAAATGGTGTTACACGCCCTCATGGCTGACTTGTCGTAGAGGCCAGGTCCAGGGACATTCACTTGGTCAAAAGGACTGGTCAAGGGAATGGGGGGGAGGTAGTAGATATATTTATATTACCCCCTCTCCTCACCCCCAAATTTCAACATTTTTTTTATCCGTTACTGTTTCCAGCCTGTGGTTAGTTTTTTATTCAAGCCATATATTTTACACTGCCAGTTTTCTAGGTCTGTTGTAGGTTAATATGACTTATAATCTAACTTAAGACTAGGACAGGCACAACATCCAGTCCTACGGCCGTTAATGGATCATTGGGAAAGAGTAAAGTCACATTTTCGGCCAGGCCGGTAATCGAACCCCTTAACTCAGTAGCACAAACAGGCTACTGACTTAGCTAGGGTTGTCGGATCCCCAAATTTTTACAAACATATGAACAATTATAGTTTTAACGGCGCGTCTCACTATCCGTTTGGCTTATACGCATGTGAACTGACGCTAATGGGATGAGGAAGGTTTAATTTTAGAGGAAATGTACCTTCATTCGCGTGGTGGGAAGAAAATAATTTAGGATAAACCACCATCAGTATGCCCGATCGGGATTTGAACTCCGATCTCACCGTCATCGGCCGCCCAATATTTTGCAATAGTGACGCCTTAGACCACGCGACCACCGAGGCGGGTACATTGAATGAAAGTGTACCTTTTCGAAACCAAATTATAAAAACTAAAGACATGATATTATTGAAAATTGAATAATAATTCTAATGACCCGCTTCGGTGTCCGCGTGATCTAACGCGCTACTCTCGCGGTAGACTAGACTACTCATGACGGGAAGAATGAGGTTTGATTCCGGTTGAATGTATTGAGGGTGGTTATTACCAAATGGTTTTCCACACTTTCTCCACGCAAATGAGGGTGCTCTTCCTCTAAATTCAACCTTCTTAATCCTTAACTCATTAGGGTGATTAATACCTGAGCGTATAACCCGAGCGGGTAGTAAGATGTGGTGCTAGAAAAAACAACAACTAATAATAATAGTATTAACCATAAGCTGACCGCCTCTGTGGGCTAGTGGTCAGAGCTCCTGGCTAAAGATCCAGGGCTCGATACCTGGAGCTTCCAGAATATTCTGTGAAGGAGTGTTGTCTGTAATGAGGGTAAAACTCAGGCTCATGAGGATAAATGAGGAGCTACTTGAAAAAAGAAGTAGCAGCTGGTTGACCTGACGGTCTAGGGGTAAGGTGTCAGACCTCTGTTCTGGGGGTCCGGGGTTCAATCCTCGGTCCCGGCACAGATTTATCTGATTACCAAACCCTTCCTTCACCTCTGACAAGACACCTTGTGAATGTGGGGAATGCCAGGCCTCCACCGTGGTTCGGATTCCACGTTAAACTGTAGGTCCTCCATTTCATCTCACAATCACACTACCATTACACATTAGCGTAAGTGCGTATAACCCGAACGGTTAGTAAGACGCGATGATGATAATAATAGTAATAATAATAATGATAATAATAATAAGTAGCATCTCCGGTCTATAAAACTGATATTAACGGCCGGGAGGACTCTTTGTGTTGACCACACGACACCATATATGCGCAAATGATGGCACCATCACCGCTAAAGGCGGCGGCCGTTTGGTAAGTATAGATCGCTTGCGGACTTACATCATGGAGTTTATTTTAAAAACTACGAGCTACCGGTATCTTTGGTCAAGAGGACTAAATGTCAAGTTCACCTGGTCTGTTTTTCCGGTGACGGGGAGGTCAGGACTCGAATACCGACTGGTTCTACTGAAGGTTTTTTTTTTTGTTGAATTAATATCCCTGTCTAAATATGGGTATCTTTATTCTTAGTCTAAGGGAACGGGATTATTAGGATGAAGGTTAACAAATTACTCAGGCGCTCATCTGGAGAAAGGATCTGAAACAAGCCCATAATGCACTGGGTAGAGATTTGAACCCAGAGCCTAGCAGAGTCAGGAGTGGTAACCACTAGCCTACCAGTACCATTTTACACCAATATAACTCCAATAATAAAATATTTTTAAAGCACACGCTTTCAAATTGCAAGACATTATTATTATTATTATTATTATTATTATTATTATTATTAATAATATTTTAATAATATTCATCTTTACTTGGTAAGGAGTAATAAATGATAAAATTAAATATTCTTTGTTGAGCTTTTATTTTCTTCTCCTTATTTGAGCCTTATATTATTATTATTATTATTATTATTATTATTATTATTTCAATTCTTAATATTTCTTACAAAATTAACAACAATACATATATCTATCTATATTTACTCATCATATAAATTACACTCTCTATTACACTAGCACACTATCGAATTTATCAATTGTTAATTTTATTTCTTCATATTGGTAACTTACTACTATGTAACATTTTAGAAAACATTATAAAAAATGGTTGAAAATAAGGAGTGGTTATAATTAAAAGTTATGACTTATATAAATTGCTCTAGAAATATATATAAAAATTAAATTTACAGATTAAACAGTTGATAAATTGATATATGTAGTAAGTGAAATTATAAGTCAATATTTATAATTTAAACATACTTCTGGTGAAAAAAACATATTGTAAGATATGAACATTTATATACAATCATAATGTATCATCAACTAGACCATAAACGAGTTTATCAAAAGTCTAAAACATAGGTTGACACGCTAAAAATATCAACACGAAAACTTTTAAAACACAATATAGTATGTTACAAAACAATGTTTTAGTTCAAAATATGTTGCGAAATTTTAGGGTTCGTTATAAAGAGCATATTTCTGATTTTAAATACAATAGGACCATATAAAAAAAAAAACACACACAAACCATCAACCCAAACCAATCTATGAAACCTCTTCACTTCTCTCATGAAGGCACGAAATTAAACACAGCTGAAAATTTCTTCATTCAAGCAGCTTTATTTCACAAAGAATCAATCTTCAATAGACAGTTACAATTTTAAAATCAAATTCTTGTAAGCACATTAAAACATTTAACCTAAAACATTAAAATCCTGTAACTTCATTTATCCTGCTCTACCTCCCATTGTAGAAAATGATCCGTTCAAGCCGGAGCGCAAACATATTCCAGATTTTTTCTTACATACAAACACCCACTGTAACTACAGTAGTCCCGTGGCTTCTTTGGTGCCCACTGACAGCTCACAGCTGACTTCTGACAGTCAACATTTAGGTATATATCTAAATGTTGACCGTCAGAAGTGACAGCTGCTAAACACATGTTTTTTGCAGGTCATATGGTTCGGTGTAGGGATACATAATTTTCTCTGGTAACTTTTCAAAGCCGTCAGCCGTCAGTCAGCACCAAAGAAACCATGGGGCTACTATACTTTTCTTCTCAGGGTAGAACACACAGATGAAACTCCACTTCTCAAGGTATTCGTGGTAGGATGCATAGGTTGGTATTTCTGTCATTCTAATGTAACCAGGACGCGACCAAGAGGAGTTACCTTGGTGACTTACCTGTTAGAATATTACTGTTCCAAGGAGCTAGATCATATCTTCAATAATGAATGTGTATATATAGAAATTGAGGGTAGGGTACCAGAAACTATGTAGCAAAGGAATATGTTGTGTTGGTACAGTGAAGAAATGATCACTTCATTAGAGTGCACATATTTTAATTTACTGACGCAGAAAATAATGCCCTATCTATTTGACGCCAAATAATTTATAATTTTAATATTACACAAAAAAACAACAACATAAATTAAATACTGATATTAATTTTACAAATTTAGTGGTAAATAATGGTTAATAAGGTTGGATGAAAAATATTGTGTCTTTCCTCTTGATAGCTTATTTGAGTCTACAATACATTGTTTGTCAAAAAAATGAATGTTTAGTTGTAGTTTTGAGTAAGATGTTAATAAATGGAAAGTATTTACTTGTATAAATCTTCTCTCTCTCTACTTTTTTCCTTGAAAAATAAATTTCAATAAATTTGCAGACGTCATTACCTAAATAATTGAAGGTAGATATATCTCACTTCTGGTAGTTAGAGTGGATAAAATTTATATCCATTCTGGTGAGAAGTAGTCCAGACTTCAACCCACATTGGCTACCAGTAGAAATTATTTCGAAAACAAAAATAAAATTAAACTTTGCGCTCGCGCCAAACGAGGTTTTTCTATAAAAAAAACCCAATGCATCCATTTCTTTTTCTTTCTTAAAATAACAACGGTTTCCATGGAAACCAATCAATTAAATTAATCAGAGGAAATCATTCTCTGCAATAGTCCACAAACATCCAACTACTCTCCGAGATGCATTCTCTCTCCTGTCAATTTCATTATCCGTCCTTCCATTTCTACAAAGCATTCTTCCCAGATACACAAAAGCATTCTCTTGTTCTAACAGTTTTCCTTTTATATTAGACTAGATAGCTGTTGCCCGCGGCTTTGCTCGCGTGGAAGTTGATTATATACAAATACGAAAATATACATATGTATTTACAGATTAATTTAAAATATTACGTTACGTTGATGACCATAACTTGACCTCAGATCAAAAATAATGCAAGTCCGATAGAAACTTTCACCCCCTTTTTCATCCCTTATTAAATAAAATTTCCAAAATTCCTGAAACACGTATTTATTTGTTTTACGTCAATAACCGAAACACAAAATTTTATTTATGTAACTTTCAAAATGACGGACTTTCATACATATTATCATACATATTATCATCCCCTATTTTGACCCCTTTGGGGTGGAATTTTCTAAAATCCTTTCTTAGTGGGTGCCTACATAACAAAATGAATATACAGTCCGAATTTCATGCTTGTAGCCTTGATAGTTTGCGCTCGGCGATGATGAATCAGTCCCGTCAGTCAATCAATCAGGACATGTTATTTTATAAGTATAGATTTACAATCATTTCCTGATCCGTAATTTTTACAAACTATCACTTTAGTTTTGGAGATATTTATACTAATATTCATTCTGATTGTCACCACATTCAAACGATTTAATGGATTCTGCAAGTCACTTTCATTCTCAGCCATTAATACTGCATCTTCTCTATATATCAGGAATGTGGGGAATGCCAGGCCTCCACCGTGGTTCGGATTCCACGTTAAACTTTAGGTCCTTCATTTCATCTCACAATCACCCTACCATTACACATTAGCATAAGTGCGTATAACCCGAACGGGTAGTAAGACGCGGTGCTAATAATAATAATAATCTATATATCAGCACTCTCACACTCACATTGTCCACTTATACACGAGCCGCGTACTCACAAGTATCCCCTATACACTTATCTATGAATAATTAGACAACCATTGAGACCTAACACAACCTGGTCTTAACACCTAGGGATGTGGTATTGGAAGATTAGTATCGACAACACTAAGTATCGTTATCGAAATATTAATCAAGGAAAAATGTTTTTTATCTACGAATAATAATAATTTTAACTTTTTGCATCGTAACTGTATTTTAATATTTATTTAAACACTGATAATTATAATGGTTTAACCATATTAAAGTATAGTTAGATCTATCGTGTCTAATATCAGTAAAAGTATCGGAAAAAAGTTTCGAGTCATAAAAAACAAACCAATATCGAAAAGAAAACATCCATATTATTAAAGTATCGATACTTTTTTCCCAACCCTACTAACACCCTGTTAAATCTCAAACTATTCGCTCAAAGCTCCATCCACCCTAATATACTCTTTACTTCCATCAAACACCGCCTTAATTGCATTTACTGACCAAGCATCTACACCATACTCTCTAAGAACATTCTATAGCGTACTCCTAGTCCCACGATCGTACGCTTTCTCTAGATCAATGAATGCACAATAAGCTGTCTTTCTTACTGCCATACAATTCCCAAGTCACTTGTTGCAATGCAAATATATGGTCCATGCAACATCTACAGTAGCCCCGTGGCTTCTTTGGTGCCGACTGACAGCTCACAGCTGACTTCTGACAGTCAACATTTCACTACATACCTAAATTTTAACTGCCAGAAGTACAGCTGCTAAACACATGTTTTTTCAGATCATATGGTTCAGTGTAGGGATACATAATTTGATCTGGTAACTTTTCAAAGCTGTCAGTCAGCACCAAAGAAGCCATGGGGCTACTGTACCTGGCATGAAATCACATTGCTATCATTACCATCATTATCATAACCACCATCGTAATTTTATTTTATACTTTAGTACAATTTCAGATCAAGTGACTCCTACTATTTAACCTAGGATAACAGGATAAGAAGGGATTTGATTTTTAGTGACTACACTAGCCTCCAGCTGCTAAAAGAATGGTAGACCACATATTGAATTTAAACCTTTTAGAGAAATAAATGACTTTGGGTCAAAGTCAATCTCAACATTCCTTGAAATCAACCCAACAGGATCAATGATTAATAATTGACAAGTAGTATTTTTTTTTAAATTTTACAACAATTTTTATTTTTTTATATTCTTAATTTCCCATTTTACTTATACATATTTTCTTACAGCAATGGTTTATCTTTACGTTTTATATAAAGTAAAAACATTTATATGAGAAAATAATATAATAACAAACACTAAACAATAAATTACACTCATTAGGAAATTTAAAAAAATAAACAGTCCACAGATATATATGTAAACACAAATAGAAGATTTAAATATTATTAGTTTTAAAAGCGAGAGTTTGGTTTTATAAATATATTCATACAAGGTTCCCAAAATCTGGGTATGACTGAACAAAAGAATGAGTATTATCCAAATGATTTAATATAAAGGGTCATACCAACAACATACATATTAATCCCTTTTTCTGTTTTTTTTTAAAAAATATGATTATAACGAAAACCAATGCTTCAATAGCGTTGGTTTTACAACTGATTCGTTGATCTCCTTTTATGTTTTACACACTGACTAAATGACTAATGAAGTTGTAATGACAATGAAGATATAAAAGAAAGAATGAATGATAATATTAATTTAAATGTTTTGTAATCATACAGAAACGGAAATAAATCTTCGTAAGGAATCTTATCCATCAGGCCAGCGGCTATCTGCTTGATGGCTGCGGATATTCCTTCGGCGACGAAAGGACCAAGATCCTTGGCCAGGACCTCCCAGTTCTCGTTCAAGAATTTGTTGGTGTTATCACCTGAAATGACAGAACAAATCGTCAACAAATTGACACAAGTCAACTGAACCTATCCTGACCAGTCAACTAGTCATGTTCGTAATCAAACTATAAATAAACAATAAAATCTACTAAAGCTGTCAGGTGAGTATTACATTATTTTTATTGGTTTATAAGAATGAATATTATTAGAGATAATTTAAAGTATAATTTTAATCAAATACCAAGAAAAATAATACTAAGCTAAGATTAAAGTGCCTTTAATTAACTTAGGGATCTACTTAAATAATGGCACTAACATAATTGGTTTTTCATCTGGATATTCTTTATTCGACAGTTTTAATTATTTAAATAATAAGAAATAACTTAAATTTTTTAAAAATAATTTTGAATAGAATTTTGTATAATTTATGTAAATAATATTTTGGAGCTAGAATATTCTGTGATTAATTTATGTAAGTGTTTTGCTCAATCATATATATGCATTATAAATATCCATATACACACACAATTAGCACACGTGAGTGCGTCTATTAGCTGAGGGGAGAGCCTATTACTGAGTAAATCCACTGCTAGCAACTGTAAAATTATTATTATTATTATTATTATTATTATTATTATTATTATTATTATTATTATTATTATTATTATTATTATTATTATTAGCACCGCGTATTACTACCTGTTCGGGTTATACGCACTTACCTAATGTGTAATGGTAGGGTGATTGTGAGATGAAATGGAGGACCTACAGTTTAACGTGGATCCGAACCACGGTGGAGGCCTGGCATTCCCCACATTCACAAGTTGTGATTAATACACGTCTTGTCAGAGGTGAAGGAAGGGTTTGGTAATCAGATAAATTTGTGCGGGACCGAGGATTGAACCCCGGCCCGCCAGCACAAAAATCTGACACCTTACCCCTAGACCACCAGGTCACCTAACTGGAAATAGTTTTGCCGACTATCGACCTCAGTTTTCAAATAATGTTACAATGTTTTGATTATTAATGATAATGATGAATAGTGTAATTGTGGTTACCAACCATAGCTAGCCTTAGTGAACAAGAGTTAAAAGGAGATATAAGAAAAATCATCTCACGGTGACAGAGTATTCAAACGAAGATACGAGCATTGTGAGTTCTGAGTAGTCGGGCCAGCTTTCTCATTTAATAACATTGTGCCTTACTGGGGAGTCACATGTTCGCCGAAAAACAAGCGAAGAGAGAGAGAAAAAAATAGTCACGTGACGTGCTATAAGCCAATCTCAAGATTTCCGCCTCATCGACGCGAGCTGTTCTGATAAAGTTCAACTCATCTCTACTTTGTCCGCTGTGCCTGAGGTGTTCGGCACAGGGAGAACTAATCGAATCTCAGAACCAACCATCTCAAATCAGAGCGCATGCGCTGTAGAGATAGAAGCGAGCAGACAGCTTCGTTAGCTGCTTCAAAGAGATTTGTAATAACCCGTCAATGTAAAGCTTGTATCGATGTATTGGATTGAGCCACGACACAGTGTTATAATTTGTAAACATACATCGATAGACTTATATAAAATATATGTTTATCCACTAAACAATAAAGTATGTTGATAATCAGCTGTTTTAAAGCGTTGCATTGCATCATTGGTCAACTTAAAGTGTGTGATTACTGCGTAGATTCTGCTTTCTAATTTTCGGCGGACAGTGTGAATGAAGCTTTAGACCATTTCTCAGTTCTTAGTTCTCAACCCCGGAATACTCAAAACTACGGACGCGAGTGTCTCACCTAGAGCCTTGTCTCCATTGAACAGGTTGTCCAAATAGACGTCCAACTTTCCAAGATGAAAGTCCAACTTGCTTCCAGTCACACTCATGTGTTCCTTGTCTCCCTTATTAACCAACTCGTAATCCAGGTTGACCTTGAGATCGGCATTAGCTGGATCAGATCGACAAACAAATATATATTTAATATAATATCCACAGTAGCTTTCTTAAGTAAAGAAAATATCATGCGGAGAATAAACAGGCACACTAGTTTACCTTGAAAAGTAGCAGTCTTACCTTGACCAGTTACACTATGGACCTATTTGTGGGCTATACCATAGTGTAAACAAGCAAGGAAGCAGTCTTACCTTGACCAGTTACACTATGGCCCTATCTTGTGGGCTATACCATAGTGTAAACAAGCAAGGTAGCAGTCTTACCTTGACCAGTTACACTATGGCCCTATTTTGTGGGCTATACCATAGTGTAAACAAGCAAGGAAGCAGTCTTACCTTGACCAGTTACACTATGGCCCTATCTTGTGGGCTATACCATAGTGTAAACAAGCAAGGAAGCAGTCTTACCTTGACCAGTTACACTATGGCCCTATCTTGTGGGCTATACCATAGTGTAAACAAGCAAGGTAGCAGTCTTACCTTGACCAGTTACACTATGGCCCTATTTTGTGGGCTATACCATAGTGTAAACAAGCAAGGAAGCAGTCTTACCTTGACCAGTTACACTATGGCCCTATCTTGTGGGCTATACCATAGTGTAAACAAGCAAGGAAGCAGTCTTACCTTGACCAGTTACACTATGGCCCTATCTTGTGGGCTATACCATAGTGTAAACAAGCAAGGAAGCAGTCTTACCTTGACCAGTTACACTATGGCCCTATCTTGTGGGCTATACCATAGTGGAAACAAGCATGGTAGCAGTCTTACCTTGACCAGTTACACTATGGACCTATCTTATAAGGCAGAATAAATTGGGGATACATTAATTTATACCAATAGATGTATTTACACTTATACCCAGAGATATCTAATAGTTAAAAAACTAAAAGCAGAAATAACAAATAAAAAATAAAAATTCCAATTTTGTTTGTTTTTTTCAAAAAAAATATGACACATTTTCATATTTTTACTATTCCAATAACTTGATTTAATTCAAATGGATATAATATATAATCATTGAGATGTTGAGACTCGCCTCAGTTGCCGCCATTATTTTAAAGGAACAGGTTCGTATCACGGTTAGAGCATCATTTTAGTCTCTTCATGGGACTAGCCCCTGGTGTGATAACAATGGTTCGGGGTTTGATGTAATCCAGGGAATATGTTTCTTAATATAAATAATGTAGTATGTGGCTTTATATTTTGAACCAAGTGCTTGATATCGAACCAAAGCCCCTCAGCACCCTTATAATAAGCTGGTATCTACTCACTCAGGTTTAGGGAACAGTCCCCGTTCCCCTTGATGGGAAGAATCAGGATCTTGCCGTCTATTACGTACTTGGACTTGATTATTAAAGTTGCAACGGTCAGATCAATATTAATCTTCTTGTTAT
Source organism: Timema cristinae (assembly GCA_039000515.1). NCBI lineage: Eukaryota > Metazoa > Arthropoda > Insecta > Phasmatodea > Timematidae > Timema > Timema cristinae. Next base: position 56,857,207 of record JBCFYV010000100.1, on the reverse strand, counting down.
TCAAGTCGAAACTAAACAAATAAAATAGTAAGAACCTCATAAATAAAATAAATTTTTAACACCTAAGAAACAAGAAGATTACGAAACTCATTCAAAAGACAACAGTTCAAACCCTACTTGTTGTCATTCGAACGAGCTTAACGGTTTAGGCCGTTAGTCAATACTATTATGTTTATTTACATCTCGGAATTATTTATATATACTTGCTTTGTGCGTTGGGGGCTCCACCCCCAAACCCCGAGTGGGCCAATAGAAGAAAACTAATGTAATTCCAGAGCCTTTTTTTTTATAGCTCTTACCGTTTAGCCACAAGAGACCTCCAAAGAAAGGTCCATACCGACTTTAAAGTTGCTCCACAATTAGATTTTTTTTGGGGGGGGGGGGGAGGGGAGGGTAAAATGAAATCTTTAATAACTTTTTGTAATTTTTCCGTCGGTTACAGGCTAGAAGGTATAAGTTTGCCAAATTTAAAGTTTCTAGCTCATCTGTAAGTGGGTAAACATTAATGTCAGCCGTGTGGCTTTATATTAGTATAACATACATATATATGTATATATATATATATATATGTATATATATATCAAAAAGAATCTGAATTAGAGATGCCAATATTTGTTTTTGAATATCTGAAATATTAATGGAAATGGCAGAAAATGGTATCATAAATTGGCCTAGCTCTAGATAATACCATATATTTTAATACCCCATCTTACTACCCGTTCGGGTTATACGATTATTTACTAATTACGCTAATGATTTTAGGAATTAGGAAGGTTTAATTATAGGAAGTGAACTCATATTAGCGTGGGAGGGAGAGTGGAAAACTATTTTGGAATAATCACCCTCAGTATAACCAACCGTGACTCAAACCCCAATCGCCCCGTCATAAAAAGTCTAGTCTACTGCGAGAGTAGCTCCTTAGACCATGCGGCCACCAAATTGGTGTTTTTACATGTGACAGTCAATGGAGGTGCTTACGCCTGATGATTAGACCACTTACTTTGTTTTGACGATGTTAGCTTCTGAAAGTCCGTAGATATCAAGATCGTTGAAAGTGATGTCGATACCTGTGCTATCCGTGCTGGTATCTTCTATCTTGATCTCTGTGATGCGCAAGGGATCCAGGATAGGGATGTTGTACGTCCTGTCCCCTGGAAGGTCAACATCAATGTCACATCGGGGATATGAACTAGGACTCTTAGGTTCGTGACTGGTCAGGAGTTCTGAGATGTTGTATACAAGTTTAAAACTAGTTATTTTAAAAATATTTTACTGGTACTCACAGCCACATATTTATAGTTTTATTGTTTTTTTTTAGCTGTGTAAGGGTGCTTGTTAGAGGGGAGGGGATGATTTAGATGTGCAATTTAATAGCGATAGATAAATTACAAATACTTAAAAACAAAAAGCTGTTTTTATCACGTATTTTAAACTATTTTACTTATTGTAGGTTTTAGAAATATGAATTGAATTACAACAACGCGTCGATAATTCGGTCTAGTTCGGGATCGACCAATTCCGGATTATCGATTTATTCAATTTACAAAAAAAAAAAAAAAAGTATAGATACGACACTTCAGAAAACGCAGTGCTAAGGTAGAAAATTTTTCACTTTATTCAAACAACAAACTTACTCCATGTTTTTTGTTGCTAAACATCACAAATTCGGAAGGAATATATTCGTAGTAAGGAAAACATCTAACAACGAAAAAAAAAAAGTTCCATTTTTTTAACAAGAGTTGAGGTGTGTTTTTTGGTAGCCATGAATCTGCTATTGATACCACTGTGATTATTTTTTATAAATCATATTTTTTTCTTTGTGATATGTATTATCGACAATGCAGATTGTTGACGTCAGAAATATAGATGCTCTATTGCATATAATATTAATAAAATTCCATAGGTATTTGAGGTTTAACAAATATTTTTATTAATGTTATAGTTCTTTAATACATTTTATATATATATATATATATATATATATATTTATATATTATATATATATATATATATATATATATATATATATATATTTATCTCTATTTTCTATAGCCCTATCAGTAGTGCACACGTAGATAATTGCTATAGCAATTTAATTTTAAGAGACGAAAATATAGAATATGCCTAATATAATACAGGGTGGCCCATGGCAAAGTAGCCCACCTTTTATATCCAGCAGACGCCTCACTCTAAATTGGAGGAGGACAATCCCCCTCCACCCATATTGTGACATGAAGAATGAGCAAGTGAACTGCTTGTCTAAAGATTTATTGACTCATTCTCCATATCACAATATGGGTGGAGGGATAGTGACCTCCAATTAAGAGTGAGGCACCTGCTGGATATAGGAGGCGGGCTACTTTGCCGTGGGCCACCCTGTATTATATTAATGTTATCATGATATAAAATATTTTTTGTTTGTTTATAAACTTAACTTATTTCCAAACTCAATAAAAGAATTTAAGTCTCAAGTTTGTGAATAACCCTAGGTATAATGACCAATAACAAACCGCCCGTCCAATGTACACACCTATGTACTACTTGCGTTAATGTGTTCGGGATTAAGAGGGTTGTGTTTATAGGAAGTGCACCTGCATTCGCGGGAAGGAAGAGTGGAAAACCATTTTGGGAAAAAAAACACGCGCAGTATCACCCGACCGAGCTCCGAACCTCGATCTCCCCGTCATCGAAGGTCCTGTTTATTGCAAGTCTTGGTATAATCTCAATTTTTTGATCTTACGATCGAAAGTGTGGTCCCAAATTCAGTTTTAGGGAAAACACTTTATATATATCGAGCACCATAAAAATATTATTGATCCACACTAACCTTTAACTTGTGAGAAATTTAACTAAATGTACTAACCTTTGACTAGTGAGGAATTTAACTGTACTAACATTTGACTAGTGAGGAATTTAACTGTACTAACATTTGCCTAGTGAGGAATTTAACTGTACTAACATTTGCCTAGTGAGGAATTTAACTGTACTAACCTTTGACTAGTGAGGAATTTAACTGTACTAACCTTTGAATAATGAGGAATTTAACTGTACTAACCTTTGACTAGTGAAGAATTTAACTGTACTAACCTTTGAATAATGAGGAATTTAACTGTACTAACCTTTGACTAGTGAGGAAGCTCCCGCTAGTGCACTTTTCAAGGTGCACTCGTCCAAGCTAGGATCATTTCTTGAACACGGCGCCAAGTAGGTCGCTGTAACATTTGGGACAAACACATGATTGGCGACAAACATTCCACAAGGAGGAGGAATAGATCACTAACTTAGTTAATAGCCTCTTACTAAATTAATTTGTTTCATAAATAGATATTACTTGGACGCTTGTGTTTGAAATAATACTGTATCAGTTTAACGAAAGGGGCTAATTAATTTTAATTAATTTGTGTGAATTTATTTAGAATTCTCTCTGATATTATTAATTTAATTGATATTTTTTTCCCATCATGACGATTATTTAGTATAATATTATTGTTTTGATATATATTTATAAGTTTTTGAATAAAGTTATATATTTAAACATATTTACTATTAACAAAAGATTTTATTTTTTTATTTCAGATAAACTAATCCTACATATTATAACTAAGTACTACATACGAATATTGCTTGCGCTATGTTATGTTTATCGCAAATGTAACATGATTAGACTTAAGTAAGTTGAATTTGATCGATGTAATTTATACAGAAAAACTTATGCTATGCTGTATTTATTTTAGGACAGTGTTTTACTAACCGTTAGGGTTGTACGGGGAATGGAAAACAATTTTGAAAAAAAAAAAAAACCACCCTTATTACTCCCAACCGAGATTCAAATCACAATCTCCCTGTCACCGGCAGTCTAGTCTACTGCGAGAGTAGCACCTTATACCATGTGGCCACAGAAGGAGTTTTTTTATTGATACACTTGAAGGAAATATTGCCCCAAGACCAGCTTACATTGATGGTATTTATATTCATATTAACTTTAGTAAGGAGAAATTGATTGAGAATATTATGTAACATTGGTGGTTAAACCATAAATTGGCATTGGTTTTGCTCAATTTGATTTTGGTGTTTAGATATTGAAAGTATTTACTAGCTTTGGAAGCTTCAATAATTGTATTTAATATTATGTTTATATTTATATTTATATTGTGTTTAATATTATCTACTTTGATGGTATTTAAATTGTTTTCTTAGCGAATAAATTACTTTCAAGACGATTAGGTTTCCGTGAAATAATTTCATCATAGATTTATATAAATATATTATTGGATGTACGTATAAAGTAAACTATGAATTTATCCTCATCACGTGATGTTTGTAAGGTGTAAATAATGAATTTATCTTAGTCCTGCGATGTTTGTTGTGGAGTAAATCATTAATTTATCTTAGTCCTGCAATGTTTGTTCAGGAGTAAATCATGAATTTATCTTTGTCTTGTGATGTTTGTTGAGGAGTAAATCATGAATTTATCTTAGTCCTGCAATGTTTGTTGAGGAATGTTTGTAGAATAAATATTTAAGTTTATATTCTTGTTATTAGTTTCATTGTCGACACATTTACAATCGGTACAAAGTGTAATGTTGGTGGTACTCACGCAGTTTGAGAGCATCGATGGCTGGTCCAGTGAAGATCACAGCTACCAACATCACGATACATGTTCGCACCATCTTGCTACTGAGGTTGACTAGGTACCGGCGGAGCCTAAGCACTAAAACAACACAGAGATGACTACCTCAAATCTGCGAGATCCTTTGCTATTTAACATCATCCGAACCAAGGCCACGGACATTTGCTTTGAAGGCGTCAGTTTCTTTTGAACAAGTTCAGAGAACTTGATTTTTGTTTTATAAAAAGAAAAAAACATATATAAGATGCTTTATAATTGAAAAAAAAAACGCCTCCAATAAAGTTGTAGCAACCAGTTTGAAATTGAAGGTATTATTTTCTCACAAGGTTAATTAAATTTCCTGTCGATAGCATGAAGTTGAGAACCCTGTTTTTTTTCGACAGACAAGGTCTCTTAAATTTATACGAGAGGAAGGGAGATATAAGGTTGCCTTCTGTCTGACTTTGATCGTGGTCAAGATCATCCAAGAGTTACACTTGAGAAGTTGTCAAACCTGACCTGAGGGATTTTAATTTGTTTCTTGTTGAGTACTGAAGTTTGTCTCCTCCTGGGTGAATGGGAAACAGGGCGCAGTGCTTGTATCTGCGAGTAAGTCTCTTAGTAAGATTGTATGTAATTATCTGCTTGTGTAATAAATGTTTAAGGTGAGCTGGTTGTCTAGGGGTAAGGTGTCGGACTTCTATGCTGCGGGTCCGGGGCTCAATCCTTGGTCCCGGCACATATTTATCTGATTACCAAACCCTTCCTTCACCTCTGACAAGACGTGTATTAATCACAACTTGGGAATGTGGGGAATGCCAGGCCTCCACCGTGGTTCGGATCCCACGTTAAACTGTAGGTCCTCCATTTCATCTCACAATCACCCTAACATTACACATTGGCGTAAGTACGTATAGTCCGAACGGGTAGTAAGACGTGATGATAATAATGATAATATTATCAAACGTCTACATTTTGATAGGCACCATTATTAAATAATAATAATAATAATAATAAAAAATAATAATAATAATAATTATTATTATTAGCACCACGTCTTACTACCCGTTCGGGTTATACGCACTTACGCTAATGTGTAATGGTAGGGTGAATGTGAGATGAAATGGAGGACCTACAGTTTAACGTGGGATCCGAACCACGGTGGAGGCCTGGCATTCCCCACATTCACAAGATGTCTTGTCAGAGGTGAAGGAAGGGTTTGGTAATCAGATAAATCTGTGCCGGGACCGAGGATTGAACCCCGGGCCCCCAGCACAGAAGTCCGACACCTTACCCCTAGACAACCAGCTCACCTACATAAATAAATAAAATCCACCCTAAGTTTGAAGTTTGTGTCTTCATTTTGGACATTTTTTAAGCCCATTTTCCACTAAAGCATAGAATATTATTAATTATAAAATATGTGTAGAATAAACTATTTTATAAAATATATTTGATGGATTGTCGAAGTTAAAATATTTTTTTTTGGTTCAAACATTTATAAAATAAATATTACTGTGAAATATCGGCCTTTTTTTTTCTTTCGAGTTTTTGAATTTGTTCAGTCGGTTCACAATAGCTTTGGACTTTAATTTTAATTTTAAATATTACTAAATAAAACAGTTTGGTTTTAATCCCTCTTTACACGCGAATGCCAAATGCTCTTGTCAAAGAGAGGAATCACATCTGTGCAGTGAACGGGTAACAATTGTGGGTTTTTTAAAGTTAATTTGTTTTCGGTCAGTTCAACCTATTCGGTGGCCACGCGGACCAAGTGGTAGGCTCATCTAGTCGGCTTTTACGCTTGGTAAGGAAGGTAGCGGCTTTGAATCTCGGTGAGGGTACTGGGACTGATCTTTTACTTAAAGGTTTTGCACTCTTCCTCCAATAAAATGTGGGTACATTTATTATAAATTCTACCTTACCTATCCTTACCTCGGTAGTGTCTTTTTTATAACAGAAATTTACTACCTGTTTGGATTATACGCATGTGTACTAAGATAATGTGGTAGGGATGAGGAAGGTTATATTTATAGGAAGTGTACTCGTATTTGCGTGGAGGGAGAGTGGAAAACCATTTAAGAAAATCCACCCGGGATTTGAGCCCCTGATATACCCGTCATCGGCACGCCATATATTGTGAGAAGTGACGCCTTGGACCATGTGGCCACCGAAGTGGGTAGTGGGTACAATTTAATGAATAAAATACCTTGACGGGATTTGAACCTTGACTTTCTCGTCCACATACAAACCAGATCAGACGATGTTGGAAGCTCTCGTCCTGGTATTAGCAGCCGACCGAACCACTTGTGTTACCGTGACATTATTATTATTATTATTATTTCTCGCAGTGGTTGAACGACTTGCCAATTTGGTTGTTAAGTCACGAGGTAAAAAGTTTCTCGAACCAGCGTTGTGACTAATACTCAAGTTAGATACGTAACCTCTAGAACCTAGACCTTAGAACCTAGACCCTAGAACCTAGACCTCTAGAATCATGTTTCCATTTTCATGTCAAGGTCATGGAATCAGGACCACACCCCGATAGGACAGCTGATCACAGGATCCTTCTGAGATGATTTAATCCGACACTTGTTGACAAACATACTAATATATATATATTATTTCTGTTGTCAACATCCCTTTTTCTCAACTAATACAAATCCTACAGCGATGAATAAGATATCAGTGGATAGGGTTTTCTACCGACTTCTGACATAGCATACTCAGTTTACGTTAAAACACATTGTTTGTTTAAAATTCAAGTTAAAAAGAAAAATCTATGGATGTTTACATTTTTTAAATATCTTGTAATTTTTGTTAGTTTTTAAAATATTTGTGATGGGTAATATTACATCAGCTTGTCAAGACAGGCTTAAAAACTGTTGAATATATTATTAATTAGCACCGTGTCTTACTACCCGTTCGGGTTATACGCACTATACCTAATGTGTAATGGTAGGGTGATTGTGAGATGAATGGAGGACCTACAGTTTAACGTGGAATCCGAACCACGGTGGTGGCCTGGCATTCCACACATTCACAAGATGTCTTGTCAGAGGTGAAGGAAGGGTTTGATAATCAGATAAATCTGTGCCTGGCCGAGGATTGAACTCCGGACCCAGCACAGACCACCAGGTCACCTATGGTTTTGAGATATAAATTTAACATATTATAATGACTAGTAGATATATAACTACTTTCTAACCGATCCCAATGAATTAATAAACGACATATGGACAAGGGAATTGAACCCGAGACATTTGGTTTAACGAAACAATTATCTACCACTGAGATTGTCACTCTTCACTCATAGTTTTTATGGCAGAGTCTATGATGGACGTGTGGGATATTATCGGCTATTTAGAGCTAACATTAATATCACAGCCACCAATGATTCGGATATCAGCACGTCCATCACAGATTTCGCCTTAAATTATGAGTGAAGAATATTAGAGCATTGGCACTCTATGCCAAAGGGCCCGGGTTCCAGGTGTGATTTTTAAATTTATTTGACTATGACTCCCTTACGGCTGATCTACGTAGCTATAATCGTTCACCCCTCAAGTTTCGCCTTTCGTATATACTTTATTGTATAGCATTTATATTCATCTAATTAAATTGTGATTATCTATTTTATTTTATTAGCTTTTTGGGGGAGGAGCATAAGTACTGTTAGATATCAAAAATATTCCACCAAATTCGGTAGCGAATATACAGTCAAATTTTCACAGGAAGGAACTTTTAGAAAGTACAAACACTTTTTTATATTGATGTAATATTGATAGTATATATAGAACGTAACAGATGTAGATCACATGACTTGACGTATGAATACGTGATAGTAGATCTAGTAGCTTTTCCTTGATGTCAAATAAGGACCTTTCTATGAAGATTTGACTATACGTTACTCATAGGGTGTAAATTCCGTCCCATTGAAATTTTAATTATTTTCTTTATTTGATGAGTCTTACTACCCGTCCAGGATACGCGTATGCTTACACTAAAAGTATTGGATGGATGAGGAGTAATTTATAGGAAATGTACCCGAATTTGCATTGATATACATTTATGGGGGAACCACCCTCCGTAAACTAGGCCTGGATTACGACCCTGCCAACCAGATCAGACGAGGCTCACGCCTTAGCTGGCGTGCCCACCAATTCGTGCATATTTTATTATTATAATATAACTTAAGTGAGTTATACTATCTTGACTAACAGAACAGAAAGAGAATTTCTTTGCAATTTCCCTTGCCGCCTGGAGAGAGAAAGGAAAACCACCTCTTGGATTTAACTCAGAGGATTGAACCCCATAATCTGGGGAAAAAGTAAGCCCCAGATACTATTAGATCAACCTGAAAGGTTAAGTATTTTATATTTTGACAAGTATTAATATTTCATTATTTTATATATTTTTCAACAGTTTGTTTTTTAATATGTAGTTATTTTTAATGTTACATGTTTATTTACAGCATTGACTTAAATTCGAATTTTATATAAACCAAACCAATTTTATGACAACATAAAATATTAATGTACACTAAATAATACATAACAATAACTAATATAATTTGTTTTAAATATTTATGCAAAAAAAATATTATAAGGGGATGTTGAGTTCCTCCACGGAGATAACTAGTCCGATAGTAATGGTCGAGTTCCTCCACGGAGATAATTAGTCCGGTAGCAATGGTCGAGTTCCTCCACGGAGATAACTAGTCCGATACTAATGGTTGAGTTCCTCCACGGAGATAATTAGTCTGATAGTAATGGTTGAGTTCCTCCACGGAGATAATTGGTCCGGTAGCAATGGTCGAGTTCCTCCACGGAGATAACTAGTCCGATACTAATGGTTGAGTTCCTCCACGGAGATAATTAGTCCGATAGTAATGGTTGAGTTCCTCCACGGAGATAATTAGTCTGATAGTAATGGTTGAGTTCCTCCACGGAGATAATTAGTCTGATAGTAATGGTTGAGTTCCTCCACGGAGATAATTAGTCTGATAGTAATGGTTGAGTTCCTCCACGGAGATAATTAGTCTGATAGTAATGGTTGAGTTCCTCCACGGAGATAATTAGTCTGATAGTAATGGTTGAGTTCCTCCACGAAGATAATTAGTCTGATAGTAATGGTCGAGTTCCTCCACGGAGATAATTAGTCTGATAGTAATGGTCGAGTTCCTCCACGGAGATAATTAGTCCGATAGTAATGGTCGAGTTCCTCCACGGAGATAACTAGTCCGATAGTAATGGTTGAGTTCCTCCACGGAGATAATTAGTCTGATAGTAATGGTTGAGTTCCTCCACGGAGATAATTAGTCTGATAGTAATGGTCGAGTTCCTCCACGAAGATAACTAGTCCGATAGTAATGGTCGAGTTCCTCCACGGAGATAATTAGTCTGATAGTAATGGTCGAGTTCCTCCACGGAGATAATTAGTCCGATAGTAATGGTTGAGTTCCTCCACGGAGATAATTAGTCCGATAGTAATGGTCGAGTTCCTCCACGGAGATAATTAGTCTGATAGTAATGGTCGAGTTCCTCCACGGAGATAATTAGTCCGATAGTAATGGTTGAGTTCCTCCACGGAGATAATTAGTCTGATAGTAATGGTCGAGTTCCTCCACGGAGATAATTAGTCCGATAGTAATGGTTGAGTTCCTCCACGGAGATAATTAGTCCGATAATGATGGTAGAGTTCCTCCACGGAGATAATTAGTCTGATAGTAATGGTCGAGTTCCTCCACGGAGATAATTAGTCCGATAGTAATGGTTGAGTTCCTCCACGGAGATAATTAGTCCGATAGTAATGGTCGAGTTCCTCCACGGAGATAATTAGTCTGATAGTAATGGTCGAGTTCCTCCACGGAGATAATTAGTCCGATAGTAATGGTCGAGTTCCTCCACGGAGATAACTAGTCTGATAGTAATGGTCGAGTTCCTCCACGGAGATAATTAGTCCGATAGTAATGGTCGAGTTCCTCCACGAAGATAACTAGTCCGATAGTAATGGTCGAGTTCCTCCACGGAGATAATTAGTCCGATAGTAATGGTCGAGTTCCTCCACGAAGATAACTAGTCCGATAGTAATGGTCGAGTTCCTCCACGGAGATAATTAGTCCGATAGTAATGGTCGAGTTCCTCCACGAAGATAACTAGTCCGATAGTAATGGTCGAGTTCCTCCACGGAGATAATTAGTCCGATAGTAATGGTCGAGTTCCTCCACGAAGATAACTAGTCCGATAGTAATGGTCGAGTTCCTCCACGGAGATAATTAGTCCGATAGTAATGGTCGAGTTCCTCCACGGAGATAATTAGTCTGATAGTAATGGTCGAGTTCCTCCACGGAGATAATTAGTCCGATAGTAATGGTCGAGTTCCTCCACGGAGATAATTAGTCTGATAGTAATGGTCGAGTTCCTCCACGGAGATAATTAGTCCGATAGTAATGGTCGAGTTCCTCCACGACACATCAAGGATGGAATCTTCGCACAGTAAATTACAAAATTAAATAAGAACGAAATTCGTTAAGGCACGAAAGGTTAGGTTATGTTAGGTTGGGTAAGAACCATAAGTATGTGTAGAAATTAACCAACTATACTTATAAGCCATTCCTTCAGGTGTCTTGAAGGAACTCAACCCCCCCCCCCTCCCCATTCCATTCCATCTCTCACCGCCAAAGTGAAGTAATTAGATCACTCCTCCCCCCCCTCCCCCCCAAACCGTCAAGTGGAAGAACTCGACCATAGAATTAAGTGACCTTTATCTGAATTTAGTCTTAATGTGACCTAAAAATTTAATAACAATAGTAGTAATAATAATAATAAACGCCTCTTTTAACTGTGTGAATACAAACATCCCTTTGATATTATTTGAATCCCCGTAAAACAATATATATATTTAAATTTTACAATCAAGAATTTCTGATCTGTTTCGTCGATTCTGTTTAAAGCGAGAGTGAGGTGAACGTGAGAGAAGGGCAGTGTATTTTTGAAGTTTTATTTTTTTATACCAAAAAATTTTTTTTTCAGCCTAAACCAATAAAATATTGCTTCGGCAGAAAAATAAGAGTTTAATTTTCTTCACGTGGTGATATCAACAGTTGTTGAATACGTGTAATCATAGCTCAATTAGATTAGAAACTTTTTAGATTAAGAGAAAAAGTTGTCATTAAATTCCAGGACACCGTTGACAGATATTCAACAACTGTTGACATCACCAGGCGAAGAAAATTAAAATATATTTTTCTACTGGTGCAATATTTTACTACCCATTTCGGTGGGCGCGTAATCTAACGCGCTACTCTTGTATTATACTAGACTGACTGGGATGGGAAGATAGGGGTTCGATACTTGTCGGGTGCACCGAAGGTGGTTTTTCCCCTAAATGTTTTTCCACTTTCCTTCCAGACAAATTCGCGTGCACTTCCTCTCAAC